>SJYV01012445.1:359310-444367 GCA_006410875.1 Neotragus pygmaeus | reverse complement strand
GAGACTCAGGTTCGATCCCTAGTTTGGGAAGATCCCCTGAGGAAGAAAATGGCAGCCAGCTCCAGTACTCTTGCCTGGAAAATCCCATGGATGGAGGAATCTGGTGGGCTATACAAAAGAGTCAGACCCAACTTACAAAAGAAAAATGAAAATTTTTATGGGAAATATGGCACATGGGGGCTTTGCTTGAAACCACAAAAATTTTTCATTCTTGATGTCATAAGTATTTTTTGGTTGTGCCTCTCACATGCGGGGATCCCAACCAAGGATTGAACCTGAAACCTCTGCTGTGGAAACACTAGACTGCCAGGGAATCTCCTCTATCACGAATATTTTTAATTGTAAAATTTTGGGGTGGTGAGAGCTCTTTTTGTAATGCTAGCTTTTCAAGACTATCAATCATTTCCAAATTTACATGATCTATCCTAAAACACTTTTTCAACAGTATCTCCTACTTTTAAGTAAGAAGGAGTATACCTCGCTTTCTTTTTCTGGATGCTTTTCAACCCACATTCTTGGGAGATACACATCAAGCAAACCGATAAGGAGAGAAAATCCATTGCTGTCTAAGGAGCTGCCTTCCACAGTACTAATCACAGCTTTGCAGTCTGTTCTCTGCAAAATAAACAAGCGTGAGAACTAAGTAAATAAGTGAATTACATCATACTATCAAGTAGCAAATCCATGCATGATTTACATAACTCTATTAAAAATCAATAATGCATCAACAGCTCCCCAAATTGTGAACTGTAGGTTTTACAAATGTGACCAAGATCACGTAGTTTTTTTTTTTAACAAGAATAAAATTATTTTTAAATATAAATTTATTTATTTTAACTGGAGGCTAATTACTTTACAATATTGTACTGGTTTTGCCATACATCAACATGAATCTGCCACAAGTATACATGTGTTCCCCATCCTGAACCTCCTTCCCACCTCCCTTCCTGTACCATCCCTCTGGGTCATCCCAGTGCACCAGCCCGAGCATCCTGTATCCTACATTGAACCTGGATTGGCGATTCATTTCACATGATATTATACATGTTTCAATGCCATTCTCCCATATCATCCCACCCTCGCCCTCTCCCATAGAGTCCAAAAGACCGTTCTATACGTCTGTGTCTCTTTTGCTGTCTCGCATACAGGGTTATCATTAGTGTCTTTCCAAATTCCATATATATGTGTTAGTATACTGTATTGGTGTTTTTCTTTCTGGCTTACTTCACTCTGTATAATAGGCTCCAGTTTCATCCGCCTCATTAGAACTGATTCAAATGTATTCTTTTTAAATGGCTGAGTAATACTCCATTGTGTATATGTACCACAGCTTTCCTATCCATTTGCCACATCACGTTTTTATCCTCTTGGTTCTAAGGTACATGTGCTTAGTCGCTCAGTTGTGGTCGACTCTTGGCAACCCCATGGACTGTAGCCCGCCAGGCTTCTCTATCTGTGGAATTTTCCAGGCAAGAATACTGGAGTGGACTGCCGTTTCCTTCTCCATCTACTGTGGATACACACAAGCAAACTCAGCCCCCTGGAGACAGTCTTAGATCCTGGACCCAAAGGTGACTGGTCTGTGTATCCCGTTATCTGGATGCAGAAGATAATTACAACACAGAATAGTAAAACAGAAAACCCAACAGGAATTTTAGAATTATGCCTTTATTGTAAAATAGTATTTTTATAAGTATAAAATACCTTCTGAAAATACAGAGGGGAGGCTTTAAGTGACAAAGTGGTGTGGTAGATTTCTGGGCCTGCCCCCTGTAGTAAAACTCTCCAGCTCCTCCTCTCAGGAGGTCATGCCCATTTTTCTGCCCTTGAATGTACTGTGGCCAAGGGAACACTGGCAGATGGAATGCAGGCAGGGGCTTGTGCTGTTTGTGGAACAGGCTGCCCTTCTCTGCTGTGCTGAGCTCTGAGCTAACCCATGGCAGGTGAGAGACCAGGGCCAGCAGCCTAGCTGACACCAGGCCACCAGCCACCTGTCCCAGACCATCCTGTCCCCCAACAGGAGGAAAGCCTGAGAAACAACAAATGCTTATTGTTTTAATCCACAAAATGTTGGGATTGTTTGTTACACAGCAAAAGCTCTCTGATGCCAAGGGGTTCTTGTTAAGGATGTATTATTTACATGTGTTTAACTTTATTCCCTTGCTTCCCAGGTGGTGTAGTGGTAAAGAAGCTTCCTGCTAATGCAGAAGATGCAAGTGACACAGCTTCAATCTCTGGGTCAGGAAGATCCCCTGGAGAAGGGAATGGCAGTCCACTTCAGTATTCTTGCCTGGAGAATCCCATGGACAGAAGAGCGTAACAGGCTACAGTCCATGGGGTCGCAAAGAGTCAGACATGACTGAGCACACAGACAACTCTATTCCCTAGCAAGATCCCAAAACTCCCTACAATAAAAGGGGCACAAAGATATTGAGAATGGGAACAAAGAAAAAAGCAGAGAAGATGCCAGCAAATTTCAATAAGAAGATGGAGAACTGACAGAGCTGTGTTAAGTGATTCAGCCAGAGGAGAGAAAGCCACTGGCCGAGCCCCATGGTGGGGCAGCCTCGAGCTGTGGGCTCAGGGCCTGCAGCTCCCTGGGAAGGACCCCTCGGAGGCACTGGAGAGCGGATCATGCCCTGAGCTGTTAGCCCAGGTCCCCTCTCTGCCCTTGGTAGCAAGCAGCTGGCACCTGTTTTCTCACTAATGGAAATTGAAGATTTATTACTCAGAGAAATTTAACCAAGTAGAGTCCAGACTCAGGAGTCCTAAGTATAACGAAGCACAGACACAGAGGACAGTGAAAGCTGGCATCTCCAGTCATACCTGTGAACACCCTGGAGGTACTCTGCACAACCGCCCAAGGGTAAAAACACACAAGAGACTCACCCCCACACCAGCGGACCAACTGCCACCATCCTCGAGCCCTGGGGCCCACTCACCCCACTTACCACACAGCATCTAACTGACTTCTGAGGACAAACATAGAGAGAGGCCACACAGATGCTGGAGGAAAAGCCTTTAACATGAAAATGGAGGCCAACTGAGCAAAAAGCCAGAAAAAAAGAGAATACTTACAGAACAGAAAAGACCTCTAGCCAAAAAAAAAAAAAAGAGAGAGAGAGAATTAAAATTTCAATAAAATGAGAAAATCACCCAAAGAGCAGGATGAAAGGACAAGGAAACAGACAACAGGAGAGAAAATGTAAGAAAACAAGGGGCTCAATTCAGGGATGTCTGACTAAGAGTCACTGAGAGGTGAAGGGGAGACAGACACTTGTGCATTAAAATATAAGAAGATTCCCCAGAACTAAAGGCAAGGAATTACACATGTGATGAATGAATGTCAGGTTCTGATGAACTTTCAGATCATCGGGGATAAAGAGAAGACATGAAATTCTTTCAAGGCTCAAAAACAAAACAACTGCCTATCAAGAACAGGGGATAAAAAGGTTTAATCTCTCAGAAGTAACACTGGGGGGCGGGATGACAATTTTTTCAAGGTTCTGAGTGGGATCAGCTACCCAGTGGGAAGGGAGCACGCAGAAGAGGATGTTTTCAGATGTTCGGGTTATAATGGAGACTGTGCTCTGTCAGGTGTTGGGAACTAAAGAGGAAAAGCCTCGTGGACAGCAGCCCCAGGGGAGTGGGCAGGGTCAGGGAAGAGGAGTCGCTGACTCACTGAGATAGTGAAAATAGCCCCAGAGGGTCTTTACATGACAGGTTAGAACAAATGAGAAGAAACAGTACTGGAAGATGAAGAAAATGGCAATTTTTTTCCCCCAAGAAATATTATATAAAGAAGTAAAAAGAAGAAAAGCCATCATAATACATTTCTCGGCTCAGTGTAATTATCATTTATGTACTCATAATAACATAAACATTTACTATTGATTTAACCAGGTTTCCCAGATGGCACAACTGTAAAGAATCTGCCTGCCAAGCAGGAGACATGGGTCTGATTCCTGGGTCAGCAAGATCTGCTGGAGGAGAAAAGGACAACCCACTCCAGATTCTTGCTGGGAGAATTCTATGGACAGAGGAGCCTGGAGTGCTACAGTCTACAAGGTTGCAAAGAGTTGGACAGGACTTAGTGACTAAATAATAGCAGCAAATTGATTTAACCAAAAACCATACTATAACTCTTGGAATAAGTGGGTTAGAAGCATGTGCACTGAGGTGAGAGGAGGGCAAGTGGGTTACATCTTCATCTGCCATAACAGAAAGAGAAAAGATACCTCTGGTAGCCTTAAGAAAAGACTAGACAGAGAAAGATCCTCCAGTAAGAAGGAATGGAGACCAGAGAAGACAAGCAGATAGACATTGGAGAACTTTTTAAAAATCAACAAACAAAATAAGAACCTAAAAACTTAACGAGAGGTGAATAAGTAGATTCTTACATAGTCACAATGGATAGTCGCTTATAAAAAGCTGTATCTCAGAATAATTTGAATACTTGCAAAAATATTTACAATACAAAGTCAAGTGAAAAAAAATGTAAAAATTTATATTCAATATAATGGCCAAAAGAGCTTCCCAGGTGGTACTAACGGTAAAGAACCCACCTGTCAATACTGGAGACATAAGAGATGCAGGGTTATGATCCCTGGGTCAGAAAGATCCCCTGGAAGAGGGCATGGTAACCCACTCCAGTACTCTTGCCTGGAGAATCCCATGGACAGACAAAGTCTGGTGGGCTACAGTCTATAGGGTCATCAAGAGTTCGACACAACTGAAGAGACTTAACATGTGCACACACATAATAGCCATAATGTAAATAAACAGAAGCACACATGGGAAAAAAAAAGATAACTTCTGGAACAGATGTTTGTTCTTCTGAAACAAGAACAAGCAGTAAAAAATTTAATTAAATCTTTGGAACCCCCCAGAAAAGAGCTAGGAGAAGGCAATGGCATCCCACTCCAGTACTCTTGCCTGGAAACTCCCATGGATGGAGGAGCCTGGTAGGCTGCAGTCCATGGGGTCGCTGAGTCAGACGTGACTGAGCGACTTCACTTTCACTTTTCACTTTCATGGATTGGAGAAGGAAATGGCAACCCACTCCAGTGTTCTTTCCTGGAGAATCCCAGGGATGACGGAGCCCAATGGGCTGCCGTCTGTGGGGTTGCACAGAGTTGGACACAACTGAAGCGACTTAGCAGCAGCAGCAGCAGCAGCAGCAGCAGAAAAGAGCTAAACCATGTAAAGTCAGTCTCTGTCCCTGCATGGTGGTGTAGGGAGGGGTGGGGCAGGACCAGCTGCTGCTCCTGATTATAAGCTGATGTAATTTAGTGTAATTTAATTTAAACCACATGCATGTATTGCTTTGGAAAACTGATGTTAAAATACGAGTTCTTAAGAAGTAAAAGCAAAGACCTACTAACCTTTTTTCTCAGGTCGTGTGTATCACTCAAGATGAATTCAATCATGTGTGGCATCTCGATAGACATGCTCAGAGAAAAGCTACCGAAGTGAACAGAGAGGTGGCTCAGTCCAACATCCCAATTACTGACCAACTATATGCAGCTCTTCTGTGTAATTTTAAATGATAACTTCAGCTATAAATTGAATGTTCACTGAATAATTAACAGGTTTTGTATTTTGGGTACTAACCTTTGCTTTGTTCCTATTTCCTTTATACAAATCTTCTCCACTGTATCCTGTGAAAAGAAAAATACATATGCATAACTAAGTATCTGCTCAGTTTCACCACAAGAATCCACACACACAAGTACACAATTTATACAGATGCACACAAAGCAGGGAGTCTGAACACTGTATGGAAAGCAGCAACAGCAACTTTGGTGGCGTCTCTGGCAACGGAATTAAGGATGGTTTAAAGTTTCCTCTTTGGTTTATTGNGATTCCAGCTTGTGCTTCTTCCAGCCCAGCGTTTCTCATGATGTACTCTGCACAGAAGTTAAATAAGCAAGGGGACAATATACAGCCTTGACATACTCCTTTTCCTATTTGGAATCAGTCTGTTGTTCCATGTCCAGTTCTAACTGTTGCTTCCTGACCTGCATATAGGTTTCTCGAGAGGCAGGTCAGGTGGTCTGGTATTCCCATCTCTTGAAGAATTTTCCACCGTTTATTGTGATCCACACAAATGCTTTGGCATAGTCAATAAAGCAGACGTTACATGTGTCTAAATCCCTAAAGGTCACCACAATTGTGTCTAAATCCCTAAATGTCTCTACAATTGACTCTCTGGCTCAAAGGTTAGGTTATTTAGATGCTGTTTCTTCCCTCTGCATAAATCACAACAAAGCTGCTGTCATCAAACGGACCTGAAGGTTCTCCCTCAGAGCCCTGTCCTGCTGCCAGGGCGCCACGGTGGCTGGCAGGAAGAAGACCGCACAGGCACCCTGGATGCTCAGCTCCGTGATGAAGGTGATTTTGACCAAGACTTTGGCCTTCGGGGGTAAGTTCCCGACGCTGACAGTGAAGATGTCCTGAAATGGAAGTATATGACTTAGCCTGTGTCTCAGAAGCATCTCCATCCGGTGGGCGAGCCCTTCCTGTTACATAAATAGTCTGATTACAACTTGCCTGCTTTCTCCTCAGAGAAGGGGATGTGGCCTCCAGACCAGCACTGGTTGTGCGGAAGAAGAACTCAGGGCCCTTCCCCAGCGGTCTGGGATCTGAGGGGCTGCACCCAGTGGCCTCTGCTCCAGTGGAGACCACCCCACCCGCAACGCTATGGCCTCTCTGTGGCTGCAGGGCTCTGCCCAGGACGCCTGCCCGCCCCTCCCTGGAGACCACCCCCTCAACCCCAAGGCCTCTCTGTGGACACAGTATACCAGCAGGCTCCTGCTGGCTATAGAGCTGGAGCCTGTTACACCAAGCTTGGCCCTCATTTAACTCTTTTCTAGAAAATTCATCATCTTTTCAGAATAATTGCTTTGCTTTCTTTTAGTGAGTATTGCCAATCACTGTGTAAGGAAACAACTTCATGCCTAGTGAGGTCAGAAAGAGGCTGGATCATTTCCACTGAACCCACGTTGGGTGCTTCCTGACATGGTCAAGCCTGTGCTCTGTTTCACTCAACAGTGCTGCTGTGAAAACTCAGTGTGCTTAGATTAGAGGTGTATGATATCACGATTAATGTGGATTTGAGGAGTCAATTGTTGTTACCTTTGACATCAAGGTGGGAATAAACAACGAAGACAGGATTATCACACGGCAGCAGCACTCAGCCTCAAGGGAAGGGTATGGAGGCCAGGGCTTCCTGGAGAGGCGCCACCAGAGGTGTATGGTGGCACTGCTGATACACGGTCTGGATGGGTGCCAGCTGTCACCCATGTGGTGTCACCCGGGTCCCCTACAGATTCCTAACTTGTCCCAAACCCAAAGGAATGCTGAGCTGCCAGGCAGCCAGGTGAACTGAATTTCAGCTGAATCCCTCATAGGAAGAGGGGACCCATGGTTAGGGCACCTGGGCCTTCTGACACAAGAGTCTAACTCCTGCAGGCCTTCTTCACAGAGGCACTGTCTCCAGCCTTGCTTTTGGCACTCAAATTTTCTTTTTGTTTTTCCATTAACTTTTTATCTAACCTCTCTTGTTAATTCACCGCTTAAACACTGGGATTCCAAGCTGGGCCTACACCTGCATAAAGAGCACTAGGGGCCTGTGTAACGGCACCATGCCCCTCTAGGAACCCCAGGGGACCCAGCACCTGAGCACAGGGGCAGCGAGCTCCCTGTGGAACAATCACCTCTTCTTGTTAATCCCCATTCTGCAGTTTATCCCTTAAATCTATTGTAATTTTAATAACTGCCTGCTCCAAACATCACATTTTGACAATATTCTGGCGATGAGTCCTCCTCAGAGGTGTATCTGAAGCACATGGCCTGTTTTTACAAATGACTGACGTGTCTACGCTAGAGAGGCTGCACGTGGCCCAGCACCTACCTAAGGCATACTTAAAGCATCTTACAGTTAAGGCAAGAAGCGCGTGGACGTGGCCCTGTGGCTCCTCCTCCCAGATCTCCACATCTGACCCTGTGATGACCTAAACCTAACCGTGGACCCAATCCAGGCCCTGCAGATGTGCCTCCCTGAGACATGACTGGTGAAAAGTGGATAAACTGCTAAGTGAGCTTAGTTCTGGGGGAAATGTAAATATCTTACCCTTCTACAGGAAGATGGAAATTATGTGCCCACATGGTTTCTTTCTGTTGTCACATCTGGGGAACGCAGTTCCCAAGGACAGAAATGGCTCTTAGGATCCGCTGGGCGACCCTGGCCATTTCCTCTTTTATCTAAACAAGTCACATGGGTCTCACTAGCCCAACCTCCCTTCCCAACTATATGAAACTCCAGGGCCTAAACCAGTAAAAATGATTCCACTTTCTAGTGAAATTTAGAATTTCATATGCTAAATTTCTAGTGAAAATTAGAATTTCATATTCTAAATCAATTTCCACTGACTTGGATGAACGTCAAGTCTTACGGGTGTGTCCTGATCCATCAGGTAGGCGCCGTGGCCTTGACTGATTGCCTCTCGGTACTCTCGCTGGGCTGCTTCCTTCTCTTTAATCTGAAAAAGACAGTGTTTTACCAGTCACGATATGAACAGTGACTTCAGACTTTAATACGGAAAACTTTATCAATATTTATTAAAACCCAGGTAAAAACAGAAAGCTAAGCATCCAAGATGAATGAAAACTTACATGCAGCAATCATAAAAATGTACTTATCTAATAAGAATTTGAACCAGAAAAGGCCAATTGAAGAGGATGCTCTTTAAAAGCTGGGACCAAAATATTTGAGAGTTGATAGTGAAAAGGAAGTTTGGAGCTTTACTCTGAATAAATAAAAAATTAAGTTTGTCTTAAATTTGATAAAATGTGAGTTTCTATCGCAACTGTGGACTCTTAGAATAAACAAACAATTAATCAACTTATACTTCTGGACATATTTTTCTTCACTTCAGTTGGCTTTTATAGCAGGGTACAAAGGATCAGTATTTTTGCAAAATTACATAAAGGGCTTCACCAATTTTCCAATGTGTCCCTCAAGAGACACTGCTTGTTGAAGTGTCTGGACAAGGAATCTGGACAGGCAGGAACAGGGGCTAGCTAACCAGGGAGGGATGCCAGATGTCTGAGTGGAGGCTGGCTGTACAAGGACCTGACTCTTCCAGGAACATCCTGTTTTATGACCAGGTTGCTACTCAGTCTGAAACTAAGGGACTCAAGATGGCCCATCCCACAGAACAGTTGGTTCTCCCTTACCTCTCCCACCACGTGCTTCCCATTGATGAAAGCCTCGAAACCACACACAGCTGCCTTGTCGTCCAAGGGAAAAACATATTTTGCCTCGATGGGCACATGGCTTTGGTTTGTGTATGTTTGAAAAACAACGACCTGAAGAAGAAAAACCCGTATATTTGATGAAACTGCATGAATGATGTTTGCGGGAACAGCTATTAATGGAAACTGCTGTGCATGTGAGGCCCCAGAGGTCAGGACCTCATCCAAGTCACTGCCTTTGATGATGCACAGGCACCAAAAGGAAAGAAATTTTAGGTAAAGACGATGGAGGATTTTTACTAGGACTTACAACAGAAACTAATATACTGTACACATTTTTGACATCTTAATCTTCCTCCTTCAAATGCAACTAGTCTTTTAGTTCAGTTTAGTTGTTAAACTGAAAACATTAAGCTCACTCCGAGAAGTCCAGAGTGGGCCACGTACAGCCAAGTTCCCTGCTGCCGGCCTGTGTGGACACTCAAGTCAAACAACAGGCCAGCTATCCAGAAATGAGAGGAAGGTTCACGGCTGCACCATGAGTTACGTGTGGGGCAAACTTCTCCATGGAAAAGCCTCATCAAAGAGTGTCTAATCCACAGTGACACACGGAGGACACAGGCCACTCCTGCAATACTTGTGTGCACCAGGACCCTCACGTTCACTATGCGGAACAGGCACCACCAATGGGCAGCCCAACATTACTGTCTCATCTACACCTGAGGAAACCACCACAGAACAGCCACCACCAACGGGCAGCCCAGCATTACTGTCTCATCTATATCCAAGGAAACCACCGTGGAATGGCCACCACCGACAGGCAGCCTAGCGTTACCGTCTCATCTGCACCTGAGGAAACCACTGCGGAATGGCCACCACCGATGGGCAGCCCAGCATTACCGTCTCATCTACACCTGAGGAAACCACCACATGACCAGGCTGGAGAAGGATGAACATGAACTCCAAACTGGGCTCTCAAACCCCAGGGCTCCACTGCAGTCAACACCAGTTCCCCCACAACTCAATCCATCCCAGACTATCCAGTCGGAATGACAAGTTCAGATTGGTCTTTATCATGTTGTTCAGTGCCTCCTCATTCAAACAACAGTACAAAAGCTCACCCTGTGGAGTCTGGGAAAAACTGACATGCAAGTGAAGCCTGAGTCACAGGAAGTGGCAGTCATGGGCTCACAGCTTCTACACGGCCCCACAGAGAGGAGCGCCTGTAGTATCCTGCCTGGAGCCCACACCTGGGTCCTTCCCATAGCCGGACACGGCGCCCCCAGCGGCTTCAGGGCTGTGGGGGTGGGTCAGCACGGGCGGGGGTGGAGGTCAGACACACCCACTCGATGTCAGCCTCAGGGGTGGTGGCTGGCAGGCTCTTCCCCGCCCCATCCTCGGCTTCCCCAGGCAGGTGCTCACTAAAGACCAGCCCCACTTCCCTCTGAAGGACCACAGCCAGTCTCTCCCGCCAGCCTGCCTCCCTCCCGCTGCAGGCCTTGCTCCAGCCCACATCCCTGCACGGTGTGCTCCTGGACAGACCTGTGTCTCCTAGCTGGTCATCCTGACTGTCCTCAACTTGGGGAGGAGGGTGGGGGCCAGAGTAATCCTGTGAGAACACAGCTCTGACAGGTCACTGCAAATGTCTTCCAAAGGCTTTCCACTCACGCCGTGTGTCTGTCTGTGCCTGACAGGAGTGCCTGCCGCCTCCTCACGCACTTCCAACCATGGCCTCCTCACGCTGCTCCTCAGGGCCCCCCACCCCCCATGCTGATCCTCAGTATCCCTTCCACCCTGCTCCTTGGTGCCCCCACTGNCCAGGGGCTGGGGGTGGGGGAAGCTACAGGGGGTGGTGCTAGTAAAAAATCACGAACTTCCAGCTATAAGACAAAAACACTCTGGGGATGCAATGCCCATAGTGGTAACTGTTTGTGATGATACTGTACACGGGAAGTCTGCTAAGATAGTATTAGATCTTCTGTACTCACCACAAGAAAAAGAAAAGGTAAGCCTGTGAGGTGATGGATATGCTAATTAACTTGATTGTGGAGATCTTTTCATAGTAAATACGTATATTAAACCATCACGTTGTACAACTTTAAGAAATCACGTTGTACAACCTAAATATGTACAATTTTTATTTGTCAATCATAACTTAACAAACCTGGGAAAAATATACCAACTGAAAGTCAAAAATAATTAGCATAAAGTGAAAAGAAAAATGTATTTCAAAGTAACCTCAAAGTAGGAATTCCAGGTGCCATTGAAATGGACAGCCAAGGCTGTTTTTCATCACCATCTGGACTGGCTGGCCAGCTAGCCATTGCCCACCCTCAGGCTGGGCACATGAAGGGCTCAGCAGAACAGCCATGAGGCCAAGGCTGACTATACTCCCATTGCAAGTTCCTGCTTTCTAGAACTCTCTGCAATCAAACCAACCAGATTATTTCTGGGAAGCTGGGAGAAGAGAGACTCCTGCCTTTTATTACATCTGAAGTTTATGTTCTGTGTTATGAAATAGAATTAATTTTGTAAAATGGCTTTTGGCATGTACTTATTATTTTTTTAATTTTATTATTTTTTTAATTTGACTTTACAATACTCTATTGGCTTTGCCATACATCGACATGAATCTACCACAGGTGATGTACTTAAAATAATCTTTCTTACTCAAAGATTGTTTTTACTGCTTCATTTTATTTTAAATTTTCAAATCTTCACTCCATGTGGAGTTTGTGTGAGGAATGAAGTAAAGATCCAACTTTATATTTTTTTCCAGACAGTTAACCATTTATATCCATATATGGTACTGAAGAAAATAAACTTCCCATAGAGATAAAAGCTAATTTTATCATATATTAAAGCCCCTACGTTTTTGCATTTATTTGTTGATTTTTATTTTGCTGCCTCATCCATTTCTCACCTCACTGTTTTACCCAGTAAAGCTTTATGTTTTTAACATCTGACTGGTTAATCCTCTCTGGTTATCCTTCTTTTTCAGAATTACCCTGGTAAATTCAAATTAAAAAAAAATACGGGCTATAGAATCAGCTTTTCTTTTCTTAAAAAAAATCTTGTTAGTAGGTTTATCACTTATTTACTTATGGCTGTGCTGGGTCTTCGCTGCTGCTCGTGGGCTTTCTCTAGTTGGAGTGAGCACGGGCGACTCTCTAGCTGTGGTGCACTGCTTTCTTACTGTGGTGGCTTCTCTTGTTGCGGAGCATGGGCTTTGGCGTGGACAGGTTTCCGTAATTGCAGCTTCTGGGCTCTAGAGCACAGGCTCAGTAGCTGTGGTGCATGGGCTTAGTGGCTCCGCACCATCTGGAATCCTCTCAGATCAGGGACTGAACCCGTATCTCCTGCACTAGCAGGCAGATTCTTTACCACTGAGCCACCAGGGAAGTCGATCGTTAGTATTATTGAGACAGCACAAAATGCGTAGGTCAATTCAAGGAAAACCTGTATCTTTCTAATCAGCTTGTCTTTGGGTTCTTCTGAAGCAGTTAAAGCTTTTTCCAGGTGGAGCCTGCATGTTTATAGGTCTTTGGTAGGGGATTTAACTAAGATCTAGATTTAACCACGCTTTCCCTTGCTCCTTGTGACTTCAGTTTCAACTCCAATACTAAGTGTTATTCAAAGCTAACAGAAATTAGAGCTATGTTTTGAATAGATAATTCATGGCATCTGGGAGCTCTAATTTCTAGACTGTCTTTGAGTTAGATACACAGAGAAGAGTCAGGACATAGAGAATCCCCTTTCTTCAAGAAGCAATTTGTTTCCATGCACTGCACTTTAAAATATATAATAATTAACATATGACTTAAATTACATGCTTAACTATAAAGTGTTCAGTCTTCTCTGCAATTCATTAAGCTGGCTGACTTTAATGGAATAGATCCACGTACTACAGAAAAAAAGTCTAACTGTGAGCTAAAAAGTCTGAAAAATAGACTCTTACCGGGACAGGATTCCCATGAAGCTCTGCACAGGAGACCCATGCAGCAAGTGCCTGACATTGCCAAGGTGGCCCTGGAACTCTGTGGCTTCACTCACTCTGCCAACTCTAAATATCTGCAAGATGTCCACTGGACTCTTACTGTAGAATTAGAAGAAAACCTTGAGATTACATAATTGAAAGCACAATAAAAAATTGTTAGCAGCAGCAGAAAACCCCAAACCGCCCAAATGTCCATTATTAGAGAACTGATTCAATGAATCACAATGCAACATTTCTTGGAAATACTATGCAGCCATTAAAAAATACTCTCTTAAAAGTAAGTAAGGATGTGAAACAAAACTTATAGTAAGATGTAAGTGTTATAAGTAGGTTATAAAACATCATGCAAAATATCCCATATTTTATCAAACATATAATATACAGAATATATGAATTGAATATGTTCCTTCATTCATGCATTCATTCAACAAACATACTCTGCATTCATTCAACAAACATACTCTGTGTTAAGTACTCTACCAGCAACAGAAATAAGAAAACCCATCTCAGCCTTGCCAAGCTGACACCCTGATGAGACAAGGTCAAGAAGGTAATAAACAGCTGACCTTCTGTGCGGCTTAGCAGTCCAGCCAGGTTCACAGAGAGATCCAAAACACGTTTCTTCACCTTAAAATCTTAATTTGAGTGGATTTTCCCGTACAATACCCTTTAGCACCCAAACACTGCATTTGTGAACAAACTCCAATACTTTCTCATCTCAATTTTTAGAATTTAATTCTGCGCAACAGTAGGTGAACTTGGAATGGACTGCAACAGTGGGGAGTGTTTAAGCACAGAACACAGCTCTGAGCCCTATTATAGACACAGAAGTAAGTATCTGTCATCACACCGTGATTACCCTGCAGTGAGGATTAATTATCTAGGTGTGTGAAGATCTGCTCTACCAGAATCTGAAGCAGGTTAAAGAGCAGACCCTCACTTATCTCCTGTAATCCTACCTGTGATTATTCTGCAGCACCTCTTCTCTTACTCTCAAAAATTCTTCAGTGTTCGGCTCAACATGCTCAATTTTGCATCTCAAAGCTCGGTATTTGGCAAGAGACGGTGGGTTTGGTTTGGCCAAATTAGTTTCACAGACATTAACCATGTCTCTTATTAGCTGTAAGTAGAAATGATTACAGTCATTTCTACTTCTGACACATCAGAACGACCACATATCAAAATAATTTATATCATACTGCATTTCTCAAAAAGGCTGAATAAGCTTTTTTCACTACCAACAAACTCAGTATGAGCAAAGAAAGAAACCCAAATAAACTGCAAAAACTGCCAAATATTCACAATTCACAACACAGATTAAGCTTCTTAACTTTCAAAGGTCCTAAAAACCATGAATAAAAACATCAAGACCCAAGAGAGAAAGAGGCAAAGGACACGAACAGACAGTTCACAGAAGTAACACAAACATCCCTAAAACAGCTGGAAAGGTGCTCAGACTCACTACACCGAAGCCGTTTCTAGTCCATACACATGGTGAAGTTTGACAAAGACACAGCTCATACGATGACAGGAAACGGAAACTGTCATTCACTGGCCGTGAGAAGCCAGTACAGAGAAACCCTTAGGGAAGCGGACAAAATCACCCCAGTTACTGACGTGTTTATTCTTTCAGGCTGCACTTCTCCCTTGGGGACTGCCTCTCAGAGATGCTCCTACACAAGAACAAGACACCAGACACACAGAGCATTTACTTCCCGAGGCATCGTTCACTGTGCCTGGCAGAGATGGGTGGAGGATGCCGACCCAGGGGCATGTCCCACTGTGGACCAGAATGAGGGTGGTCTCCACACTCAGAGTACATTATGTCAGGTAAAAGAAAACAGGTGTAGGACAGGGAAGAGGGTATATGACTTTTTATATAGAAAAAGGGGGAAGGACTAAGTATGTTTGTTCATTTTCACATTTATTTGCATAAAGAAATGGTACAAAGACAAACAGGAAACTAACAAGCATGGTTATGTGTTGGGGAAGAGGAGCTGGAATAGGGGTGGTGGGGACGGGGTGCAACAGAGTACACCTTTTAAATATAATTTTGACTTCTGAATCATGAGGATGTGTGACCTACTGAAAATACAGAATCCAAGTTAGCAGTATTTCGGTGGGTGGCACACACACCCTCTCAGTAGCAAAACCAGGAACTGAAGTTACACTCAGTGTTGAGGAAATCACGGAACTTTAAACATGGAGGTCCTTCATCATCTCATTCACTAGCTCACCTCATTTGTTGGTTCCTCATATATTTTGGATTATAGACTCCTCTGGGAATCTGTGCGTGCAAGCATGCTAAGTCATGTCAATCATGTCCTTTACCACTAGCACTACCTGGGAATCTGTGGGAAGCTGTAATTTCCCCCAAACATGCAAAATTTAACATCTACAAACTCCTCTGAAGTCTAGAGGTCATGGATCTCTGATTTTGTCCTAAATCCTTCATGCTCAGATGCAGCAACCCAGAGTCAGAGAGGGTGCTGCCTCACGCGGGACAGGGTGAGCCCTGTCCGTCTTCCTGCTGTTCTCTGTGAAAGAACAGTTCCTTCCCCCACTTCCGAGCAGTCTCAGTAATTCTGTCCTCCTCAGCAAAAACTGGCTTAGCCATGCACACATGACTTGCTTCTGGCTAAAGAAATAGCCAAGACATGGCAGCAACCCATGCCCATTGACAGATGAATGGATAAAAATGTAGTACATATATACAATGGAATACTGCTGCTGCTGCTAAGTTGCTTCAGTCGTGTCTGACTCTGTGAGACCCCATAGACAGCAGCCCACCAGGCTCCCTCGTCCCTGGGATTCTCCAGGCAAGAACACTGAAGTGGGTTACCATTTCCTTCTCCAAGCGTGAAAGTGAAAAGTGAAAGTGGGGTTGCTGAGGGTTGGATACGACTGAGCGACTTCACTTAACCCTCAGCGACCCTATGGACTGCAGCCTTCCAGGCTCCTCCGTCCATGGGATTTTCCAGGCAAGAGTACTGGAGTGGGGTACTCAGTCATAAAAAAAAAATAAAATAATGCCTAAAATAATGCCTTTTGCAGCAACATAGATGCAACTAGAGATTATCACACTAAGTGAAGTAAGTCAGACAAAGACAAATATCTATGATGTCACTTGTATATGGAATCAATATTATTGTTGTTCAGTTGCTAAGTCATGTCCAACGCTTTGCGACTCCACAGACTCCTCTGTCCATGCCTGTGACATGCCAGGCTCCTCTGTCCATGAAATTTCTTCAGGCAAGAACAGTGGAGTGAGTAGCCATTCCCTTTTCTAGGGGATCTTCCTGACCCAGGGATCAAATCCACGTCTCCACATTCAGGTAGATTCTTTACTGTCTGAGCCACCAGGGAAGCCAAATGAAATTATTTATGGAACATAAACAGATTCACAAACATAGAAAATAAACTTATAGTTACAAAAGTGGAGGGATAAATTAGGAGTCTGGGATTAACAGATACATACCCTTACATATAAAAGAAATAAAAAATCCAGGGTTTACTGTAGCATATGGAGCTATATTCAACATCTTACAGTACCTATCATGGAAAAGAATCTGAAAAAAGTACATGTATGTATATATATGTATACATGTGTATATATATGTGTAATATATATATATATACAGCTATGTGTGTACATAAAACCTAGCCACTTTGCTGTACACCTGCAACTAACACTATATTATAAATGAACTATACTTAATTTAAAAATAATAAAAAAAAGAAAAATAAGAGTTACTGGGGGCATCCTCCAAGAGACATAAGAAGAAACCATCTAGGAGGGATGCTGTGAGCTGATGGGAACGGGAGCTGGCAGGGGCGGGAGAGCCATTCCTGTAGGAAGCACAGAGGTGGGAAGAGGCCAGGCTCCAGTGAGGTGGCAGCCTTGAGTGAACTGGACCAGCGGCCACCCCACAGCTGCACTTCTCGTCCTATAGGGTGACAAGCTTCCTCATTGTTCAAGTCAGGAGCAGCTTTCTGTTTCTTCTAGGAAATAATCCTACTTATCTCCTGATCCGGAAAGTCATTTCACAACATAGCAATTTTGAAAATTCTTTTTGTGTGTATGTGAGTGTATGTGTGTGTGTGGTAGGGGGACTGTGCTGGGTCTTCCTCGCAGTCTTCTCTAGATACAGCGTGTGGGCTTAATTGCCTGGGACCAGGTAGGATCTTAGTTTCAAGGCCAAGCATTGAACCCACATCCCCTGCACTTAACCACTGGACTGTCAGGGAAGTCCCCAGAGTAACAATTCTAAACGCTTGCTTCTGCACCACTCTTCCAACATAGGCTCCTTTGGGAGTGTGATTCAGGTAACTTCTGTAAGGACCCCAATCACTCCCAAATGGCTCAACTGTTTGTTTTTGAGGAATCTCGAGAGCCAAATTTCGTGATCCAGCATTATCTCAGTCAGATGTGAAAGACCTCTCTCCCTCCCCACAAAGTATAAACTGAATCCCAAGGTGCAGAGGCTTACCTGGCACAGGTCTTCCTTCTTAGCTAGCAGGCTCAGGCTGACCTTCTCGGCCGCAGCAGCTCTGTGAGGGATTAATCTGTAGAACTCGGTCAGCATCGTTTGCAGTTGCTCCTGTGTTTCTCCATTTCTCACTGCTTCCTTTACCAGGAGGAGAATTCCCTCTGCCTTGCTCACCTTTAAATAGAAGATGAAACATGATTATTAAAATTTAATTTGATAATCTAGAAAAAGTAACTTGTATAAAAATACCTAAAATGGTTCTTAGATACATCATGACTATTAGCTTTCGACTGGACACATACAGAGCAAGCTTGATGCTGTTGAAAATGCATCTCATTTCCAAACTGGGATGGGCTTAACTAGAGGAGGGAACCAGAGTCCTCAGTGTCAGTGTGTCTGCATCCACGTCCGGGTCCACAGAGAGGAGTTGTCACTAGGGGACTTCCTTCCACACAAGACATTTAGAAAGACGTCTGGATCAGACTCAGGGATGAAGCCCACCGGAATACCTTTTTTTATCATACAAGTGCTTTTGGACTCGACTCCATTATTTTCTCCATGAGTTATTTCAATGTGTTGGTGCAGCCATACACACTCTACCCCTGGGAACACCTTCTTCACCTGCTCCTTCAATTGTACACAATCAAGAAGAGCCTCCTGATGGCTACAGGTGCGCCTGCCCTTCCCCACATGGTTGAAGGCTCAAGACGGTCACTTTGAAGTGGACCTGAGGACCTACAGCACCCATGTCCCAGGCCTGCCTTGCACTGTTCCCAAGGCTGACGCTGCAGATGGGACTCTTCCTCGGAAGCCCATTTCCCAGCAGTGCCCCTCACGCCCCTCTCTCCAGGGCATGAAGGAAGAGAAGCAGCATAGCGGGAGTCTGGTTCAGACGAGGCACAAGCCTCTAAGCCACAAGCAGAAGGCAGGCTTGTCTGGCAGAACCTGCTTCCGGGACATGGCACTCACATCATTCAGGCTTATCATGCCCACGGGTCTCAGCAGCGTGTCCTCCAGGCGGCCGAGGGCTTCTGTCCAGAGCATCTCCACCAAGCCGCTCACCTCAGGGCTCAGGGCATTTGAGTTTACTACCTCCTCCAAAAGCAACTGCAACCACAGAGAAATAGAGAAACACCCACAAAGAGTTCATGAGTGTGCCCTTTTAAACCTGAGATGAGCAGAGGTATGAGAGGAAACAGCCCATGTCATCCCAGGAGAGGGTGACTGTTAACCCTGGGCCCCTCCCAACTTGTCCCTGCTCCTTGTCCTCCTCTCTTGACCCTCTTCTCTTTTATCCCCGTGCTGTTTTCCCTCCTGCCTTTTTCTGCACCCTGCAATTCTTTAGGCCTGTTGTGGCATTAAAGATCAAGTGGCATTAAGGGTTTGAGGACCCTCACCCCTGGCCTGGCTCCCAGTGAAATCTCTGGGAAGCTGGAAGGTCTGTGACTCATCCTGAGACTCACTCCCCACTCGACTTTGAGCCTCTCTGTGGGCCCCTCTTCCCTTCTTTTAACTCCTATTCTCGTCTCCTGCCAGCTTTTTATTTGTCATGAAGAAAACATTTCTGTTTAATCTATTTAATCAATAATACAGAAGAATATGTAGAAATCAAGCTTACTGCTTGCAGTTTTTCAGATGCTAACTGGGTTGCTTCGGGTGTAAAATGTTCTCTCAGTAGAAAGCCTTGTTTCTTCAGATCCTCAATATAATTCTCATAGTATTCACTTGCATCTGCAGAGGTTTTCTTCACAGAGGACTGTTTCCTGGTCTGTAAGTTACAGCGTGTAGCACAGTGTCAGGACATGAGCTCACGGAAGCCTATTAGCACATCGACCTTTGCTGAACACCTGCCCAGTGCCGCGATGGGGGTGGGGGTGGGGGAACAGGGTCACAGATACGGCGCCGCTGCCAGTTTCCTGCTGTAATGGAGCTGAGAAACTAGTACTTCAAGGAATTACTTAACATTTTCAATTCTTGACAAAACAGCCTAAAACCTGCAAGTTGGGGGGAAAGTATGAGAGGCACGGCAGGTGGGAAAGAAGCACTGGACTCATGAAAGAGCCTCAGGACATGTGTTCAGAGCCCAGAATCTGACCTTACACACCATCCTACCCTGTTTTGAAGTCTGGCTTCTTCTAGCCTTCCAAAAATGAGAAAAACTGGGCGAGGTGAGGAAAGAAAAATACCTCAGAGATGAGGCATCATTAGAGACAGGCACAGCCTAAACGAAAGGACTGGTCTAGCCAAGAAGAAAGGGAGAGGTGCTGGCAGGTCACGCAGACAAAGGCAGAGGCAAACACCGTGGTCACTGCCGCTGTCCTGATGGGGTGTCTGTCTTCCCCAAATCCTGCCCCGTCCCAACCTCAGTGAACATGGAGGGCTTCCCCAGTGGGGCTGTGGAGACCCTGCAGCCTGTGCATGGGGGCTGGATCACATGGGGCCAATAACCCTGCCCCACTGGCGGCAGGACACACACTACATCCATGTCACTCCATTCAAGCAGGGCAAATTAAAAAAAAAAAATGAACAAGGGCCAAGATTCAATAAAATCAATTTTTACAAAAAAACAAAATAAAAAAAGGTAAAATTTAACCTAATTTTGGAAGATTTCTGCCACAATGGATTAACAAAGGACAAGGGCCAGAGAAGCTGTGTCTGTCTCATCAGGGAGGGTTATGCCCGTTGAGGGAACAGACTCAGCCAGGAGCAGAAGGGCCAGGCTGGGGAAGGGAGGCTTGGAAAGCAGAAGCAGCTCTGACACATTCTACCTGGTTTTCAACTTGATTTTTACTTACTTCTCACCCACATATCTAAATTCTCCACAAAACATGGTCTATATTTCTGGGTAAAAGGTTAACAAAGTCTTTCTCCTTCTTGGACACACTTGACCTTGGGTTAATCTTTTATGTCCTCATGGAATCTTGATAGGTGTGGGAAACCAGCTGTAATATTTGGCAGGACTGCTTGGGTAATGGAGTCCCACACCAGGACTGGAGGTCAGTAGTGTACACCGACAGATGGCCAACTTGAGCCCCAGGCCCAGGACTGTGTAACTGTCTCCCTGCCAGGCATCAGGAACCTGGGGCATCACCAGCAGTCTGGGACCTGAGATGTCTCCTTCCTGGACGACAGCTGACCCCAGCTGTGGGAAATGGGTGAAGCGGGTGGGTCCTAAGCCCGAGAGAACCACTGTGTGGTCACTCGAAGGGGAGCCTGTGAGACTCCGGTCAGTTAGTGTCTCACAGAAGACTCTGACAGGGCTGCAGGCTTTACTTGGAACTTCAGGTGCAGGCTCTGGGTTGTTTTTTTCCCTGCCTGTCTTAGGTCAGAACCCTGCCCTTGACCTGACATTGACCTCAAGAAGGTCATGGGCATGGGCAGCCCTGCTTGCTGTCCCTGAGCCCAGGCACTTCACACACATTTCAGCAGCAGCTGATTCATAGCGGGGCCAGGACCATGATTTGCTGTTCCTCCCAATTTCCAAGGGCGGATGTGTTGTCTTTTCACCTCACACTAGGAGTGGCCTCCAGGTGACTCCCTGGTACAGAGTAGGTGTTTAATGAAGTGAGTGAAGGGATCCAGTGCCAAAGTATAAACATTAGGAACGTTTCTGTAAGTCAGAGCAGGATCAGGAACCCACATCCCAGGGAATGTTCTCCTGGCTCCCAGCCTGCACTCCTCACCTCCATATCCCAAAAGAGCACCTCTCCACTTTTCAAAATGGTACTAGCTAAAAAGAGAGACGCTAACGGATTGGCTGGTTCAACTGACCAGTTTTTACAAAATTCGCTATCAACAAGGCAGACAATAAAAACGTAGCTGTCACCACAAAGCACTTACCTGGGTGCCAGTGGCCAGGAGGAAGTGTGTGCATATCAGAAAGCCACAGTCCCCAGGGCCCTGGAGGCAATGCAGTTCTACCACGGCAGTCTCCTTACCTCCCTCTGTCACAACCTGGAAAACATGTTGCTCTTTCATAAGCTGCATTCACTAAATAACCAACTACACATGCCATTTAAAAATGTTGATTATAAACCTGATACAAATTATATCATTTGCAGATATAATTTAGAAAGTAAACAGAAAATGAAAATCATCTGGAGTCCTACTACAGATATGTAATCACTATTAATATTTTTCTGTATTTCCTTCTGGGATTTTTGTTATAAATATACGTGTATATGTTTAAACCATCCCACTTTTCACATTTTCTTAATCACAGAGGAAATGTTATTTTCAAGTTACATTTTATTAAAATATCTTAAAAATACAAATGGAGCATCATTTTAAATGCTACTGTTATTTTGCATTTCTACGATGTCAGAGGAAAAGATTTTTGTTTTTCTTTTTAATGAAAAATAATGGAAACTCAACATAGTATAAATACTTGGTGTGAAATCTATTCTTTTAAAATACAAGAAACTGTTAACAGAGAGGAGTATCTTCATTTTTTAATGTCATATTAAGTTTTTGTGCTATTTATATTTTTATTATATTTTATTATAAGCATGCATTTCTTTTATAATAAAAACACTAAAATCAAACATTTTAAATGTGCAGGTTTTTTACTATTAAAAAGCAACTCATATATTAAGGAGTATTTATTCAGGAAGTGCATAATTTTTCAAAAATGGGAAAATTATCAAACAGGAAAAATAATCAGAAGACTTCAAACAGCTTTGTTCCCTCAACTAGAAATTAAACTCTTACTTTTTCCAAGATGTTGTATTTTGCAACTTCAAAATCTTGAGGAAAATGAGGAATTTCAACATCCTCTGCATAAAACCTGAAATTTGTATAATACAATTTTAACATTAAAATGAAGCTTTAGATTAAATGGACTTTTCATAAAATTTTTCTTATAGCTCTTCTAATGCCATTCAAAATATATTATAAGTTCTTAACACCTCCTCAGATATTCTAAAGATGGCAACAAGGTCCTGCGGAGAGAATGGATTGATACCTTCCGTACACAATTCTAGAGCTCTGAGTGCTGTGAGACTGCAGTAGAGGGTGGGGTGACATGTGTCACAGAGATGGGGGCGGGGGGACCTGCGTTTACCCTGGGCTCTGGCCCTTGGAAGCCAGTCACTCCAGAGGGACCCATACCTCTCCAGACTATACTCAAGTTCTCTTTAAAATAAATTAGCTAATTAACAAAGTAACTAATTAATTAAGGATATCAGATTTCTCATAATCTGTATTTTTATTTTTGATATTTGTTCTCTCTTGTAACATGAAGATTAACAATAAAGTGGGATCAACTGTGATGTTTAAATGACACTGCAGCTGAGGGTATGTGCACTTTAAGAGGCCATATAGAACTTTAGACTCATATACGTCATTTGGGGAAGGTTGTGTTATTTCTATCTCTATTTATTTATTTAAAATATCAGTTCAGTTCAGCAGCTCAGTCATGTTTGACTCTTTGTGACCCCATAGACTGCAGCACGGCAGGCTTCCCTTTCCATCACCAAATCCTAGAGCCTGCTCAAACTCATATCCATTGAGTTGGTGATGCCATCCAAACATCTCATCCCCTATTGTCCCCTTCTCCTCTTGCCTTCAATCTTTCCCAGTATCAGGGTCTTTTAAAGCATCAGGTAGCAACAAATAAATGGTCTTTACTCTGAATGCTGTTCAGGAAGGTAACAGAAAGCGCAGACTGCCCAAATCTCATCTCCAGTGGTTTTTCTTTTTTAAAATCAATCTAACAATTACATCTAATCTCATATGATACTGATAAGATAAAAATAATTATCACTATAGTAAGTGAATAACTAAAAACTTAATAAAGAGTTAGATAAGCAAGATAAATTAAAATACTATAAAAATACTGATGTACTAATAGCATTTTAATACTCAGGTTTACAAAACATTTCATGAACTATGTCAAGTCTGAAAGGTCAGAAATAGATTACTTAGTGAGTTCAACAGTGTTCTCCTTCTCTATGGAACTGTCCAGGAATGAAGAATCATTCATTTCCATTTCTAGAATTAAAACAAACAAAGCATGTTTACTATTCAAATATATATTACAGTTAGTTAACAATAAATCTTGCCATGCTGTTATGTTTTCTTAGGTGTCCTTAAATGAGCTACGGGCTTCCCTTATGGCTCAGCTGGTAAAGAATCCGACTGCAATGTGGGATACCTGGGTTTGATCCCTAGCTTGGGAAGATCCCCTGGAGAAGGGAACAGCTACCCAATCCGGTATTCTGGCCTAGAGAATTCCATGGACTGTATAGCGGGGGTTGCAAAGAGTCAGATATGACTGAGTGACTTTCACTTTCACTTTAAATTATGGGCTTCCCAGGTGGCGCTAGTGGTGAAGAACCTGCCTGCCAACGCAGGAGACATAAAAGACTTGTAATCTAGACTGTACTTTGTGAGGCTCACTTGGTTCTCCTGTCCTGGGTCTGGGGGCGCTGGCACCATCCATGCAGCTCCAGTCTGCAGGCCCGACGTGTGCTGCTGTGGGCGTGGACCAGCCCTGCCGCATCTCCCCTTCTCTGAGGTCTCACTACCTACTGCAGCAGAAGGTAACACCGAGGGCGGCACTACCCTGAAGAACAATAGGTGTTTTTTTTGAATGTGCTAAGGAACTTGCTGTCTAAATTACTGGGGTCAGATTTCATGTTTCAAGGGCCTGCAAAGACTCTCAAGTAAACAAACACCCATGCTCTATCAGATGCCCAGTGTGTGACGTGGCTGCAGAACTCAGCTTCACAATGAACACGCTAGATGTTGTGGATAGGGGAGGGGGGACGGTCACAGGAACTAAACTTCAGCTGAAAGAGGTTCATATGTTGCCAGCCCAGTGCTAGATGTTCCAATTTCCAGAAGGTTCTAGTGTTAAGACAACTTCAGGACCTAGAAGATACTAGGTGTCTTCTGCCTTAACATTTGCTATTAACATCATTGAAAAGAAAGCTATTGAAAATGATACATTTTTCTCTGGAATAGAAAACACCAGAAGTGATGAGCCAGACTTTGCGTATTATCCGAACGATGGGGTTTATGGTTCTTTTGCAAGTAAACTGTCTAAGGACTTAAATACCATCCCGAAGATTCACAAGAAATACAAGGATGAAGTTTACAAGCAGCCCATGGGGTCCATCCTGTGATGAGCTTGATCAAACTGTGGAAAACTCTCTTCTTGAATATGGGAGGCTGGCTTTTCTCTGATAGCATGGAAGCAGATTCTTTCCACAAATCATCTGCTTTGAACGCTTTTCAGAGCCAGCCATTTACCACAGGATGTCATTCAGTGACTGGCAAGAGGGGAGGATGCTGCAATCACTTTGGACACAATGATGAAAGCTCTTCTCTGTGCCTTCACCCATTCAGCCAAGCCTCCAAGACAGCTTCTTCAGGTCAACAGGTGTCAGCACTTTATTTAGCAACATCTGAAGTAGCAGGTGAAGTTTGTCTAGTCTACATTCCAGTGTGGAACAATGTGAGCAATTTTATTCTGTTAATTCTCTTGCAAACAAAACCATTAGTATTAGGTGTTTGGGACCAGATCAAACCAGCTTTCATCTATAATTCACTGTGGGTAGTTGGGAGATTTAGGTAATGTGTTCAGATTTAAACTTGACACTTTGCCCTACCTTATATGCATTTAAAATTAAATATGCAACAAAATGGGAGATGTGGTGGTAATGGAAGCCTTCTCACTGAATTCCCCATTAAACAATTTACATACAAGTAGTACAAGTTTTCATATTAAGGATTCACATTAAAAAGTCTTGTAAAGTCAACATCTTTCACTAAGATGTATCAAATGTCAGTGGAAGACCAGTGCTGACTTCAGCGGATATGTTCAGTGTATACACAATGTGTAAATTTACGCTTTGAACAATAGTTTAATAAATGTAAAATTGCCTCATGGTATTTGTTGTATTTAACTTAATGTAGCCTTTGTCTGACAATAAAATTTTGAATAGATTAAAAAAATTACACATCAAGCTTTCTGAGATTATCAGTGTTTTTGTAGTCATTTTGAATCTGAGTGTACCAGACAGAATATTGAGAAATCTATTTCTATTGCTAAAGTAGTCTTTTGCCCTTCACTAGTTTGCTGACCCTTTTATGGGATGACAAGAAGCCTGCTTAGTTTCATAGTATTTGGACAATCTTTTGTCAATAATATCTTTGATAAACCAAAATGTTTACTGTAGAAACTCTAATATGTTAAGTGTGTGTGCTCAGTCGCTAAGTTGTGTATGATTCTTTGTGGCCCCGTGGACTACAGCCCACCAGGCTTCTCTGTCCATAGGATTTTCTGGCAAGGATCCTGAAGTGGGTTGCCATTTCCTTCTCCAGGGGCTCTTCCTGACCCAGGGATCAAACCCACATCTCTTGCATTGCCAGGTGGGTTCTTTACCACTATCGACAGCTGGGAAGCCCCAAGGAATCCCAATACATCAGGCAGTTGACGTGAAAATACTTACTAGAGCTGTTCCATTCTTCATTGGAAGCTGATGTGATGTCCAGTGACTCACTGGGACCGTAGATCTTTGTATCCAGCAGTCTCCTTTCTTTGATAGATTCCCATACAAAATCTGGGTTTGCAATAAGAATATGGTTCTTCTGAATAGACTTCAGCTGATACTGGCTCAGAACATCAGCCTTGTCTAAGATTACATGTGTGCACTGAGAAAAAACAAGTAATTATGCATTAGTAAAAACAAAAATTAAATAAATTATTTGTACCTGTTTTTCACCCCATTGGTACTAATATTTCTCAGATTTCTAAAACTCATGAGTGACAATCTCTAGTTACATAAAAGTTTTAAAATATCAACAGAGTATGGATATGGGTGTACCATAATTGATTAACCAACTAATCATCTCATCATAAAAAGTAAAACTTGAAGTCCAGTTGTTAGACCCCAGGCCTGAAATGCAAGGCCTGCCCCCTAGGCTGCGCTTCCCTCTGGGTCACTGGGGGAGCCGACTCCACCTGCCCCTTTCTGGACCATGGCTTGTTCTATGAGGCACGTTCTACTCCAGCCAGGAGGTACTGGGTGCTTCTCTGGCATTTAATACCTTGCCTGTGAATGTCAGAAATGAAATGTCCCAATTTGCCACCAGTTAGGCATAATCACACAACTTAACCTATCTCACCATCTCTGTGGATGGATGAACAATTCCTGCCTATTCTCAGTCCATTTTCTGGGTAGAGAATGCCAAAATGGTCTCTAATTTTAGAAACTTTGCAATCTTTTTGGACACTATTTTTCAATACATATAAACATCTGCAATGTGCACACCAGGTACTATAACAAAGGAAGTAGTTTGATACATGACAGTGAGGAATGATCTCTCAAATTGTGAAGTGGAAAAGTAAGTGCAGAATGTGTTTTCTGCATCTGGGCTGAAACAGAGCTGTGTGCTCATGTGCACTCATGTGTCCTCGTGTGTGCTGTCTATGCAGAGAGTAGCTCCAGAATCGGGAACCATGGTGGGAAATAAGTTAACTTATTATTATTTTACTTTTTAGATATTCTACAATGTGTAGATACTTCATATTTATTCAAAAATAAATTGATAAAATTATAAACAAATTAAAATAAATAATGAATGCCTTTGAACTGCTCATTTTACTCCTAAGGAAGTAACTAAAGAAATGTATGAGGATGGGACAGGAAAACATCCAGCACACCACTGTCCACAACAGTGAAAACTGGAAACAACTGCACACTTTCTCCTGCCTTCTCTGGCTTTCTCCTGCTGCCGATTTCCTCTGCTTGCCCTTCTAACCATGACTTGCCCTCAGGTAATGCACAATGTTTATCATACAGTTGTCATAAAATTTGAAAATACCTGAGCATTTAATAAAAAAGAAAAATTTCCACCATTTTCCTTAATATCAGTTTGTAGTTTTCTCTTCTGTTGACGAGTTAAGTGCTTGACTTTCAAACAGAAGGTACAGTTTGCAAAGATTCCCACAGTCATCCTGTAGGAAAAAAGTTTCAAGTCAGAATTCTTAAGGATTCTCTTTCCAGTGAACACAGTCAACAGTGAATTTAGAATTGTTCTCCAGGAAAACTGT
Organism: Neotragus pygmaeus; assembly: GCA_006410875.1. Lineage (NCBI taxonomy): Eukaryota > Metazoa > Chordata > Mammalia > Artiodactyla > Bovidae > Neotragus > Neotragus pygmaeus. Next base: position 416,562 of record SJYV01012445.1, on the reverse strand, counting down.
GGGGCAGTTGGATGTTATTTTTTTAAAAAAGATATTGCAATCATGTTGTAATCACAAAATCTGAACATTATCCAAATTTGTAAACTGTATGTTGGTTTCTAATTTTTGTGGCTAATACTGTAACACCCCCAGGTCCTTTTGCATAGACTCATGAAACTCATCTTAATGAAAATGTAGCAGACTTCAGTTATAAATGGGTGTGTGTTAAGACCACGAAAGTCGCCCAGTTGTGTTCAACACTTTGCGACTCCGTGGACTGTATAATCCATGGAATTCTCCAGGCCAGAATACTGGAGTGGGTAGCCTTTCCCTTCTCCAGGGGATCTTCCCAACCCAGGGATTGAACCCAGGTCTCCCACATTGCAGATGGATTCTGTACCACCTGAGTCACAAGGGAAGCCTCAAAATACTCAAGTGGGTAGCCTATCCCTTCTCCAGTGGATACTCCCGACCCAGGAATTGAACTGGGGTCTCCTGCATTGCAGGTGGATTCTTTACCAACTGAGCTATGAGGGAAGCCCATTTTAAGACCATCAGTTCAGCTCAGTTCAGTTCAGTTGCCCAGTCATGTCCGACCCTTTGCGATCCCAGGAATCGCAGCACGCCAGGCCTCCCTGAGTTCACCAACTCCCGGAGTTCACTCAGACTCACGTCCACCGAGTCAGTGATGCCAACCAGCCATCTCATCCTCTGTCTTCCCCTTCTCCTCCTGCCCACAATCCCTCCCAGCATCAGAGTCTTTTCCAATGAGTCAACTCTTCACATGNTGCTATGGTCTCTTTTGTTTCTTTGACATTTATTTCTGCCCTAATTTTTAAGATTTCTTTCCTTCTACTAACCCTGGGATTCTCCATTTCTTCCTTTTCTCATTGCTTTAGGTGCAGAGTTAGGTTATTTATTTGACTTTTTTCTTGTTTCTTGATGTTTTATCCTTAATTTTTGAAGGACAGCTCTGCCAGATATAATATTCTTTGTTGTATTTTCTTGTTTGAGCACTTTGAAGGCGTTGTTCATTCTCTCTTGGCTTCTAAGTTTTCTCCTGAGTACACTGATAGCCTACTGGAATTTCTGTGTATATGATTAATCTCTTTCCCCCTGTAGTTTTCAGAATTCTCCTTGGACTTCTACAAATTTTAATATAAGCTATCTCTGGGTAATCTCTTGGTAGATATTTCTTTGGGTCCCTTGAGCTTCATATACCTAGATGTCCATATCTCATCTAAGATTTGGGAAGTTTTCAGCCTTTATGTCTTTAAATAAGCTTTCTTCCCCTCTTCTTTCTGTCCTCTTTCTGGAACTTTCATAATGCATATACTCATTTATTTTTTATTTTAATTCTGTTATAATCTTCAGCTCCAAAATTTCTCTTTGACTCTTTTGTGTGGGTTCCTGTTTCTTTACTGAACTTCTTATTCTATTCATGAATTAGTTCCTGATTTCATTTAGTTGTCTATCTGTGTTCTCTTGTATCTTTTGTAGTATCTTTAAGATGATTGTTTTGAATTCTTTATCAGGCATATCATATCATATTTCTCTATTTCTTTGGGATAAATTAGTAGAGCTTTATTAGTTTTTCTTTTCTTTTTTTTTTTTTTAGGTCTGTGTAGCCCAAGTACGTTTTAAAAAATTTATTTATTTATTTTTTAAAAAAGTTAAATTTATTTATTTTAAAGTGAAAGTGAAAGTGAAGTTGCTCAGTCGTGTTTGACTCTTTGTGACCCCATGGACTGTAGCCTACCAGGGTCCTCCATTCATGGGATTTTCCAGGCAAGAGTGCTAGAGTGGGTTTCCATTTCCTTCTCCAGGGGTTCTTCCCAACCCAGGGATTGAACCCAGGTCTCCTGCATTGTAGGCAGATGCTTTACCGTTTGAGCCACTGGGGAAGCCATTTTAATTGGAGGCTAATTACTTTACAATTTTTTATTGGTTCTGCCACACATCAATATGAATCTGCTACGGGTGTACATGTGTTCCCCATCTTGAACCCCCCTCCCACCTTCCTCCCCATAGCATCCCTCCAGGTCATCTCAGTGCACCTTGATGGTGATATATTTGCCAGATTATTCATGATTTGTGTAGTGTTTTGTTGATGTCAGTCCATTTGAAGAAGCAAACACCTCTTTCAATTTTTTATAGACTGATTTTTGCAGTAAAGATTTTCTCCTAGCAGATATTATCTTAGGGATCACAGTTGAGCAAAGTTGGAGCTGGGTCAGCTGACAGTGCTAGGTCTACAGTGGAGTTCACAGTTTGTGAGCCTGTTGCTTAGATGGGATAAATCCTGTCTGCTCCCTGTGTAGACAGGACTACCTCTAGCATCTGCATCAGTGGGTTGGTGCTGGAACAAGAGTTCACTTCAGGGTCCACATGTGGTAGACTATTAACAGATGTTCAGATGGGTGTGATGCCCTTTGTATCCCTGGAGGACTTTTAACAGGTCTGTGGATGGGTGCCCAGGTATAAGGAATTAGCACTGGAACGTAGCTGAGAATGGCTGGAAGTAACCCAGAAAACTGCTTCAGGTTCTGTAGCTATGACTGAGGTCTGCATTTCTCCCAAAGGAAGCATGGATAGGCATGCCTTCTGCAGGGTTCCTCAGTGGGCAGGACTGCCTTAGAACCATAGCTGAGTCAGGATGGTTCACAGAGTTGTTTCAGGGTCCATATTTGGAATAAGTCCAGTGGACTGCCTCCAAGGGTGTGAGTGGGAATTTATTCTTCTGGGTCCAAAGTGGACAGGACACTCCTGGGCAATGACTAGAAGGTGTTGGAGCTAGGTTATGGGACTGCCTCAAAATCCATAATCAGAACAAGGTGGACTTCTTATTTGAAAGAGTGTCCTTAATCCTTGGCTGAGAGTGAATGGAGTCTAGTTACAGGAGATTTCAGGATCTGCAGTTAAAGTATGATTAAAAGGACTCTTTAATAGTTTCCATTGATTGGTGTGTCTGTTTTTGTGCAATACTATACTGCTTTGATTATTGTAGCTTTGTAGTATAGTTTGAAATCAAGGTGCATGATATCTTTAAATTTGTTTTTCTTTCTCAAGGCTATTTGGCTTTCAAGGTCTTTTGTGGCTCCATCCAAATTTGAGGATTATTTTGTTCTATTTCTATGACAAATATTATTGGGATTTTCGTAAGGATTGCATTGAATCTGCAAATTGCTTTAGAGAATATGACTATTTTTACAATGTTATTTTTTCCAATCCATGAGCACAAAGCATTTTTCCATTTATTTGTTTCTTCTTCAATTTCTTTCAATAATGTCTTATAGTGCACAGGGTTTTCACATACTTGGTTAAATTTATTAATAGGTATTTTATTCTTTTTGGAAGTGTTAATGGGGATTGCTTTCTTAATCAGATTGACCTCTTGAGATTTTTTACATCCTAAACAAGCACCGTAAACCTCAGTGGGAATTTTGGAATGATGCATTTTACAATCACATTTGAGCTAAACTTCTTTTCATTGAGCATTTAATGGTACTACTATGCAGGATGAGTGCACTGGGAAACTTTGGTGTAGAAACACTGTCAATAAACAATGATGGTAGCTACCAACATAAGTACCAAGATATGACTCAGTTTATAGTATGGTCTTTAGGTTTATCAGTTTCTGAAATGTAGAGTGCTTGCAATATTGGAGGCACTTCTGGCCTGACTTATTTCCCAAGTGTTTTACCCACTAAGATCCACTATCTTCAGCCTTCTTACTGTTATTATGCGGTCTGATATCTCTGGGTTTTCCTGGTGGTTCAGACAGTAAAGATTCTGTCTGCAACACAGGACACATGGCTTTGATACCGTGGTGAATAAGATCCCCTGGAGAAGGGAATGGCTACCTGCTCCCTCAATGTTGAATAATAACAAGACTTGTGATCATCATTTGTTGTATTTACAGGTTGACCCCTGAAACCCCGAACAGTTTATGATGTGGGTAAAGGAAAATAATCTATGGGATTATTATATTTTCACCTAGTAAAATTACTGAAATGTCACTATGACAAAGACTGTCATCTTAACATGCTTCCCCCCCCAAAATTTTATATTCTATATTTCATTCAAAAGCACTAAAAATAATTGATGGTTTTAGCAGTTGGTAGTAGATTTTGTTAAGGAGGTACCCATACCTCCTTTTAGGATGAAGCACTCAGTTTGCAAATTGCCAGACTGCACTAACAACTCACTGCTGAGGGCCTCCTCAGCAACTGTCCTCAGCAACAGAGAGCATCTTCTCCCCAAAGGGCAGTCCACACCCAATGAATAATTTTGCAGGATATAAAAGCCAGGCCCTACCTCAAGTCTGGGCAACTCCAAAGGCCAGTCTATTTCAAATCTCCTTGCGAATTCAGTTGAGGACTTTATTGCAAGTTCATCATGATTTAAGCTCTTCCTTTGCTCAAATGTGTTTCCTACATTCTTCTCACAGGTGTTGGTCCTGCTCAGTAAACTTCTTGTACACAAATCTGTATCTCATAGACTGTTTCCTGATGGAACTGACTTAGGGCATACTATTTTCCACAAGTATGTAGAGGTATGTAGAAGAAGTATGAACCTGAACCTGTATCTATTAATATTTGAGTCTATTGAGGCCAATATCTGTAGTCCAAATATCTACAAGTGATATCCACCTTAATTGCAGCAAACAAAATAATGTATACACATAGTTATTATGACCTTTCTTAGGAAAATGATCTTTGCTCAGATTGTGAGTCATTTTCAATCATTCAATACTAGGCCTAAATCAGCTGTGGAGAAGAGGTGAAGCCAGCTTGACTCCTTCCGTGTGGCCTGCATTTCTAAATGAAACATTTGGACCTTTAGATTCTGCCAAATTCTTTACCGTGTATCGGGCTAAGTCTAGAACTATAAGTCTAGAGAGATTCTTCTAGTTTTGAGAAACAATGCTATATAGAGAAGGGCCATACTTGAGAAAATGAGGTAATTTTAATGAAAGGAAAGTGAATTAGGGAGAGTTGAGGGGAGGAAGTAGCATCATTTGACTTTTAATAGTAACTCCTGGGTTATAATAATCACTTCTTTTCCCACTTCTTCTTTTATTTACCAAACATGATTATGTGTCAGACACTGTGTATTTTTATCTAGTCCTATGAGGTAGGCTTTTTACTCCCATTTAAACATGAACAAACTAATGTTCGCAAAAAATCAAGTACATCAAAGTCACCTAGCTATTCCTAAAACTACATTCTTTCCATTATATCTGTATAATGGAAAGTGCATTTTGTGCCCTTTTGATCAAAATAATTAACTATTATTTGTATTCAAAAAGTTTCAGTAGTTTAATCCAACAGAATCGTGAATTACTTTCAACACACTAGTTAAGTTGAATTTTGTCTAAGGTATAGATGAGTAGATAATTTCATACATGGAGCTGTAACTAAGAGGAGTATTGGCAAAAGCAATAAAAATTTCTAAGAGAATTCTTACCCTTTTAATGAAAACTTTTTTTTCCTGTAAAGTAGCTAAGCATCTTGGAAAGAAAAATGCAACTGCTTATTGAATGCATTGACTTGTAAATGGAAAAAGAAAAAAAGTACCATAATTTTACCATTAGATATAATGAAAACACCATTTATCAAGTTGATTATTCAAGATTAGGTAAATTAAATTGGCTACCATAGTCATTGAGTTTTTTATTTGTCATTATTTTTAGAGTTGAGAAGTTTATAAAAACTCAGAATTACTGTGAAAACTATTTCTCTGGAGTTAGAATATGACTGCCTGTGGGAATAGAAGGAAAACTCTATTATTATCTCATCTGTACATCATTTCTAGGGCTATCTCAGGGGAGAAAAAGAGTTGTATCGAAAGAGAATGAAGAAAGTAGAAACATAAGAAATTTAACTGTTCCCTTGGTATGTACAATGAAGCCAATCAGAATTTAAGATAAAGTTGAAAAAAAAGTCAGGCTTACACATATTCAGTCTAGGATGAATTTGGAATTGTAAATTAGGCTTATTTCATACTGATGCATTTTATAGAAATAACTATGTTAAATTTTAAATATTAATGCTATTGCTAAATTAGGTAGTAAAATTAGCAAAATGGAAATCAGGAAAAATGAAGATGTTTATCACTGAATCACTGATTTTTATTAAATATAATATAAATATTATGTAGGTTTATGTGAACTTTATAATGATAAGATGATCTTAAAAGTATACCTAGATTTAATATTTCAACAGAATAATCATATTATTTACAGTATCCATTTTGAAATATGCTGAAATAAGGGATATCTTGGCAATGTAACATAATCTCAATAATCGTAGACTAGGATAAGTCAGCAAGAATGTTTTAGTAAAANATTTATTTTTTATTTTAATTCTGTTATAATCTTCAGCTCCAAAATTTCTCTTTGGCTCTTTTGTGTGGGTTCCTGTTTCTTTACTGAACTTCTTATTCTATTCATGAATTAGTTCCTGATTTCATTTAGTTGTCTATCTGTGTTCTCTTGTATCTTTTGTAGTATCTTTAAGATGATTGTTTTGAATTCTTTATCAGGCATATCATATCATATTTCTCTATTTCTTTGGGATAAATTAGTAGAGCTTTATTAGTTTTTCTTTTCTTTTTTTTTTTTTTAGGTCTGTGTAGCCCAAGTACGTTTTAAAAAATTTATTTATTTATTTTTTAAAAAAGTTAAATTTATTTATTTTAAAGTGAAAGTGAAAGTGAAGTTGCTCAGTCGTGTTTGACTCTTTGTGACCCCATGGACTGTAGCCTACCAGGGTCCTCCATTCATGGGATTTTCCAGGCAAGAGTGCTAGAGTGGGTTTCCATTTCCTTCTCCAGGGGTTCTTCCCAACCCAGGGATTGAACCCAGGTCTCCTGCATTGTAGGCAGATGCTTTACCGTTTGAGCCACTGGGGAAGCCATTTTAATTGGAGGCTAATTACTTTACAATTTTTTATTGGTTCTGCCACACATCAATATGAATCTGCTACGGGTGTACATGTGTTCCCCATCTTGAACCCCCCTCCCACCTTCCTCCCCATAGCATCCCTCCAGGTCATCTCAGTGCACCTTGATGGTGATATATTTGCCAGATTATTCATGATTTGTGTAGTGTTTTGTTGATGTCAGTCCATTTGAAGAAGCAAACACCTCTTTCAATTTTTTATAGACTGATTTTTGCAGTAAAGATTTTCTCCTAGCAGATATTATCTTAGGGATCACAGTTGAGCAAAGTTGGAGCTGGGTCAGGTGACAGTGCTAGGTGTACAGTGGAGTTCACAGTTTGTGAGCCTGTTGCTTAGATGGGATAAATCCTGTCTGCTCCCTGTGTAGACAGGACTACCTCTAGCATCTGCATCAGTGGGTTGGTGCTGGAACAAGAGTTCACTTCAGGGTCCACATGTGGTAGACTATTAACAGATGTTCAGATGGGTGTGATGCCCTTTGTATCCCTGGAGGACTTTTAACAGGTCTGTGGATGGGTGCCCAGGTATAAGGAATTAGCACTGGAACGTAGCTGAGAATGGCTGGAAGTAACCCAGAAAACTGCTTCAGGTTCTGTAGCTATGACTGAGGTCTGCATTTCTCCCAAAGGAAGCATGGATAGGCATGCCTTCTGCAGGGTTCCTCAGTGGGCAGGACTGCCTTAGAACCATAGCTGAGTCAGGATGGTTCACAGAGTTGTTTCAGGGTCCATATTTGGAATAAGTCCAGTGGACTGCCTCCAAGGGTGTGAGTGGGAATTTATTCTTCTGGGTCCAAAGTGGACAGGACACTCCTGGGCAATGACTAGAAGGTGTTGGAGCTAGGTTATGGGACTGCCTCAAAATCCATAATCAGAACAAGGTGGACTTCTTATTTGAAAGAGTGTCCTTAATCCTTGGCTGAGAGTGAATGGAGTCTAGTTACAGGAGATTTCAGGATCTGCAGTTAAAGTATGATTAAAAGGACTCTTTAATAGTTTCCATTGATTGGTGTGTCTGTTTTTGTGCAATACTATACTGCTTTGATTATTGTAGCTTTGTAGTATAGTTTGAAATCAAGGTGCATGATATCTTTAAATTTGTTTTTCTTTCTCAAGGCTATTTGGCTTTCAAGGTCTTTTGTGGCTCCATCCAAATTTGAGGATTATTTTGTTCTATTTCTATGACAAATATTATTGGGATTTTCGTAAGGATTGCATTGAATCTGCAAATTGCTTTAGAGAATATGACTATTTTTACAATGTTATTTTTTCCAATCCATGAGCACAAAGCATTTTTCCATTTATTTGTTTCTTCTTCAATTTCTTTCAATAATGTCTTATAGTGCACAGGGTTTTCACATACTTGGTTAAATTTATTAATAGGTATTTTATTCTTTTTGGAAGTGTTAATGGGGATTGCTTTCTTAATCAGATTGACCTCTTGAGATTTTTTACATCCTAAACAAGCACCGTAAACCTCAGTGGGAATTTTGGAATGATGCATTTTACAATCACATTTGAGCTAAACTTCTTTTCATTGAGCATTTAATGGTACTACTATGCAGGATGAGTGCACTGGGAAACTTTGGTGTAGAAACACTGTCAATAAACAATGATGGTAGCTACCAACATAAGTACCAAGATATGACTCAGTTTATAGTATGGTCTTTAGGTTTATCAGTTTCTGAAATGTAGAGTGCTTGCAATATTGGAGGCACTTCTGGCCTGACTTATTTCCCAAGTGTTTTACCCACTAAGATCCATTATCTTCAGCCTTCTTACTGTTATTATGCGGTCTGATATCTCTGGGTTTTCCTGGTGGTTCAGACAGTAAAGATTCTGTCTGCAACACAGGACACATGGCTTTGATACCGTGGTGAATAAGATCCCCTGGAGAAGGGAATGGCTACCTGCTCCCTCAATGTTGAATAATAACAAGACTTGTGATCATCATTTGTTGTATTTACAGGTTGACCCCTGAAACCCCGAACAGTTTATGATGTGGGTAAAGGAAAATAATCTATGGGATTATTATATTTTCACCTAGTAAAATTACTGAAATGTCACTATGACAAAGACTGTCATCTTAACATGCTTCCCCCCCCAAAATTTTATATTCTATATTTCATTCAAAAGCACTAAAAATAATTGATGGTTTTAGCAGTTGGTAGTAGATTTTGTTAAGGAGGTACCCATACCTCCTTTTAGGATGAAGCACTCAGTTTGCAAATTGCCAGACTGCACTAACAACTCACTGCTGAGGGCCTCCTCAGCAACTGTCCTCAGCAACAGAGAGCATCTTCTCCCCAAAGGGCAGTCCACACCCAATGAATAATTTTGCAGGATATAAAAGCCAGGCCCTACCTCAAGTCTGGGCAACTCCAAAGGCCAGTCTATTTCAAATCTCCTTGCGAATTCAGTTGAGGACTTTATTGCAAGTTCATCATGATTTAAGCTCTTCCTTTGCTCAAATGTGTTTCCTACATTCTTCTCACAGGTGTTGGTCCTGCTCAGTAAACTTCTTGTACACAAATCTGTATCTCATAGACTGTTTCCTGATGGAACTGACTTAGGGCATACTATTTTCCACAAGTATGTAGAGGTATGTAGAAGAAGTATGAACCTGAACCTGTATCTATTAATATTTGAGTCTATTGAGGCCAATATCTGTAGTCCAAATATCTACAAGTGATATCCACCTTAATTGCAGCAAACAAAATAATGTATACACATAGTTATTATGACCTTTCTTAGGAAAATGATCTTTGCTCAGATTGTGAGTCATTTTCAATCATTCAATACTAGGCCTAAATCAGCTGTGGAGAAGAGGTGAAGCCAGCTTGACTCCTTCCGTGTGGCCTGCATTTCTAAATGAAACATTTGGACCTTTAGATTCTGCCAAATTCTTTACCGTGTATCGGGCTAAGTCTAGAACTATAAGTCTAGAGAGATTCTTCTAGTTTTGAGAAACAATGCTATATAGAGAAGGGCCATACTTGAGAAAATGAGGTAATTTTAATGAAAGGAAAGTGAATTAGGGAGAGTTGAGGGGAGGAAGTAGCATCATTTGACTTTTAATAGTAACTCCTGGGTTATAATAATCACTTCTTTTCCCACTTCTTCTTTTATTTACCAAACATGATTATGTGTCAGACACTGTGTATTTTTATCTAGTCCTATGAGGTAGGCTTTTTACTCCCATTTAAACATGAACAAACTAATGTTCGCAAAAAATCAAGTACATCAAAGTCACCTAGCTATTCCTAAAACTACATTCTTTCCATTATATCTGTATAATGGAAAGTGCATTTTGTGCCCTTTTGATCAAAATAATTAACTATTATTTGTATTCAAAAAGTTTCAGTAGTTTAATCCAACAGAATCGTGAATTACTTTCAACACACTAGTTAAGTTGAATTTTGTCTAAGGTATAGATGAGTAGATAATTTCATACATGGAGCTGTAACTAAGAGGAGTATTGGCAAAAGCAATAAAAATTTCTAAGAGAATTCTTACCCTTTTAATGAAAACTTTTTTTTCCTGTAAAGTAGCTAAGCATCTTGGAAAGAAAAATGCAACTGCTTATTGAATGCATTGACTTGTAAATGGAAAAAGAAAAAAAGTACCATAATTTTACCATTAGATATAATGAAAACACCATTTATCAAGTTGATTATTCAAGATTAGGTAAATTAAATTGGCTACCATAGTCATTGAGTTTTTTATTGGTCATTATTTTTAGAGTTGAGAAGTTTATAAAAACTCAGAATTACTGTGAAAACTATTTCTCTGGAGTTAGAATATGACTGCCTGTGGGAATAGAAGGAAAACTCTATTATTATCTCATCTGTACATCATTTCTAGGGCTATCTCAGGGGAGAAAAAGAGTTGTATCGAAAGAGAATGAAGAAAGTAGAAACATAAGAAATTTAACTGTTCCCTTGGTATGTACAATGAAGCCAATCAGAATTTAAGATAAAGTTGAAAAAAAAGTCAGGCTTACACATATTCAGTCTAGGATGAATTTGGAATTGTAAATTAGGCTTATTTCATACTGATGCATTTTATAGAAATAACTATGTTAAATTTTAAATATTAATGCTATTGCTAAATTAGGTAGTAAAATTAGCAAAATGGAAATCAGGAAAAATGAAGATGTTTATCACTGAATCACTGATTTTTATTAAATATAATATAAATATTATGTAGGTTTATGTGAACTTTATAATGATAAGATGATCTTAAAAGTATACCTAGATTTAATATTTCAACAGAATAATCATATTATTTACAGTATCCATTTTGAAATATGCTGAAATAAGGGATATCTTGGCAGTGTAACATAATCTCAATAATTGTAGACTAGGATAAGTCAGCAAGAATGTTTTAGTAAAATAGATCTTCCATTTTTCACATTTTAATATGGTTGTAAATAAGAAATAGGATACAGATAAACCCATTTTGAAAAGAGATTTGAAAGTATTANACTCCTGGCAGTGGAACCTGTCTCCCTTCCTCCGCTCCTCTGCGCCTCTCATTCCTTCAACACAATGAAGCATGAACAACAATTTTCTTCTTTTGAAAATTATGCTTCAGATGAAATTCAATTTTCCTGTCAGGGTTCAAGGCATGACCTCCCCGCAGCCTCATCCTGGCCCAGGTGGCTTTTCTTCAGGTTGGCAAACCCTCAGGGCCTCCACACAACTGTTCCTCTCCCCGGGACCCTCCCACTGCCACCACTCACACTGGTGTATCCCACCCAGGACCTAGTGGTGTCTGCCCAACAATCAACAAATTAGGGCTTCACATTTCTTGTTTCTTACATGGTCTAAGATCTGGTTAAACGGAAGTGCCTGGATTTAACTCTGCCTTTCAGCGGCATTAATGTTTACTAACTCCATAACTTCACAGGTTTTGACTGTCTTTCACATGCAGATGGATTCATAATTAGCACTGTGCACAGACAAGAATGCTGTAGACACTGTGAAAGATATGAGACTATGCTATTCAGGTTCATCCATCTTGCTCTCAGTTTCCAACACTGAGAACACTGTGTTGGCCGGGAATCGAACCTGGGTTAACTGCTTGGAAGGCAGCTACACTCACCACTATACCACCAACTGTGCACACATGTATGTAGTACACATGTATTAAAGAAAAGGCACCTGTGATCCCTCCATCCAGAAACAACCCCAACTGTTGATACTGCGATATTTCTTTTTGGTATTATTTTTCCCATATCATTACCATTTTGTACAGTATTCTTATAAAATGTTATTTATTCATATTGTTTATTCATATTCATATTGTATATTGTTTATTCATATTTATTGTTTATTGTTTATTGTTATTTTATCCATATTCATTGTTTATGGACAACAATGGACAACAGTTTCTCTAACTTTTCATGAGAATTTTCCTATGGCACTAAATATTCTTTGAAAGAATTTGTACTGGTGCATAAGCTTTCTGTTATTTAACTCCTACCCTGTCATCAGGTATTTGGTTATCTAAAATTGTTCATTATACATTTTTTTTCCTGTGTGGTAAAGTATACATGGGCTTTCCTGGTGGCTCAGCAGTAAAGAATCCACCTCCAATGCAGGAGACGTGGGTTTGATTCCTGGGTCAGGAAGATCCCCTGGAGAAGGAAATGGCAATCCACTCCAGTATTCTTGCCTGAAAAATTCCACGGACAGAGGATCCTGGCGGGCTACAGTCCATAGGGTTGCAAAAGAGTTGGACATAACTAGCACAACAAACTATGCATAACATAAAATTTACCATTTTAATCATTTTTAAAGGAAATCAACCATGAATATTCATTGGAAGGAATGGTGCTAAAGCTGATGCTCCAATACTTTGGCCACCTGATGCAAAGAGCAGACTCACTGGAAAAGACCCTTAATGCTGGGGAAGATTGAAGACAGGAGGAGAAAGGAACAACAGAGGATGAGATCATTGGATGCCATCACCGACTCAATGAATGTGAGTTTGAGCAAACTCTGGGAGATGGAGAAGGACAGGGAAGCAGTTCATGGGGCTGCAAAGAGTCGTGTCTGACTGAATGACTGAACAATAATAATCATTTTTAAGCATACAGCTCAGTAGCATTAAGTACATTCACACTGTGAAATCAGAATATAAATATTTTAAACATATTATTAAATTTCTGTCCATGGAATTCTCCAGGCAAGAATACTGGAGACTGTTGCCATTTCCTTCTTCAGGGGATCTTCCCTACCCAGGGTTTGAACCCGGGCCTCCTGCATTGCAGGCAGATTGTTTACTGTCAGAGCCACCAGGGAAGCCAGGGGAAGAAATGCCAGCTGTAAAGATGCCAGATTGGATGGCAGTGAGCCTCCTCTGGTCCAGCAGAGGCTGCATGGGCAGAAGAGAGAGTAACACTAAGTTTTGTGAAACTTCAAGTCTGGCCTTGACTCCTGTCTTCCTGCAGGTTCTGTCTGGAGTCTCCCTCAAACACCTGCCTCTTCTCCTGTGAGCAACTTCCTGACAGACATACACCACCCGTCAAGATCTTCTTAAACTTTCTCTACATGAACTCAATCTCACATCTTCATTGGAGACTGCTCTGTTGTATGTGAGCTCTGGGTGTCTTCCACCCATCAGGCCCAGTTCAGCCTCAGGTCCGAAGAAACTCCAGCACTCCCCTCACAAATCCCGTCTCTATCTAGAAACCATGGGTGCATCTGGAAGCAAGAGGCTCGCTGCCACGCAATCTGGCATCTTTACAGCTGGCATTTCCTCCCCGGGCTTCCCTGGTGGCTCTGATAGTAAACAATCTACCTGCAATGCAGGAGACTCGGGTTCAAACCCTGGGTAGCGAAGATCCCCTGAAGAAGGGAACAGAAACAGTCTCCAGTATTCTTGCCTGGAGAATTTCATGGACAGAGGAGCATGGCAGGCTACAGCCCATGGTATCACAAAGAGTTGGACAGGACTGAGGGACTAACACTTTCCCTTCACTTCAAGAGCCCACAGCAGTGACTTTAATCACACATCTCTCTGTAATCATGGGATGGCCTGCACTCTTAACATTATCAATGTTTCCAGGATGGCAAGCCTATGTGAACAGCTGGTCCTTGGTCATCTTTATATCCTTGGAATCTAGACATCTTTTGGCACACAGTAAGCATTCAACAGAAGCAATGGCAACCCACTCCAGTACTCTTGCCTGGAAAATCCCATGTAGGCTGGTAGGCTGGAGTCCATGGGGTCGCTAAGAGTTGGACACGACTAAACGACTTCACTTTCCCTTTTCACTTTTATGCAATGGAGAAGGAAATGGCAACCCACTCCAGTGTTCTTGCCTGGAGAATCCCAGGGACGGGGGAGCCTGGTGGGCTGCCGTCTATGGCGTCGCACAGAGTAGGACACGACTGAAGCGACTTAGCAGCAGCAGGCATTCAACAAACGCTTGCTAACTATAAGCTCTTCCAAGCATGAATTAAAGCCTGCTGTGTGCTGTGCTTAGTCGCTCAGTCCTGTCATACTTTTTGTGGCCTCACGGACTGTAGCCCGCCAGGCTCCTCTGTCCATGGGGATTCTCCAGGCAAGAATACTGGAATGGGTTGCCATGCCCTCCTCCAGGGGAATCTTCCTGACCTAGGGATTGAACCTGGGTCTCCTGCATTGCAGGCAGATTTTTTCCAATCTGAGCCACCAGGGAAGCCGGAATTTAAGCCTAGGAGTATTAAAAAAAAAAAAAAAAAACAGCAACAAAACCCAAACCCTTCTGACACTACCTGCACTTCTGGGTTCAAATGTCATTAATTCTGCACATCTCTAAAGGGACTGTTAAAACCCCTGCAATGGCAAAGGACACACAGCCCCCTGTTCTAAGGAGTTGAGACTTGGCACCCACGTCCGTGCGCTTTCCCGAGGCATCAGCTACTCATTTCCGGGCTTTCCACTTTGGACTCACAGGTACCTTCCGTGTTTCCGTCCCGGGCTCCCTGTCACTCGCCAAGTCGGGCTACATTCCCTGATTAGGCAAGTTTCTGTCTCTGGAACCTAACTTTCAGAAGAAAGCCTGTTTAGCACATTGGAAACAAGAAAAAACTATCCAAAAAACCCCCAAAAAACCAGCCAAGAAAAAACTAAGTTATATCTCCATCTGCTCACTTTTGCGAGCTGGGGAGACGCCGAGACACCCGGCAGCGAGGGCGTTTCCTGGCGCCGCGGCGAGGAGACCGGCCCTCCCTGGACGGTCGGCGCGGTCCCCTCCCGGCCTCACCCCCGGACCTTCAGCTGACTGCCCGGCCCGACCTGTCGGCCGCAGCGGCGCCCACGCACCTGCCTGAGGCTCCGGCCCACTCGGGCGCTGGGGCCCCCGAGTTCTCGGCTTCCGACTCCCAGGGCTTCAGAACTTGGGACTCCCGGGTCCGGGCCTTCCGGGTTCCGGGCGCGCCCCCGCTCCGGGTTCTGGGTTCCGGCGCCGCCCCGGACTGGCCGCGGCGCGCACGGCGGACCCCGATAGCGCCGCGGACGGCGACAGGACTGCGCGCGGTCTCCCAGCGTCAGGACTCGGGTTCATCTTTCAGGCGGGATTTGGGCTGTGAGGAGAACTCCAAATTTCGTAGTTTGGGGAAGCCTGAGGAAGGAGGGCAGTTTTCCGGAGCGGGAAAAGAACAATTTCGAGAGGATTTAAGATTGGGGAAACATGAGGCTAATTTTAGTGCAGGATTCTCAGAGTTTGTAGTTCTTGGTAGTGTTACTGAGTAATTAGAAAAATGTGTTTTCTTGGTAGCTCAGTCGGTAAAGAATCGGACTACCACTTGTGGAGACCCGGGTTGGATCCCTGGATCAGGAAGAAACCCTGGAGGAGGAGGGTATGGCAACCTCCTCTTGCCAACCTTATTCTTGTCTGGAGAATCCCATGGACAGGGGAGCCCGGAGGGCTGCAGTCCAAGGGGAAGGGTGTGTGTGTGTGGGAGGGGGCCGGTGGTGGGGTCGGGGGTGTCGCACAGAGTCAGACAGAATTTAAGGACTAAACAAGGACAACAACAGTCTGTCATTCCAGAGAGGAGGGGCTGGCCACTCACTGAGTAGAGGGGAGATCAGTTCAGTCACTCAGCCGTGTCCGACTCTGCAACCGCATGGACTGTAGCACGCCAGGCTTCCCTGTCCATCACCAACTCTTGCAGTTTACCCAAACTCATGTCCTTGGTGTCGGTGATGCCATCCAACCATCCTATCCTCTGTCGTCCACTTCTCCTGCCTTCAGTCTTTCCCAGAATCAGGGTCTTTTCCAATGAGTCAGATCTCCACATCAGGTTGCCAAAGTATTGAAGTTTCATTTTCAGTATCAGTCCTTCCAGTGAATATTCAGAACTGATTTCCTTTAGGATGGACTGGTTGGATCTCCTTGCAGTCCAGGGGATTCTCGAGTCTTCTCCAACACCACAGTTCAAAAGCATCAATTCTTCGGCACTCAGCTTTCTTTATAATCCAACTCTTGGATCCATACATGACTACTGGAAAAACCATAGCTTTGACTAGACAGAGCTAATGGGAAATAATAAAATTCTGAAAATAGTGAATAAAATGGTAATAAAAAAGATGTAGAAAGACTATGGATTTGAATCCTGACTTTACTACTTAATTCCCAGGGCATTATGGACAAGCTACCTTACAGCAGCGATCCCAGCAGCGATCCCCAACATTTTTGGCACCAGGGACCAGTTTCATGGAAGCTAGTTTTTCTGCAGAAGGGGTGGGATGATTCAAGTGCATTACATTTATTGTTCACTTTGTTTCTATTATCATTACATCATCTCCACCTCAGATCATCAGGCATTAGATCCCAGAGGTTGGGGGCCCCTACCTTACAAGATTGTGTGAGAATCAATTTAACTGACATCAGCAAAAATGGTACAAGGTCCATCCCTACCCCAAAACAATTTTGTGTAGGGCAACATGTGGGGGCTTAGTTCCCTGACCAGGGATCAAACACTTATCCCCCTGTAGTGGAACCTTGGAGTTGTAATCACTGGACTACCAGAGAAGTCCCAAAACAGTTTCTGAAATTTATTTTTGAAACATCTTTTAAAACTTGACAAAACTTGTCAGAAACTACCTTACCAGATCCTAGAAGATAGTCAAAGATTTACAACAAACAAGCAGATGTATAAATGTTATAGATAGGGGTCCTTGGACTCTCTTTAAAATGTTTGTTTATATTATTTTTATCTTTGGCTGCACTGGGTCTTCGTTACTGCGTGGGTTTTTCTGTAGTTGTGGCAAGGGGGGCTACTCTTTGTTGTAGTGCACAGGCTCCTCATTGTGGTGGTTTCTCTGGTTGTAGCTTAGTTGCTACAAAGCATGTGGGATCTTCCTAGACCAAAGAGGGAACCGGTGTCCCATGCATTGGCAAGTGGATTTCTATCCACTGTACGACCAGGGAAGTCCCCTTGGACTCCTTATCGATAGAAATTGATGAGGTCAGACTTGTGCTGAAGTAAGAGGACGTGAAAACAAACATCAGGTGACCCTGCTCCAGGAGCTGGGGCAACCTGGTTCTTTAAATAGGGTGAGGGTAGGAACTGATCCAAGGAGGCTTAACTTGGGTGGTCTGCCCACCCTTGCAAGGATCCTGCACAGGACACTTCTTTTGCTTTCAAGAGCACAGGACTGGAGCAGGTGGGATTAGAACAGGTGGCTGGCATGGGCTGCAGCACCAGTCAGAGCTGAGCTGCCTCTGATGCACTCCTCAGCAAGTGCACTGATGCCTCCCCTACCCCGTTTAGGGGTCTGAGCCTGTTCTGTGCCTCATAGTCTTGCAGTCGCCTCAGGTGCTGCACCTTTACCTAACATGGAGCTGTGGGTGTGTGCTGGGCTGTGTGCCGGGGTGGTCCCAGGAAACCAGCCAGAACCCAGGCAGTGTCGGTCTGCTTCCCCTTGTTTGTGGAGTAAACAGGCTTGTGCATGTCCCTCACGAGTAGAATCTAGGGTTCTTACAGCCTTCCTATTAGTTCCACTGGTTTTCACGCCACCTAAGGGGTTATGTCTTCCCAGTGTCAGACACCAGGACTAGGGTGCCCAATAGTGGCTAAAATCGCCCCCTCCCCAGGAAAGGTCTTCAGGCCTGTGTCATCTCTCTCCTCTTCTGTGTCCCCTTCCAGGGTGCAGGTCCTGAGCCAATTACTTCTCTTCCCTTCCTACTTGATTCTGTGTGGATCTTTCTTACAGGCTTTGTTTTACAAGGCTGTCTGTCTCCAATTTGTCTTCAGTGAGGACTGCTCCACATGTAGATATATTTTTGATGTGTTTGTAAGTGTAGGCAAACTTTGTGTCCTCCTACTCTGCCATCTTGATCTCCCCTCCCTGGAATCAGTAATCTTGTTTTTGAAGGGTAAATGTGCTGCTTTAAAAATGTGTAATAAAACATTTAAAATGCATAGAATGCTGCAAGTTGATCTGAAGCATAAAAACCCATAGATGTGTCAAGAACCATCAGACAATAATTACAGTAAAGTCTTAACTATCATTGTATTGCTCTGCTGTGATCCCAGCAGATTCAGGCTAGAATTCTCTTTATAATCTACTCCACATTATTGCTCGGACATTCTAGAATGTAGTGCATGTGATAATCCCTTCATTGTTTAGACTCACAGGTTTCCATGACCTTTTGCTGCAAGCCCAACCCACCAGCACTAGTTCTATCCATATTAAAATGACAAGATTTTTTTTTTTTTTAAAGATGTCTTTCTGTATCCAACATAGTTGTTAGAAATTTTCTTACTGAGGTAACATTCTGGAAATCTGAGCCTTAGGACCTTAGAGAACTCTACTTCCCACAGGTAAAGTGGGCTGTGGCTTTTCTTGCCTTTGCTTAGAGGCTGGGTACTCGTATCTCTCAGGTCCCTCTATCCCTTGCTGGGGTCACCTGTTCTAGCTTGGACAGCATCAGCATGGGAAGCCTCCCATAGCCAGACCTGAAATTCTGTCCTTTCTGGACAGAGTGGTCACTCCTAACATAGCTAGCAAAGAAAATTCCTCAACTCTCCGAAGATTTTTCATGACCAATTAAAATAGTATTCTTACCAAATGACTTGAGAATTACATATTATTTTTATATCTTGCAGAACCATCTGACATGACCTATTGAGCTGGACTTTGGCAGACAAACTGAGTTCATCAACAGTTGGAAGTCATAAAATTGAAAGCGCCTTGATGGATTTGTTTACGGTATAGATGTGATGATGGCTTCTTGGGTGAGGACTTCTCTAGACTCATCAAGTTATATGTATTATATATAGCTTTTTGTATGTCAGTCATACTTCAGTACGGTGGTTTTTAAAAAGTGAAAAAATTTCCTAAATTTTTACCACATGGTAAGTGTCATACTTTTATATATATAAAAAAATAGTTTTTACTACTATGTACAGCTGTGTAAAGTCATAACTGTGGCATGCAAGGCTCTTCCTTGGCACACAGGCTTCTCTCTAGTTAAGGCCCTAAGGGCTTATGTATGTGAGATCTTAGTTTCTTGACAGGGATTGAGCCCACATCCCCTACATTAGAAGGCGAATTCTTAACCAACCACTGGACCACTAGGGAACTCCCTAGACATATTCTTTTGATCTAACATTGTTGATAATTTTATGAAGCAGACACAGTTGTGTCCCCGTTTGCATGGGGGACTGGTTCCAAGACCCCCATGGATACCAGAATGCTCAAGTCCCTCATATAAAATGTATAGTGTTTGCATGTAACTTACTTAGATCCACCCTATACTTGAAATCACCTCTATATTACTTACAATACCTAGTACATGTAAATGCTGTGTAAATAATTGTAGTGTTCAGGCCTACTGTTAGTTGCTCAGTTGTCTGACTCTTTGTGACCTCATGGACTGTAGCCCGCCAGGCTCTTCTGTCCATGTAGTAAATAATTATGTGTGCACAACAAGTTCAAGTTTTGCTCTTTGGAAATTCATGTAATTTTTTTTCCCTGCTGTTTTTCCAATCTCTGTTGAGTTGAATCTGCAGACACGGAACCACAGTTGGGAGGGCCAAATGTGTTATTATCATTATCCCCATTTTGCAGATGAGAACGGTTTCTGAGAACAGAACTCCTCTGATCCCAGGCTGCCTGACTCCAAAGCATGGGCCATTAGCCATTATATTTCAGGGCCCTCCTGCCTCCCGTGATGACATAAAAGATTGTGTCAGAATGGATAATTTGTGGCTAAAGTCCCTTGTGGGAGCACTTAGTCTGACTTTTCTCTACAGCAAGACTTGATGCAATATTTTTCATTGTATCTGGCAGTTCCTCCCTTCTCCCTCTTCCACCTTGTAATGAATTTTAAGAACCTTTAAGCTTAGTGGGCACCTGGGATACAGGTGAACATTTATATAACATTGATTTACTTTGCCAGCAAAGGTCCGTCTAGTCAAGGCTATGGTTTTTCCTGTGGTCATGTATGGATTGTGAAGAAACATTTGGACAATGAAGAAAGCTGAGCGCCAAAGAATTGATGCTTTTGAACTGTGATGTTGGAGAAGACTCTTGAGAGTCCCTTGGACTGCAAGGAGATCCAACCAGTCCATTCTAAAGGAGATCAGTCCTGGGTGTTCTTTGGAAGGACTGCTGCTAAAGCTGAAACTCCAGTACTTTGGCCACCTCATGCGAAGAGTTGACTCGTTGGAAAAGACTCTGATAATGGGAGGGATTGGGGGCAGGAGGAAAAGGGGATGACAGAGGATGAGATGGCTGGATAGCATCACCGACTCCATGGACGTGAGTTTGAGTGAACTCCGGGAGATGGTGATGGACAGGGAGGCTGGCGTGCTGCAATTCATGAGGTCGCAAGGAATCGGACACGACTGAGCGACTGAACTGAACCGACTGAAAAGTCAGTTAAGACTTGAATGTAGTAAAAGACTGATTTATTCAACCAATAACCAATGTGATACTTAGACTGAATTAGAATAAAAATAGAAGAATAAAATATAGGCAAAAAAGTAGGAAATATTACACACTTAAAAAAAGACTTTTGGGCAAGCTTTCAAGCAAAAGGACTATAATAAATGAGGATGAGCATTTGGTTCCTTGTGTGGCATCTAGCTATGTGACTTTGGCTTTGTGACTTTGACTTTTGACTATGTGGCTTTGACTTCTTCATCCATAATTAAAAAAAGAAAAAAAAGGAAACCATGATTTCAGGAAGAAGGACTATTTTTGAAGTAGCTAGCAAAACACTTTTGGGAACCCCAATTTTTATGAAGTGTCTTTAAAGTAATCTTTTAGCAAATATATGTATGTATTTATTTAGCTGCACCAGGTCTTGGTTGCAGTATGTGGATTCTTTTAGTTGTGGCATGTGGGATCTAGTTCCCTGACCAGGGATCGATCTGGGCTCCTTACAGATGGCATGGAGTCTTAGCCATTGGATCACCAGGGAAGTCCCTGTTTTTTTTTAAATTATCTTTAACTCAGTGGTAGTGTAATAGGAAAGAACCTTTTCACAGTCTATACAAATTAATCACTAAAAAGATGTTGCCTATCAGCTTCAGAAAGTTCAGTTGCTCAGCTGTGTCTGACTCTGAGCAACCCCAAGGACTGCAGCATGCCAGGCTTCCCTGTCCATCACCAACTCCTTGCTAACCAACTCTTGCTCAAGTTCATGTCCATCAAGTCAGTGAAGCCATCCAACCATCTCATCCTCTGTCATACCCTTCTCCTACCTTTTATCATTCCCAGCATCAGGGTCTTTTCCAAAGAGTCAGTTCTTCATATCAGTTGGCCAAAGTACTGGAGTTTCAGCTTTAGCATTAGTCCTTCCAATGAATATTCAGGACTGACTTCCTTTAGGATGGACTGGTTGACTCTCCTTGCAATCCAAGGGACTCTCGAGAGTCTTCTCCCACCACAGTTCAAAAGCATCAATTCTTTGGTGCTCAGCTTTCTTTATGGTCCAACTCTCACATCCATACATGACTACTGGCAAAAACCATAGCTCTGACTAGATGTTCCTTTGTTGGTAAAGTAATATCTCTGCTTTTTAATTTGCTGTCTACGTTTGTCAGTTTTTCTTCCAAGGAGCAAGCGTCTTTCAATTTCATGACTGCAGTCATCATCTGCAGTGATTATGGAGCCCCCCAAAATAAAGTCTGTCACTGTTTCCATTGTTTCCTCATCTAGTTGCCATGAAGTGATGGGGCTGGATGCCATGATCTTAGTTTTTTGAACACTGAGTTTCAAACCAGTTTCTTCACTCTTTCACTTTCATCAAGAGGTTCTTCAGTTCCTCTTCGGTTTCTGCCATAAGGTTATTATCTGCAGATCTTTGCATCTGCACATCTGAGGTTATTGGTATTTCTACAGGCAATCTTGATTCCAGCTTGTGCTTCGTCCAGCCTGGCATTTTGCATGATGTACTCTGCATACAGCCTTGATGTACTCCCTTCCCAACTTGGAACCAGTCCATTGTTCCATGTCCTGTTCAAACTATTGCTTCTTGACCTGCATAGCAGTTTCTCAGCAGGCAGGTAAGGTGGTCAGTCTGGTATTCCCATCTCTTGAAGAATTTTCCATAGTTTGCTGTGATCCACACAGTCAAAGGCTTTGGTGTAGTCAATAAAGCAGAAGTAGATGTTTTTCTGGAACTCTCTTGCTTTTTCTATGATCCAACAGATGTTGGCAATTTGATCTCTGGTTCCTCTGCCTCCCAGCTTAAATTATACATAATGACTCATCTCTGGGAACACTGCCTTCCAAGTAATTGGTATTAAGCTAAAATACCTTTGTTTAGTTAAAGTACCTTTGTTTTTGTAGAACTCGTACCAAATGTATATTTCCCCCGATTTCGAGCTCCCTGACTAGAAACATCCTGACTAGGTCCACCCCCTGAATGACTGCAGGAAAGAAGAAATTAACATATCTCCTCCAGACGCTGCGGAGAACCAGTTTACCGCCTTGCCCTGCCTCTGGAGGCTTTTAGTGCAAAAGAAGTCGGAAGTCTAACTCTGCCAACATGGTTCTTTAGGGTCCCAAGTACCACTTTCTCTGTTTTCTGGCTTTTGGAATAAAGTTATCACTCATTGCCCCAACAACGGTCTCTCCATTACTGCCCTATCCTGTCGTGCAGGGCCAGCAGCAGGCGCTAGTTTTGTTTTCTTATACCGGTTGTTACAAATGGCACTTCGTTTGACTTCTTTAAATATTTATAAACAGGCACAAAACCCAAGTTGTGTACACAATGCTACCTTGCATTGTTGAGTCCGCTTCTACGCAGCACTCTGCGATGGCAATTAAGAAAACAGTTTTTGAGCTTTGCACGCCAGTGTTCAAAATACATAGTTTCAACACTGCGCACACGGCCAATTACGCATTAGACAGCAAAGACAAGCGATAAAGACAAGCAGTGAATTCATCACAAGGTTGTCTTTGCCATGAAATACTGTGGCCGACCGCCCTTCCTTCCTTTACTCGGTCACGCCTGGCAAAGACAACAAAAACCAAAGAAATCTTGGCAAAAAGTCTTCCTCCACCAATCAGAGCAGCCGCAGCCTCTGTTTCCGGGACGAGGAGACACTTCTCATGAGAGCGCCAGCGAAGCTTTCAAAGGCCAAGGGAGAGGGTCGATCGGACCCGGAAGTGTTCTGCGGCAACCATCTCCCCGCTGCTTAGCCGCCCACTACTCCGGCCCCCACAGAATCATCATGCTGTGATTCATGGGGTCTCAAAGAGTCGGAGACGACTGAGCCACTGAATTGAACTGTACTGAACTCCGGCCCCGAGCTCACGCCCGGGCGGAAGGTGCCTGGCTGCGAGTGCCCGCTAACGGGTGTTTTCCGAACTTCTCTGGGAGTTGTAGTTTGCGTGTGTCCGACGGCGCGCTCGCGCAAGCGCAGAGGAGCCAAAGGAACTACACTTTCCAGGAGCCTTTGGGTCCGCGGGCGGAGCGGCGGAGGCAGTGGCGGGTGGTTTGTAAGTGCAGCTGTCCCCGTTCCAGCTCTGGCTTGAGAGGCCTGAGGGGCCCCGGCCTCCGAGCGGGACTTCTTGTAGGGAGGGACTTAAGGAGCTGGTTAGTTTGCCGTCCTGAATCCAAGCGGGCCGGCGGTGCGCGGAGGGACCGGCTCGGCCGGTGGGGGCGCGCCATTCGTCGTGGAGGGCCCGTGCGGGGTGCCCTGTTCCGCGGTTATTCAAAGCTGTGGGTTTGAAAGATTTGCTGTGGGTCGGTGGGTGGGTTTCAATGATGTGTTCTTTGGGAGACCGGAAATTCACCTCCCTAAGCAACCAATTGGTTTTCAAGACCTGAGGGTGGGTTTGAATTGTTTGTATCTACGTTTTCTGCTTCGCGTTGCAGAGAATTTAACTCTTCCCCTGGTGCTTTAAAGAATGCTTGTGTGGCAGTTTTTGGAGGTCTTAAGGCTGTCTGTTTGTTTCCAATAGATTTTGATAATAGGAAAATCCGAGTTCACATGCTGATAGTCCTAGGCATTTTGCTGTGTATGCCCCCTTTACCAAGGCCTTAGTATCAATAATAAATAACAGGTTATGGTGGAAAAACAGGATTTCTATGCATCATGCTGACAGTAAATATACTTTCAGGATCATAGTAATGAAATTGAAATGAAGCAGTGGAGGTTTCTTTTATAGGTGGAGGAAAGATGTATTACCCAAAGTGGAGTCCACCTGCTCACTGCTCAAAGCCAATACAGAGGCAAGTTTTGTGGAAAGAAGACAGGACCTTCCCCACCACCCCCTCCATTAGGTGGATGGAGGCACCTACATGAAGAAACAGCACAGTCAGCTCTGACAGTCATCTTGAAATCCATCATGACGGTCCTCTGATTGGGGTCATCTTGATTGTTCTAAGTATAGTTAATCTTCAATTTCAGAGTCGGTTTGTTCACATTTTCTCAAGGCCAGGTCTCAGAATTCTAGCAGCTGTGTTATGGCTAGTGTCTGGTTGGTCATCATGGAGTTAACTTCTTTCACCTGGTGGGAGTTTTAATCTCTCCAAGATAGCTCATCCGAATGGCTTGCAATATTATCACTAACCCATGACAAGGAACCACAGGGCCTTTGATTTTGCGTAATGACTTAAGCTGTTACTGTTTTGTCCTGTTTGCTTTTCTTTGCTTCCACTTTTCCTTACTTCTCTGATTGAATTTATTCTTTGGCTGAAGTTTTTCCACAGAAAACTTGTTCAGGCTGAGGACGCTGGGGCAAGGACCACAGGGCCCTGTTCTGTTTCAGATGCAGACGTATGAGTGCTGCATCACAATGGTGATGCCCCTTGTCAGTGCATCTAGACAAGTCTCGGAGGGAAAATGCACTTGTCAGTCTGGGAGGAAAATTTTCTAGCTTTAAAAAAAAAAAAAAATTTGAGTATAGGTAATTTACAGTGTTGTGTTTCAAGTGAATAGAAAAGTGATTCAGTTATATATACATACATATTCTTTTTCAGGTGGTTTTCCTTTCTAGGTTATTACAAGATAGTGAAGTTCCCTGTGCTATACTGTAGATCCTTGTTTACCTGTTTTATATGTAGTCGTGTGTATCTGTTAATCCTCAATTCAGTCGCTCAGTCGTGTCAAACTCTTTGTGACCCAATGGACTGCAGCACACCAGGCTTCCCGGTCCATCACCAACTCCCAGAGTATACTCAAACTCATGTCCATTGAGTCAGTGAGGCCATCTAACCATCTCATCCTCTGTTGGCCTGTTCTCCTCCAACCTTCAATCTTTCCCAGCATCAGGGTCTTTTCAAATGAGTCAGTTCTTCGCATCAGGTGGCCAAAGTATTGGAGTTTCAGCTTCAGCACTTGTCCTTCCGCTGACTATTCAGGACTGATTTCCTTTAGGGTGGACTGGTTGGATCTCCTTGCTGTCCAAAGGACTCTGAAGAGTCTTCTCTAACACCACAGTTCAGAAATATCAATTCTTTGGCGCTCAGCTTTCTTTATAGTCCAACTCTCACATCCATATGTGACTACTGGAGAAATCATAACTTTGACTAGATGTACCTTTGTTGGCAAAGTGGTGTCTTTGCTTTTTAATATGCTGTCTAGGTTGGTCATAACTTTTCTTCCAGGGAGCAAGCGTCTTGCAATTTCATGGCTGCAGTCACCATCTGCAGTGATTTTGGAGCCCCCCAAAATAAAGTCTGTCACTGTTTCCCCATCTATTTCCCATGAAGTGATGGGACCAGATGCCATGATCTTAGTTTTCTGAATGTTGAGTTTTAAGCCAACTTTTTCATTTTCCTCTTTCACTTTCATCAAGAAGCTTTTTCTGTTAATCATGAACTTCTATTCTCCTCCCATCTGCTTTGGTAATCATAAGTGTTTTCTATGTCTGTCTGTTTCTGTTTCGTAAATAAGTTCATTTGTATCATTTTAAAATGTTCCACATATAAATGATATCATTTAATCTCTGGATCCATCTATGTTGCTGCAAATGGCATTATTCCATTCTTTTTTATGACTAATATTCAATTGTATATATAGATCACATCTGTATCCATTCATCTGTCAATGGACATTTAAGTTGCTTCCATGTCTTGGCTGTTGTGAATGGTGCTGCTGTGAACATTGGGGTACATGTAACTTTTCGAATTAGAGTTTCCTTTGAATATATGCCCAGGAGTGGGATTGCTGGGTCATATGGTAACACTGTTGTTAGTTTCTTTAAGGAACCTCCATTCTATTCTCCATAGTTGCTACAGCAATTTACATTCCCACCAACAGGGTAGGATGGGTCACTTGGTAGGTTATGAACACAAAAACAAAATACCACTAATGATGAGAGGAATGCCAAAATAGTGATGTCACAGACCTCTAGGGATACAGATAAGAGACTGCCTCGTGGGCGGGAAGGGAGTTATAGGAACAGGAGGAAGGAACAACAGGAGACGGTGCCAGATAAAGCCTTGGCGTGGTGGTGACTTGTTCTGGAACTGGGAGGAACACTGCTTCCCTGGTTGGGCAAAGAAGCATTGCAAGTGGTTAAAGTGGGTAGTAGTGGATATAGATAGTGACTTGTTTTTCTTTTGGTAATCAAATAACTTAGACGAGGTTTAACTCCCTTAGGTTTTCTTTTGTTGTGTTGTGCTCATTCGTTTCTGACTCTGTGGCTCCATGGACTCTGGCTTCTCTGTCCATGGAATTTCCCAGGCAAATACTGGAGTGGGTTGCCATTTCCTCCTCCAGGGGATCTTCCAGGGATCGAACCCAACTCATGCAAAGGCAGATTCTTTGCCACTGTGCCACCAGGGAATCCTGCTCCCTTAGTTTTAGGTCTTTTGATTGATCATCACTTGTGTAAATTGATCCATAACTGATCGAATCAGAGGGAACTTTGATTTTTGATCCCCTTAGTGTGGATTTTCTAAGGACATTAAAAAATATATATAACTAATTCCTTGATTGCTTTGCTAAAGTCGTTTATATAAGAAATACTCAGTAGATTTTTGTGCTGGGTTGAGATTTGGGTAGTATAGCTTGTTTTCTGTCTTCTTTCTGCAGGTGTTGGAAATTAATAACTGTTCCATCTTTTACATTATTTAAATACAGTACTGCCATTGGATCAAAATGTTTCTGATGCCACCCTCTTCAGAGTTAAACAGTGGGCAGAACTTCTTAACCCAGTGGATGGCGAATCCTTCTCGGGCTGGGGTCATATTAAATCGTGGATTTCCTATTTTAGAAGCAGAGGAAGAGAAGCCAGCAAATGTGAACTTTTCTACCAGCTTTCCTATTAAAGCTACAAAATTTTCAAATAGTTTAAGCTTTATAAGGGAAGAAGATTCTCTTCATGAAGAACAGAAATTGGAGCCTAACAGCCTGTACAAGTTACAGTCAGATAAATCTGAACCACAGAGAGTCTTTCCTTTAACTAAAGAGGGGCCACAGCTAGTGGCACGTCAGGATGCTCCTGGACAATGGGAAGATAGCAAAAATGAGTTTATTGCAGATCTTTTGAGTGAATTCAAAGAAGTGCCTTATAAAGACCCACTTGTTAAAAAGCTCGAACAGGTAAAACAGGGTTTGATCTGATATGTATGTGTATGATTGCACAGTTATTGCAGTTTTCTGTTTACAATGAAAAGTCATCTGTTCCAGAATATCATACTTTGTTTGAGGTGAAACATTAAAACATATGTAAGATACAAATATAGCACTTAAAATAACAATATCTTCCTACTTCATTTTGTACAAACTAATTTAGAAATGACTGATCAAATATTAGTTGATTATAAATGGACTGATACTGATCCTACTTTAAGAATCAAAGGATTCATGTGATTTTTTTTTTCTCTTTCTTAGTTGAGAGTTTAGAGTTCTGGTGGCAGATTAAGTTACTTTGGGATCCCTCTTTGGAACTCTTTATTAGAGAAGATATGAGAAGGGAGCTGGTAGGGATTAAGATTAATGTTAAAGAGCAGAGGTCCTTAAAGAAATAGTAATTTTAATCAAATTAATTTTATGTCTAAAAAGCTGAAAGAAGAGCAACAGAAGAAGCAGGAGCAGCTGAAGAGGCGACAGCTTGAGCAGTTGCAGAGGCTCATGGGTGAGCAGGAGGAGCTACTCGCCTTGGTGTCTGGGCAGCAGACACTCCCAGGTATTATTTACTGTGAGGCCTTTGGTCAGTACAGTGGTAGGCAGTTATACACATTTCCTGTCTTTAGTTGACAGGTTATTTCTACCATTTCTTTTTTTTTTTTATAAATTTATTTATTTATTTATTTTTTAATTTAACTTTACAATACTCTATTGGGTTTGCCATACATCGACATGAATCCACCACAGGTGTACACAAGCTCCCAATCCCGAATCCCCCTCCCACCTCCCACCCCACAACGTCTCTCTGGATCCTCCCCGTACACCAGCCCCAAGCATCCTGCATCCTGTATCAATATTTCTACCATTTCTCTGTCATGTTGCCAACTCCAATTTCAAGCCAGACAGACAACTATGGAACCGTAGTGGTGTAATATAATACAGATGAGGGATCTGTGTCATTCTGGAACATATGTGCCCTACTTAAAGGCATTGACATTTATTCATAAAATAAAATTTTAAAAAGACCCAACAGAATAAAAGGAGAAGGCAGTGGCACCCCACTCCAGTACTCTTGCCTGGAAAATCCCATGGACGGAGGAGCCTGGTAGGCTGTAGTCCATGGGGTCGCTGAGGGTTGGACATGATTGAGTGACTTCACTTTCACTTTTCACTTTCATGCATTGGAGAAGGAAATTGCAACCCACTCCAGTGTTCTTGCCTGGAGAATCCCAGGGTCGGGGGAGCCTGGTGGGCTGCCATCTATGGGGTCGCACAGAGTCGGACATGAGTGAAGCGACTTAGTAGTAGTAGTAACAGAATGAAAGATGCGAAGCTGAATTTGACCTGGGCTACTGAGCCTACAACCCCTGCCTGATGAGTGAAAAACTGATCAGGGTCATAAAAGTGTGTTTGTGTAGAAGCCATNTCGGACATGAGTGAAGCGACTTAGTAGTAGTAGTAACAGAATGAAAGATGCGAAGCTGAATTTGACCTGGGCTACTGAGCCTACAACCCCTGCCTGATGAGTGAAAAACTGATCAGGGTCATAAAAGTGTGTTTGTGTAGAAGCCATTCTGCTTCACTAACGAGCCATGCCAGAAATACTTTCTGGGGTAGTACAGGACAGCTTTTCTGTTGAATGCTAGATCAGTTAATAGAAATCATGATGTACTTAAAGGGATGAGCAAGCAGTTGGAAGTTGATCTGGAGCAGTAGTTTTGAAAGTTCTTTGACCAGATTGCATAGTAACAAAAACGTTTAAAATCATGACTCATAATTTCAGAGAAATTTCATGAATCAGTTCTTATTCACATGCCTGGCAGGTAGCAAGGACATTTCAAAATGGACTGTGTCCCATGGTTTGAAAAACAGTGGTCAGGGACAGTGTGCTTGCTTCTTGGTGCTGCCTTTTAAGAGATACACTTTGCTGATTGAGTGGAGCACCTGTTCTGTTGAGAGGCTGTCCTTGACATAGAGACTACAAAGAAGAAAGATCTTGGTAGGTGTGCATGCAGATGTGGCTGGATGGAACCTTGAGCGTGGTGGTAGCACTGGTGACAAGGAAGGCAGCAAATGAAGAATGGCTCAGGGAATTTGGATATTTATCTTAGACAATATAGAGAATATGGTGTGTGTATGTGGAAATAACTGAGTGGTTCAGGGTTTCTTTATGGAGGACAGAAAAATAATAATCACGATCACTTACATAATAGCCTGTGATAGTTTCCTGGGTAGAAATAGCATATGGTAGAGCAATAGGGAAGCAGATTTTAAAGTTACTAATATGAGAACTACCTCCGTGGAGTTATGTAACAGTTGTTTTAGGACAGTTCTCAACATTTTTTGGTTTCAGAACCTCATAACACTCTTAAATTATTGAGGACTCTAAAGAGTTATATTATTATATGGGCTTTAGCTATTGATATTTACTGTGTTAGAGAGTAAAAGTAAGAAATTTAAAAGCTAATTTCTTTAAAATAATTATGTGCTATAAATAACACTTTTAAAAAAAATTTTTTTCTAAAAAATCATTGAGAGGAATGGCATTGTTCATTGTTTTTGAAAATCTCTAACTTTTGGCTTATAGAACTCAGCTGATTCTCAGATCTACTTTCGCCTCCCATCTCTTCATTTATGTTGTTTTGGTTGATGTATGTGAAAAAAAAATCCAGCCTCACAAGGACATGTGATTGGAAAAAGGAGAAAGCTTTTTCAAATAACATGGTTATTTCTTTGATATTTCACCAAACTTAACAAGTGGTCATTTCTTAGCTGTTATTCACAGTATGGAATCAGTCATATTAATGAACTTTCTGTGCTCCATTACATTAAAGTATCTTGACATTTTGAATGGACTTTTCATCATCCATGCTTTGGTAAAATCATGCATTGGTTATTTGGAAAATAATAGTTCTCTGAGTGAGGTAGGTTCTAAAAATATTGCTGTATTTCATTATAAAGTATAAAAATTTATATGTTTTAATGCTACCACAGATCTCATCCTGAAAGTCTTGAAATATAAAGCTTTCAAGCTCATGGTGATGGACATATTTTCCAACATTTTGATTTTTACTTGAAAGTTCATACTTTATCATTGGCAACAAATACTGTCAATTTCCTTGAAATGTCTGGCTCAGTTGTCTCATTTTTGAGAAAATGTTCTGCCAAGTACTATGGTTTAAATCATCATAGTTCGTCATTCTTTCAAATAGAAATAATCCCTAAAAGATCAATTAGTTGAGCTTATGGCTGAAAAAATTTCATAGCCCATGGCTTAGTTTACAGCAGAAGTGATTTATTCATACTTCTTATCTTGTCCTATAAAATATTCAGAAGACATGAACTCAAGAGTTAAAATTTAACTAAAAAATTAATAATTTTCCTGCTTGCTTTGTCTGGAACATTCTTCAGTAAAGCTGTTGTTAGTTTTTGAGCTGAGAGTGTGGTGGTGAGCACAGTGGGTACTGCTGTTCTGCTTTTGAGTGAGGTCCCCAGGAAGCTCACTGATAGTGCATGTGATCAGGGTACATGTCAGCACAGTGAAAAGGCAGATACTGTCTCAGTAGTTCTGAAGATAGCTTGGACATTGGTGGATTCCCTGACAGAATCTTGGAGACTGGGAGTGTACAGACCATACTTTAAGGACTGCTGCTTTGGGGTTTTGCTCTTCTGTCAGAGATGTCTTTAGGCTGAAGTGGGATGACCATTAGTCAAAAATATTTAGATGGGAGAATATTGTTATTAAAGACGGCAGGTTGAATCTGATACTCAGTAAGGACCTACCTGACTTCCAATTTTATTTGTGGGCTAGGGGAGAAGCAGAGGGTATAAGACATAGGTTGCATGCCTCTTTCATGAAGTACTTCGCACTATGTCTTATTTTTTTGGCCATGATACATGGCTGGTGGGTCTTAAGTTCCTGGACCAGAAATTGAACCTGCACCTCCTGCAGTGGAAGCACGGAGTCATAACCACTGAACTGTCAGGGAAGTCCCCTGCATTGTGTCTTTAATTCTAAGTTTAACTGAAATAATCTGGGAAAACAGGAGTAGTAAATTTCAAGGGGCTGGTACAGCAGGTGGGATAGCTAGTATTGCCATTTATTCTTTAAGGATTCTATCTTCGAGATACACAGAGTTCTATCTTCGAGATACACAGAAAGGGAATCTTCTGTCTGTTTATTGGGTGATTTCAAAAGCAGAGACTTAAGAAACAGAACAGGCAGAAAGTATTACATGAAATTTAGGGACTACAGAAAAGTACAAAACAAAATCACCCATCATTCCACCACCGGAGGTCACCAGCATCTTAATTGAAACATAAAGAAAAAATGTTTTCAAGTATTGTAACGCAGAGCAGTTATTGATTGTGAAGGAACAGTTCAATTATTTGTAACTGTCTGCACCAGTTCTCTGCATTTAACTGTTTGTCACAGGGCTTAGAGTTGACAGCTCCAGGCAGTGCTCATGGATGGAGGGTGAACAATGCCTTCCACTGTCAGGCAGGCTGCAGCTCTGGCGTGTGAACACTGCACATGAGTTGTGATGTAAATGCACATTCAATCAAAAGCATGCAAAAGTCACTTTGGACTCTTAAAATTTTATGACTTTGTTAAACATAGTTTCCTAATAATGAGGGGAAAAAAGTACTTTTCTCACTTTGGAGAAAACATAGGTGCCATTAAAAAGTAGAACAGAAAATGTTATAGAAAGTCATCAGTTTTGTTGATTTTCTTAATTGTAAGGTTTAACTCCACTGCCTGATGACCAGAGCCAGAAAACGTACAGACTTCTGGGAAATTCAACCACTGTAGAGAAAACCATGCCCTTCTTACCACCATATATCTACCAGAATCAAAGCCAAGAAAAAAAACACCCTTCTAATGTTTTATCCAGTGAACAAAACGACTTCTGTAGAACTACTCATCAGGATTTTGTTTTAACTTCAAGAAGTGGTGCTTCTCCCAGTGTGTTTTATGAGGCACAGTGTCAAGAAGAAGCACTTGTGAAAAAAAATGATTTGAAGGAAGAAAACGGTAACTATTCTAAAGGTGAGTTACTTATCTTTTTCTCTTCTATAGTTAATGGACAGTGTCACCTAGTTGTTCTAAGATCAAGAAAGTCCTGCATATTTTTCTCCTATTCGTGTCTTTTTTTGTCCTCCTAAATATTTGTGTATTTATTTCTTTGGCTGCACTGGGTCTTAGTTGCAGTATGCAAACACTTAGTTGTAGCATGTGGGATCTAATTCCATAATCAGGTTTGAACCCGGACCTCCTGCATTGTGAGTGCAGAGTCTTAGCCACTGGACCACCAGGGAAGTCCATGCTACGTCTTTAAATGAGAGATCCTAACTTCTGTACAGCCACTGAGCCTGGTTTGGACACAGAATTTGTGACTTTCCAGTTGTAGGATGACTCTTGCTGACTTCAGACCTTGTCATGGTAGCATCTGGTCTTCAGAAAGGGAGGAAGTGATTTCTGCGTGGATGATTTTTCTCAAGAGCTTAGGAAAAGTTTGAAACAGATTTAAAAAGTGTGTGTTGGTGGTGGGGAATAGGATAGAAGATGTGACAGGTGAACAATAGATTAGTGATGGGACTTAATACTTGTAAGAGAAATCCCTCCAACCCTGACACCCTTACTGTATCTCTGTGTTCCCAGCACTTGGCATGCTTCTGCCAGAGCACTGGCTCTTAGTGTCTGCTCGTTCCAACCTCACCGAGCGCTCAAGGCATTTCTAGTGTAAAGTCCTGTTTCTGTGCTCACTCCCTGGCCTTTTTTTCTTTCCATGTTTTGTAATCATAGAGTGAGTATTGTGCAATAAATTATGTTCTTTTCCCACTCAATATGGAAAGTGCTCATGGCACTTTCTGTAGCCTTCATAACCATAATTTTAATGTTATCATTATGTAGATCATCAGATAATGTCTTTATTTCATGTTCTTTATAGTAGGACTGAATCATTTCCAGTATTTTTAATTTTAATTTGCTTTTCAACTTTAATGGTGTTTTTATGTATATGTTCTTTAGAGTCTTATATAGAAAAACACAAATGATACGACAAAAAGTCTTTACTCAATACTTAGTACTGGGCACCTTCTGTGGATAATATCTTTTTTCTACTTTAGAGTAATTTCTTGGTATAAAAAGGTCAAATGTCTTTTCCTTATTTTTTATACAGTACATTCCCTTAACCTTTTCACTTTTATCTGGTGGCNACTTAGTACTGGGCACCTTCTGTGGATAATATCTTTTTTCTACTTTAGAGTAATTTCTTGGTATAAAAAGGTCAAATGTCTTTTCCTTATTTTTTATACAGTACATTCCCTTAACCTTTTCACTTTTATCTGGTGGCACTGTGCAGCATGTGAAACATCCCTAACCAGGGATCAAACCCTTGCCCCTTGCAGTGGAAGCATGGAGTCTTAACCACTGGACTACCAGGGAAGTCCCATTGACCTTTTATTTTTGGCAAATTTCAAACATCCGGAAAAGCTGAAAGACCGCTGCAGTGATTACTGTGTACCCACTACCTAGATGCAACAATTGATATTTTTCCATATTTACTTTGTCTATCTATATTTGTATGTTATATATATATCTGTATCTATACTTAAATTTATCTATTTATATTGGCACATATTGTTAGTTTGCTCAGTCATTTCATCTCAAATTATATGGAGACATTATTTTATATAATTTCAAATATTCGGAAAAAATTAGGACATTCTTCTATATAACGACAATACTATTAATATTTTTGTATCCAGGGACCTTAACTATGGAAATGCAATTTAGAATGCTCCCTGCGATCCCAAAATTGCCTCTTTAAGGTGTTTTTTAAAAGTAGGATCCAGTCAAGTTATTGTATTACATTCAGTTGCTACAATTCTTTGAGTCTTTTATAATTAAGACAATTTCTCCCCCTTGACATTAACTTTTTAAAGGATGCTGTTTTTTAATTAGGGTTTTTTAGTTTTTTTAAATCATATTAAAGAAGTCCTTGAGTGTTTTAAAATCTTTGGTATACATTGTTTACCTAAATTTTTTTTTTAAGCATAGTAACTTGTAAAATTCTCACATTTTAAGTCTTTAATCTGCTTTTTTAACTGAACTAAATTGCTCCTAATTTTTGTTCTAGGAGAAGATATTTTACCATGTTTGGAGAAAATGACGGAACAGATTCAGGAAGGGAACGATACAAACTTAAAAAAAATTGGTGATTCCTCAGAAGTGGTTAATATTGAAGAAAGGTATCATTCGCATTGAAAGGAATTTAATATGAGTCATTATTATTGGTACTTTCTTTGTTTGAAAGATCCATAGTTTTCTTGTTTTTGCTTGGACGTGTTTTTAAGTATAGGATTGAAGATCCAGCTTATTCCATATTGTCAGCAACAGTAAGAGGCTGGGAAGATAATCAGTTAAAGTAGCCTTGACATTGTACTGGGAGAATCTAGCAGTTTTTTCTGGAGAAGGCAATGGCACCCCACTCCAGTACTCTTGCCTGGAAAATCCTGTGGATGGAGAAGCCTGGTGGGCTACAGTCCATGGGGTCTCNAGTTAAAGTAGCCTTGACATTGTACTGGGAGAATCTAGCAGTTTTTTCTGGAGAAGGCAATGGCACCCCACTCCAGTACTCTTGCCTGGAAAATCCTGTGGATGGAGAAGCCTGGTGGGCTACAGTCCATGGGGTCTCTAAGAGTTGGACATGACTGAAGTGACTTAGCAGCAGCAGCAGTTTTTTCATCTAAGGGAAATACCTGGATAAAACTAATGTTCTCTCAAATAGGTAAATCCTGTTTTGGAGAAGAGAAAGATCACATATTGGAGTTTCACATATGGTATCACTTATAAATAATAATTGAGTATGGTTATAGAATTTTACATTTATTTTTATATCGAAGATAAAATATCAAGTGAGGTTGTTTATTATTTTCTTGAATATTTTAGTATATGTTATGGAATGCTAAATGACTTGTTAATATTATTAAGGATCTTAAAGTATATTTATTTAATGAACTATTCTTGGAAACATATCTTAGTTATATAATGAATATGTTACTTTAAAAGTTAATCTGAGGTCAGTAGGTAGACTTCAGAGGGGCTTTTTCAAATCACATATAGAGACATGTATTTCTGTATTTGGGAGATGGAATGGAATTGTAGCTTTTGATAGATTCTCAAATGGAATTTGTGATGTTGGAAAAGGTTAGTTCTCAGTTAGAGGTGTCTATCAGCCACACTAAGTGTAAAGTATTCACCACATCATGGTTTGCATGTTACATAACTTTATTTTTATGATTAGGCCTATTAAAGCTGCTATTAGAGAAAGGAAACAAACTTTTGAAGACTACTTAGAGGAACAGATTCGGTTGGAAGAACTAGAACTGCAACAAAAACAGCTAAAGGTTAGCATTTCTACTATTTTGATCCAGTTATCTAAGGCTTTAGAGATTTGTTTATAATTTGCTTAAAAAATAGCTTTGAGATTACTTGGATATACCAGAATTAATTCAAATATTCTTTTATTTTAGGAAGCAGAAGGATCTTTGCTTATCAAAGCAAAACCAAAACAACCATTCTTAAAACGAGGAGAAGGTTTAGCCAGATTTACTAATGCTAAATCTAAGTTTCAGAAGGGGAGAGAAAGTAACCTAGTCACCACTCAGAGCATTTCAGAGGACCAGCCTGTGTTTAAATCAGATAAACAATTCCAGCGGAAAACTGCTCTTATAAATAAAGAAATCTGTACAGAGAACCTTCCTGTTAAAAAGAACAGTAAAGTCAAAACCAAGTGTCGTTCTCTCACACTCAGTCAGAAGCCAAAAGTGCTTAAGAGTAATAGTAGGAAAAGTCTCTCTCCATCAATATTGAAAATGCCAGCAGAGAAGAAATGTGATGGGCAATATAGAGAGCAGATCAGTTTAGGAAAAAAAGTGGAATCTAATAATAAAGAAAATGTACCTGAGTGTACAAAACCTTGCGATGTTGGTTGCACAATCTGGAATAAGGCACACAGTAAAGACAGACTTCCCATTTCCACAGGACTCGTCAGCTGTATGGCTTCTCAGAACCCAACAAGTGAAACTTTGAAAGGGTCAGAATCTTCTCTTGATGATTCTCTTCAGAAAAAGTTAGAGAATTGGGAACGAGAAAAGGAAAAGGAAAATTTGGAATTAGATGAATTTTTGTTTTTAGAACAAGCTGCTGATGAAATATCATTCTCTAGTAACTCCTCATTTGTACTGAAGATCTTAGAGAGGGACCAGCAGAACTGCAGAGGTCGCCGGCTATCTTCTACCCCTATCAAAGGTGTGCGGGAAGAGAAGGCAGCAACACTGGGTTCTGTTAGTCAGCATAACCAAAGTGAGGATCCAGACCGTGCCCAGTGTGGAAGCAAGGCTGAGTGCGAGGTTGCTCCCAAACAGCTTGATTCAGTGTTTTCATCTGGAGGATTGTGGGCGCCGTCCTGTGAAGTCAGGAGGAGAGTGTACCAAACAAACCCTCCTGAAAGGCAGACCAGGCGGAGTGCAGGCGATGGTGAAGGTGTTACAGACAGTGATCATAGCACCGATTTGGAGGAACAGCTTGACGTCACTATTAAGCCATCATCTGAGGGTAAGGAAAGGAGTTCCAGCAGCAGAGAAGATAGTCCGCAAGTCTGTGATGGTAAGGGACCTTTTCGGGACACCACGACTCAAGAGGAAGAGAAAAGGAGAGATGTTGATTTAGATTTGTCTGATAAGGATTACAGCAGTGATGATTCTCTCATTATAGAAAGCTTGAAAAATAAAGTTTCTGATTCCTCCGGAAGACACTCATCTATAAGTGTGAATAAAATTGACTTTGATGATGAAAGAACTTGGACTGACCTTGAAGATAATTCATTTAAACATGATGATGTTCTTGGGAATGAAGCCATTTATGGGACTCCCCAGACAACCTGCCCTAGCAAGAGTGAAATGTGTGTACTGGACAAAACGATAAAAAGGAAGGTTGTGCCAGTCAAGAAGGGAGAAGACTTGGGCAAATCCAGTAGGGGCCCAAGCCCTCCTCCTACCTCAGATCTGATGATGGAATTCTTTCCTTCTCTGAAATCGAAGTCAAAGTCACACTCAAAGTCACATTCACACTCGGGAAATGATCCTAAGTTAAACACAAGTCAAGACCACCCACCTGGTATGTCAGAGTATTGTAATGTTGTAAGTTTAAATTTATTTTATCAGTATGTTGTCAGAATGTTTCTTAACATCTTAATCTTTTTAGATGCTCAGGAGATACCTAGTAGGTGTTTGTTAAGGTTTGATTTCTTTCGTGAGCCTAAATAATGTAATAGTCACATACACACATGTGTGTGCACACACTAGTATAAGAGATTTGGAAGAATTGTGATTGCAGATTTTTTCAAATTTTAACCTGTGTCTTATTGCCAAGGCTTTAAAATTAATTACTGTAAAGTGAGATAACATTTCAGTTTCTTTAATAACCAAGGGGGCTATTGGGCTTCCCTCATAACTTAGTTGGTAAAGAATCCTCCTGCAGTGCAGGAGACCAGGGTTCAAATCCTGGGTCGGGAACNAGGCTTTAAAATTAATTACTGTAAAGTGAGATAACATTTCAGTTTCTTTAATAACCAAGGGGGCTATTGGGCTTCCCTCATAACTTAGTTGGTAAAGAATCCTCCTGCAGTGCAGGAGACCAGGGTTCAAATCCTGGGTCGGGAACATCCCCTGGAGAAGGAAATGGCAATCCACTCCAGTATTCTTGCCTGGAAAATCCCATGGACAGAGGAGCCTGGCAGGCTACAGCCCATGGGGTCATAAGAGTCGGACACAAATTAGTGACTAAACCACCACCAACAACCAAGGAATACCCAACTTGTGGTTGGTGTTACTGTGTTACTTCCACTTGTGCACATCATTTTAACTCAGTTTTTTTAATGGTCTCATGCATTAACTTGCTAAATATGAAGAAGAAATAGAGTAAAATCCGAGTTTCCTTTCTTTCCCAGCCCCAGACCTGGGCTCCTAGAGACACCAGCTTTCCCATTTCATTTGTATATTCTACCAATATTCCATGCATATGAAAGTGTATGTGTGAATGTGTATATACTTTGCCTTTCTACACAAATGTAAACACACTTTGTATATACTGCTCTGCTCCTTGCTTGTAATACATTTTGAAGCTTGTGCTAATACACATCTGTCTTATTCCATTTCATGGCTGTAAAGTATTTAGTTGATGGGATGGATTTCTAAACTTATACTGAAAACCAGTTTTCCATTCTTTTATGTATATTATAAACTCAAATGTCTAGCAAAGCGTGGGTGCTTTAAAATATAAGCTATTTTTAAAAAATAGTATTTTTTGCAGGAAGGTTGGAAGCTTAAAGTATGGAAGCAAAAGTGTTTATAACTAAACTATCCTAAGGTATAGTATAGTATAGTATAGTATAGAGAAGTCACTCAGTCGTGTGTGACTCTTTGCGACCCCATGGACTGTAGCCTACCAGGCTCCTCTGTCCATGGGATTTTCCAGGCAATAGTCCTGGAGTGGACTGTCATTTCCTTCTCCAGGGGATCTTCCCAACCCAGGGATTGAACCTGGGTCTACCACATTGTAGACAGATGCTTTACCATCTGAGCCACCAGGGAAGTCAATCCTAAGGTAACTGTGATGTATTTCTTTACATTTGTTTTTCCTATGTATTTTTAATATGGTAGAGACATATAATTGGCCTTATCCTTTTTGACCAGATGTATGCAGTGCTTTGGCCATATCATTAAAACTGTTTGTGCACTTTAAAGAAAAAATGGTTGCAGAGAATTATATTAATGTAGCATAATTTTATTTAGTAGTTTCATGTTGAACATTTCAGTTGTTTTTCACTATTAGAAATAACACTGCAATGCACATTTTTGTGTAGAATGACTTGTATGATTTTATAAGTTCATTCTTTAACTAGATTTTTAGAAGTGGGTCAGAGGGGAGATACATGTATTTTAGTTTTGTGGTATAAATCAAGGTTATTTTCCAAATGGGTGGTTGAAGGATGAAAGTATAGGCTATTCTGTTAAGTAGCAAATTTGATGTGGAAAAGGTCTTAATTTGTATTTCTTTTATTGGTGGGGGATAAACTTTGATTTTGGTGTTGATTAGTGCTTTAGATCTCTTGTGAATGCTATTCATGTTCTTAAGCTGTTTATGTATATTTGTTCAAAAATTTATTTGAATGACTTTTAAAATATATAATGTTAATTTGTCATCAGATTGTTTTTTGAGGTAGAATGATTTGATTCTTCAAGTTTAGCTTGCCCCATCTGCAAAGTTAGGCCATTGTAAATTTTTTTGTCTTTTAGAAGTATTGTTCCTAATGCTTTTTAATAATACAGGTATTGAGAATATTTTCGACTCTTAGTGTAATAGCTAGCTAGTGTTTTGCTGCTAAAAGCTGTTTGTGAAGTTCAGTATTTGTGGTTTATCTTCCAGGTGGCAATGCTCGATCTCAAGTTTTAAGAGAGAAAATTATTGAATTGGAAACAGAAATAGAAAAATTTAAAGCTGAGAACGCATCTTTAGCTAAACTTCGCGTTGAACGAGAAAGTGCCTTGGAAAAACTCAGGTAAGTGGTGGGAAATGTACAGTGATCCAGTTATATCTTTAAGATTATATCTAAACTATTTGAAACAATTCCTGTTAATCTAGCAAGAGAAGGAAATGAAATACATACCACAAAAGAATTCAATAAACTTAGATAAAATGACCTGTTGTGGTCAAAGATGTGTTAAAAGGGGAATTCTCTTAGTGATGAAGTCATAAACTGAAGTTTGACAAGCAGTTTGGAGCTGTGAATTCAAATGCCACCTTGGCCAGTGTATTATGTTCTAGGGCTTCTGTGACATAATGCGCACAAACTGGGTAGCTTAAAACAACAAATTTATTTTCTCACATTTCTGGAGACTGAAAGTCTGAAGTCGAGCATCAGCAGGGCTGTGCTTTCTCTTCTGTCTTCTCTTGGTTTCTAGTGATCCTTGGCCTTGCTTGGGTTGCAGCTGAACATGGGGTTGTTTCTGCCTCTGGGTTATTGAGAATAGTGCTGAGGAGCGGCCATGCTGTTCCACAGGGGCCATGCCAGTTACGTCGTGTTCATCTGCATGACCCAGCTCTGCATCCTGGGGATCAGTCATGGCGTGTTAATGCCTTTACTGTGGTTGAATTTGGTTTGATAGTTTGTTTTTTTTTGAGGAGTTTTACACCTTTATTCATCAGGGACATTAGCCTATAGTTTTCTTTCCTTGTGTTTTTGTCTGCCTTTGGTATGAGAGTGAAAACTAGCTTCACAGAATGAGTTTGGGAGTGTACCTTCTTTTAAAAGATTGGTATTAATCCTTCTTTGAGTGTTTGGTGGGACTCACCTGTGAAGCCACCTGTCCTGGGCTTTCCTTTTGTGGGAAGTTTTTGATGGCTGATTCAGTCCTCTTATTTGTTATTGGTCGTTCAGGCTTTCTCTTCCTACTGGGTCAGTTTTGGTAGGTTGTATGTTTCTAGGAATTTGTCAATTTCTTCTGAGTTATCCAGTGTTTTGGAATATAATTGTTCATGTGTGGCCCTTTTTATTTCTGAGGTGTCTGTTAAGGCCTGTATTTCTCTTTTTTTCTTAGTCTGATTAGGGGTTTGTCTCCCCTAATGCATGTGTCATTCATTTAGTCACATCACATAAGTCCTGTAGGCTTTCTTCACTCCTTTTCATTCTTTTCCCTTTTTTTCCCTCTGACTGGGTATCTTCCAGTCACCAGCCTGTGCAGTCACAGATGTTTTTCTTCTGCTTGAGTCTGCTGTTGAAGTTCTCTGTTGCGTTTGTCGCTTCATTTCTTTTATTCTTCAGCTCTAGAATTTCTTTCTTTCTTTTTTAATAATTTCTGTTTGTTCTTGTTTTGTTTCACATTTTTTTCCCTGATTTCATTGAGTTGTTTATCTGTGCTCCCTTGTAGCTTGCTGAGCTTCATAAAACAATTAATTTGTGTTCTTTGTCAGGTGGTTTGTAGATCTCCATTTCTTTGGGCTGGTTACTGAAGCTTTATTAACACTTTCCTTTGGTGGTCTCATGTTTATCTGATTCTTACTGATCTGTGTAAACTTGTGTGGAGGCCCTTGTATTTGAAGGAACAAACACCTGCTCCTGTCTCTAGAGGCTGTTTCT
This sequence comes from Neotragus pygmaeus, assembly GCA_006410875.1. Classification (NCBI taxonomy): domain Eukaryota; kingdom Metazoa; phylum Chordata; class Mammalia; order Artiodactyla; family Bovidae; genus Neotragus; species Neotragus pygmaeus. The sequence continues at coordinate 374,377 of SJYV01012445.1, read as the reverse complement.
GGCAAGTAAAGACCTTGTCCTGCTTGACTCCTGGACTGATGGGTGCCTCCAGGATCACGGTGGGATTGTAGCTGGCTCACTGTGCTGGATCCACAGTGAAGGGGTTCACCATTTGATAGGCCTGTCACCAGGGTTGCAGTCAGCTGTGGTTCCTGCCAGATCCCCAGTGGACAGAACTGCTTCTTGGACTGCAGTCAGGCAGGACTGAAGCTATGTCATGGGCTGCCTCCTGGACCACTGCTGGGTCTGTAACGGGAGCTGTGTTTCCAGAGGTCAGCACAGGTGTGGCTCCTGCCAGGTTCCTCGGTGTCTTTCCACTGGGCCTCCAGTCTGGCAGGACTGCCTCTGTACCCAGAGCAGGGCTGGAGCTGGGTCTCTGGGTTGTATCAGGATCTGTAGGCAGGATCATGGTCTGTGGGTCTGCTTCCAGGGGCATGGGTGGGCATGGCTCCTCCTGCCTCATTTGGCAGTGGGGCTGTGTGTAGTGCAGTCAGGTCGTCATTTGGTAGGTCTGCATGGACCTGCCTTCTCAAAGTGCTATTCTTGATCTCAGGCTTCACCAGGGTTTCTCAGTTATCTCCCAGGGTCCTTGAGTTCCCACAAAAACCTCGAGTTCCCACTTTTGTCTGTAGATGGTGGTCAGCTTGTCGTCTGTGTGGGAGCATGTGAGCTGGGACCCCTTATTCCACAGTCCTGCTGTTGTCGCGCCATGTGTTCTCAGCACAGCATCCAGAAAGACCCTGGGTTATGACAGCCCCAGACCAGTGTGCTGCTGTGCTCAACACCAGAGTGCTCACTGTGGTCCCAGAGACCATGACGTTTATTGGTCCCCCCAGCCTCACCATGTTTTTGACATTCTCTCCTACTGTTCTGTCTCTTTAGCCACACTGGCCTCCTGGCTGGTCTTTGAACACGAGTCATGTTCATACCCTGGGGCTTTTGCACACAGGGTTTCCTTTTCCTGGTATACTCTGTGCAGATATCTTCATGACCGATGTCTTCCAGTCCCTCACATTTCACTTCACATACTATCTCAGCAAGATGATTCCGTCCATAATTTCAGTCCCCTGACCTCCATATTTTCTAACCTCATTCCTTGCTTTATTCCTAACATTTCTAGTGTTCCATATATTTTACTTGTTTATCTTTATTGTCTTCTGTTGACTCCACTAGAATGTAAGAAGCTTTGTAGGACTAAGGATTTTATTTTTTTCACTGTGGTTTCTCCAGTTCCTAGCATAGTGCCTGAGTCATAGTAGGTTCCCAGAAAATGCTTGCTGAGAGGGGCTTTACTGAATTGGTTGTTATTTCACTACTGTTGATTGAAGGTGGAGTCACCAAAACCAGCAGCTTCTCCATTCCAGGCTGTCACTGGGACTTCATTTTGTGCCACGTGTGGATTATGATATCGAGGTGGTCTCCTTAGATGATAATGTGGTTTGGTCATTTTAGGAAAGAAACTGCTGACTTTGAACAACAGAAAGCAAAAGAATTGGCTCGAATAGAGGAGTTTAAAAAGGAAGAAATGAGGAAGTTACAAAAGGAACGCAAAGTTTTTGAAAAGTATTCTACAGTTGCGAGAACTTTTCCAGATAAAAAGGAACGTGAAGAAATACAAGTATGTCAGTTATTTATATCTTATTCATAACTTATTAAAGATGGCAGTCTTGTAAGAATTTTAGAATTACTTGTGTCAAAGAGAAATTGGGTATCAATGTATTAATCATCCATTGACTCAGCAGATAATCGGAGATACCAGGAATACCTTCCGTAGTCACGGCTTTTCATTTTAATTTTTGTTAAATTTTTTACTCTTTGGCTATGCCATGGGGATCTTAGTTCCTCAACCAGGGATCGAACCCTTGCCCCCTCCATCTTAACCACTGGACCTCCAGAGAAGTCCTGTACTCTTGACTTATGAAGAGTAAAATATGTCAGTTCTTTTCTTACTAAAGACTTCCCCAGAAAAGATATGATAATGACATGGATAAATTCAAAACATTGATTTTGAATTCCTTTTAACTTTACTGAGGAATAATTGAAATATATAGATATGCTTCCCTGATAGCTCAGCGGTAAAGAATCCGCCTGCAATGCGGGAGACCTAGGTTTGATCCCTGGGTTGGGAAGATCCCCTGGAGAANCATGGATAAATTCAAAACATTGATTTTGAATTCCTTTTAACTTTACTGAGGAATAATTGAAATATATAGATATGCTTCCCTGATAGCTCAGCGGTAAAGAATCCGCCTGCAATGCGGGAGACCTAGGTTTGATCCCTGGGTTGGGAAGATCCCCTGGAGAAGGGAAAGGCTACCCCTGCCAGTATTCTGTCCTGGAGAATTCCATGGACTGTATAGTCTACAGGGTCGCAAAGTCGGACATAACTGAGTGACTTTCACTCACTTCATTCATAGCTCTGTGTTTAAAAGTATACTGTGTGATGATTTGATGCACATAGACATTGTGGAATAATTACCAAGGTCAAGTTATCTCTGAGTGAGTGGGTGTGGAGAAAGCCGAAGATCTGCTTTGAGCAACTGTCTGGTGCACAATGCAACCTTGTTAACCAGTCATTGAGCTGTACCGAAGCCCCTCAGAACTTACACTCTTCTTACAGCTCAAAGTTCATGTCCTTTGACCTTCCTTGCTCCATTTCCCCTCCCTCCAGCTCCCAGAAACCAGCATTCTGCTCTTGGAAGTCAGCTTTTCCCCCACTAAAATTCTGTGTGTAAGTGATACCATATAGTATTTGTCTGCTGCTGCTAAGTCGCGTCAATCGTGTCCGACTCTGTGTGACTCCATAGACTCTGTGTGACTCCAGAGCCCAGCAGGCTCTGCTATCCTTGGGACTCTCCAGGCAAGAATATGAGTGGGTTGCCATTTCCTTCTCCAGTGCATGAAAGTGAAAAGTGAAAGTGAAGTCGCTCAGTCATGTNTGTGTGACTCCATAGACTCTGTGTGACTCCAGAGCCCAGCAGGCTCTGCTATCCTTGGGACTCTCCAGGCAAGAATATGAGTGGGTTGCCATTTCCTTCTCCAGTGCATGAAAGTGAAAAGTGAAAGTGAAGTCGCTCAGTCATGTCTGACTCTTAGCGACCCCGTGGACTGCAGCCTACCAGGCACCTCCATCCATGGGATTTTCCACGCAAGAGTACTGGAGTAGGTTGCCAGTGCCTTCTCTGATAGTATTTGTCTATTTTTGGTTTATTTGGCTTTGAATTCTTAAACTGTTTAGATTAATGAGTTACCATTTTAGTAGAATAGTTTATTCTCCCACAGGATAACAGTGGTTACCAGTTAGAAATTGCTCACTTATTGGTTGCACCCCACCGTTTTATAAATAGGAAGTTCAGGGAGGTAATGTAATGACCTTGCTTCATGTGTTTTCATAGCACAGAACTGGGATACGAGCCTTGACCTCACCTGGGCCCTGAGTCTGTCTCTCTGACATCGATGGGAAGGACCTTGACCTCACCTGGGTCCAGCCTCCGTCTGTCTCTGAAGTCACACCCGGGAAGGGCCCCTGAGCCCTGTTCCTCCCTCTGTTGCCTTTGCTGCTTTGTTGACTGCTGTGAGGCTGTGAGAGGGCGGGTGGGTGTCCAGGCCCACACGTGTTCATGAGGTGGTGGGCCTCCTCACTCACGCCTCAGTCGGAGTGAGCTTGTGGGTGGTGGTGATGCTTTCTTGATTCAGCTTCCCTCCGCCCTCAGTCACTCCCTGTAATTTGTACCTACATGGGTGCAAGTGGCTGATTTCTGTTTGTACAGTTGCAGGTAGCTTCCTCAGACATCTCCAGGAGTTTCTTCACTTAGTCATTCAGTGCATCTGAAACGAGTCATTTTCTCAGACCCAGTTTCAGTCTCAGGAATTTCAGATAGACCCAGTTCAGGGCTGGGAGTTCTGACTTCATTTATTCCCTTTGTCNCCAGCCCAGCGTTTCTCATGATGTACTCTGCATAGAAGTTAAATAAGCAGGGTGACAATATACAGCTTTATTCAAGATTTTGTTTATTGCAATAGAATTGGCCAGACTAAAGTCTGAACTCAGTTCCACTGAACAAAGGGTGGGAAGACTTTTAAGCACTGAGGTGAGAGGGATAGTACAGGACATCTGCATTGACTAACTGGTTTTACGTGAAAGAAAAGTAAACTTTCCTGTATCTTTGTAAAAGGAAAGTTTCACAACTTGGAGTAAGGCGTCCACTGCAACTAGGCTCTTAACTTCCCACAGAGACTGGGGAATTGGACTACTGTGCCTTGCTTGATGTTGACACATCAAATCAAAGGCTCCCAGGTCTGGAGAAAGACCGTCCTGGGTTGTCAAACTGACAAGATTTTTAAAAATTTACATCATAAATGGGCAGAGAAGGAATTTATTATTTTTTTTAAGTAAATGCTCCAACAAAGGGATATCAAAGGCCTAGCATCAAGAATAAGCTGTCTAAAGTTTAATCAAATTGACAGGAACTTTAAGTCTGTCTTAATCACAGGTATGATTGGGAGTCAATTGTAAGAACTGATGTGGATGATGAAAACCTCAAAATAATGGCGAATGATTAGATGAATTCCAAAATTTAGTAACTACCATATTCCAGTGTTTATTTCTTGTAGAGTCAGTTATGGTTATAATGATGTACTCATTTTGCACACTTTTGAAATCACTATGAAACCCATTTAGAAGGTGATCATTTTGCTCCCGTTTGTATAAGTCATACTCCTCATTCATTCTCACTCTCTCACAGAAATGTATAAGATAGAAATCCAGAACCTGTCATTATTTCCCCTGAAGTCATGACCTTTCTATGTATTTAACTGATTTTGGCATTTGAAAAAGCAGGTTATGGTAAGATTCTGACATAGCCATGCATCAACCATGTGATAGGGCTTATAGTTTCCAAAGTACTTTCTTATTCTTTTTTCATTTGATCCGTACAAGAATGTCTTGAAGCAGAAGGGAACAGATATGATGACTGCCTTTTTAAAAGAGACAAAATAAAGATCCCCAGAAGCTAAGCAACTTATCCAAGGATATAGAAAGCAATTAGTAGAGTTACCTTTTACTTTTTTTTTTACTTTATTTTACTTTACAATACTCTATTGGCTTTGCCATACATCGACATGAATCCACCACAGGTGTACACGAACTCCCAATCCTGAATCCCCCTCCCACCTCCCACCCCACAACGTCTCTCTAACTCTTTTACCTTTATATCCAGGTTAAGTCTTCCCAAATACTACTACTCTAATCCTCTACTTGTAACGCAGCCAAAGTGAGATTTTCTGAGGCACATATATTGTTTTTGTTTGGGGGGTTTTTGAGCAAATCTGTCTTACTATTAAAGAGATAATGTCCAAATAATTGAGCAAACATTAGGCTGAATAATATTGTCATTCCTGTGTCCTTTGGATGCTTCTCCTAATTGCTTTTTCAAAACTTCATCAAATATTAAGATAACCAAAAACATTTAATTTCTTTATTGTAAATGGGTGGGAACCTTGTATTTCTTGTACATCTATATGTATATATTTATTTTTATCAGCAAATCTTTAGTTTTATATGTGTCTCAAATTATTCCTTGACTTCTAATGTCTATAAAATATTATTTCATTATTAACACTTTCATAGTTTATGTTAGGGTTAGTTTCCTTATTTGGGGTTCAAACTGGCAATTCTTAAAGTATGTTCCATTATGTTTCCTCTTGGAATAAAGTACAGAATACAAGTATTATATGAGAATCTGTGAAAGTGGGTGCAAAGAATCTGCATTAAAGAAGGTTCCAGAGGACTCTGTGTACATTGTGATTTAAGATACAGTGGCTCTGATTTTTAATTCTTCTATCACATCTTGATCAACATATTTTTTATTCTTATGCAAATCCTCATGAAAAAGCTAGTCTATCAAGGCTACTACCATTATAACTTACTATAACTTATGACATTATACCAATAATGTCAGTGATTTTATAGTAGTTTTTTTTCAAAATATTTTTATCTTCTTATTAACACCTTTTGACAACATTGTATTGCAAAAGAAAATAACTTCCTCAGAAACTTTCCAAATGAAAATAAAAGTCAAAACTAAAATTATAGACACAGCAGAGAGTTTTTGGAAAGTGTTTTCTTAACCTTCACTATGTCAATGCCCTGAAATAAGCTATATTTGTACCTCAACTTCTTAGGACACATTATATTCATGATGGACACATATGTCTTATAGTAGACTTGTGACACTCCATATCGGGCTTTGGATTAATTATTTGAATTACTATTGATTCCTGATATAGCCAGAGTGAAAGTGAAAAGAAAGGGTTACTCTTTTAGTCTAGTAAGACTCTTTGCAAACCCATGGACTATAGCCCTCCAGGCTCCTCTGTCCATGGGATTCTCCAGGCAAGAATACTGGAGATTTCCATTCCCTTTTCCAGGGGATCTTCCCAACCCAGAGATCAAACCCAGGTGTCTTGCATTGCAGGCAGATTTTTGACTCTCTGGGCCACCAAGGAATCCCAATCCAGAATTTAAAGTAAGAAACATAAGGAAGTAATTAGGAGTAAATTTATATCTTTTTAAAAACTTTTATAACATTTAGAATGTTCCAAAGATAGAATTTACTGGCATGGGAGATAGAGAAGTGAAGTGAAATGAAAGTCACTCAGTCATGTCTGACTCTTTGTGACCCCATGGACTGTCGCCCCAAAAGCTCCTCTATCCATGGAATTCTCCAGGCAAGAATACTGGAGTGGGTTGCCATTCCTTTTCCAAGGGATCTTCACAACCCAGGGATCAAACCGAGGTCTCCTGCATTGCAGGCAGAGATCTTTTACTGTTTGAACAACCAAGTAGAGAACTCCCTGTTAACTAGAGGAAACTGAAAGGAATCACTGTACTGGATGAAAAAGCAGACTATTTGATTTCTAAGGCCCTTTTAGATACTCTTCTTAATCTCAGAGTATTTAGATTTGCCATCTGTCCAGCCAGAGCTATTATTACTATCCTATGTAATTATTATTCCTTGAATGCTAGTAGTTGTAACTGACTTCACTTTCTCATTTTTGTGAGGCTAAATCTGTGAGATAATGTTAAATGAAGTATTATGCTGTAAACATCCTTGTCCTGAACACAGGCAAAACAAAAGTTGAAATTCTTCTATTTGCCCAATTAAATATACAGTTTAATCAGGTCTCATAATTGGTAAGTCATGTAAAACCATAGTAACTTTGAAGGTCTATGGATTCTTTAAAGAAAATTTAAACCTGAAATTATCATTGGTATATTTCTACATACAAAGTTTTCTCTCATAATTTGCCAGTGATGAGTTTTTTCAATTTGTCAGGAGGTTTTAAGTTGAGTTTTTAATATATTATTTTGTCAAATATTTTTTGGCCAATTTGGCTGAATTTTTTATTGATTGTAAAATACACTTAAGTTAAAAATGTCTGTTTACAGTCAATTGTCTGATTACTTTGTCCTTGTTTTGAAAAGGATCCTGGAATTTCTAAATGTTCATGTAAGCACACCCTTTAATTTCCTATGCAACCGTATTGCATGAAAAACTCTCAAAAGACTGGAAAGGAACAGGTCTTTCTTCCTTCCTCCCCCCTGTCTTATTAAAATTGTACTTTTCCTTTACTAGCCACTTTTGACAGAAAGCATTTGGCATGTTTTTAAGGTACTGTGTAGCGTTTACTCTCAGCATAGCCATTTCCCCATGGGAAGCTTTCTGAAGACAGCATTTGGCAGCTACTTAATAATGATTGAATTATAGTCTAAGTGTTTATCTGCTGCTCATCTTATATTTTTACCTAACAGAGAAGTGCATTAAAGATAGGCTAATTTACAGTTCAAAAGAAACTAATAGAAACAGTTGCTTTGGCCCAAAAACTAAATTTAATTTCCTGAATTAATTGATTTTGGAATTAGCAAACTGGAACTGTAATTCTGACTTCTAAGAAATAATGCATGTAAATTACACAGAGGATCTTGTTTTAAACCTTGTGGCCAATGAAATAAAATAAAAAGAGTGCAGTTTTGGAAAATGTGTTAAAGGTGATATTGTCTTACCTTTAGGCTGAGGAGAATGTGCTTAATTTTGCAAGTGTGACTCTGATAGAACAAAATTGCCTTAGTACAAAGGTGATTAAGGGCACACAACTACTAAAGCACCGAAAAGTGAAAGCTAGTGACTCAGTCATGTCTGACTCTTTGCATTCCCATGAACTGTAGCCTGCCAATCTCCTCTGTCCATGGACGTCTCCAGGCAAGAATGCTACAGTGGGTTGCCAATTCCTTCTCCAGGGAGTCTTTCCAACTCAGGGATTGAATCCGTGTTTCCCACACTGCAAGCAGATTCTTTACAGTTTGAGCCACAAGGAAGGCCCCGGGAAGCACTAACTAGTTCTAAATGCAGAGCATTTGTATCATCTATGAAGTTGTGGGATAATTTCCATAGTAGTCTAGTAAATATTTTACATGACTCACCATAATTTAAAACTTATAAGTGATTTTTATTGTTAAACTATATACAGTTTATTCCTAATTTGTCGGAAAGTTTGTGGCAAGTTTTAAAGTCAGGTGTTTGGAGTTCAGACTAAAATTTTCTATAGAAATTACATTATACATGATGGTTAAATCTTCAGGCTAATTCATCATGTGTCAGAGAGATCTGTAGAATTCAACATGGTATCAAAGAAATCTAACTACCATCTTAATGGTAGTGATTTAGAGTTTTGACCTACAGTTCTGAAATATATTTGCTCCCTTCAGGAAGGCCCTGCATTGCCTTTGTGTTCGCNTCTCCTGGAATTTTGTTGATGGTATGAGGTGAGACTCCAGCTTGAACCTCGTTCCTTTTCCTGAGGAACCCGATGTTTCTGAAATGTGATTCGCTGAGTCTTCCCTTTTCTGCTCTTTGTGCTGGGCTAGTGATCCTGATTTGTTGATGTGTTGTGTCTTCTGTTGCATTGTTTTAATTCTAGTAACGGTGTTTTGTGGTTTTTTTTTTTTTTTGGAAAGGCTTTGAAGCGGCAGGTATCTGATTTACAGGAAGATATGAAAAGAAAGGAAGCAAAGTGGTCTAGTACACATGGCCGTCTTAGAAGCCAGATAGAAATGTTAGTCAGAGAGAACACAGACCTCCGGGAGGAAATAAAAGTGATGGAAAGGTTCCGATTGGATGCCTGGAAGAAAGCAGAAGCCACAGAGAACAGCACCAGGATGGGTCAGTGTGTGACCTCCTCAAAGAAAGATGGGTTCTTGGTAGGTTTTTGTCACCTTGTCTCTGTTGTTGTTTAGTCTCTCAGTCGTGTTCTACTCTGTGCAACCCCATGGACTGTAGCCCACCAGGCTCCTCTGTCCGTGGGATTCTCTGGGCGAGAACACTGGAGTGGATGGCCATTTCCTCCTTCAAGGGATCTTCGTGACCCAGGGATCGAACTGCGTATCCTGTGTTACAGGCAGATTCTTTTCCACTGAGCCACCAGGGAAGCCTCTGTCACCTTGGGGAGATGCTGAATATTTGGGGAGTTGGAGTCATAGAAAGATATAGAGGGTGGGTGCCAGGGCCGGGGGAGGGGAGGAGGAGGAGCTGCTGTTTCCTGGGTACAGACTAGTTTTGCGAGGTAAGAGCTCTGGAGATGATGGTGCAACTGCACAGCAGTGTGAATGTACTTAAACACTGAACTGCCTTGAGAAGGTTGAGATGGTAGTTCTATGTGTATTTCACCACAGTTAAATTCTTCTTTTGTGCATTGTAAAGATTTCAAACTCGTTTTTATGATTCTTTAAAACTACTGTACCATGAAGGAAGTCCCACTTTTAATCTTTAAAAAAAAAACTATTTGTTTATTTATTTATGGCTGTGCTGGGTCTCTGTTGCTGTGCACGGGCTTTCTCCAGTTGCAGCAAGTGGGGGCTCCTCTAGTTGTGTGGGCTGACTGCAGCGGCTTCTCTTGTGGCGCATGGGCTCAGGGCGTGCAGGCCCAGCAGCTGCAGCCTGAGGGCTCAGTGGTTGTGGCTCAATGGGCTCAGTTGCTCTGTGGCGTGTGAAGTCTTCCCAGCCCAGAGGTCAAACCTGTTTTCCCTTGCATTGGCACATGGATTCTTAACCAACCACTGGACCATCACGGAAGTCCCTCATTTTGATAATTCTTGTAGAGGAATTATAACACAATGGGCAGGTAATCTCAGTTAAAACAGGGTAAGTAAATTTTCTGCAGAGATCCTCTTTTTTGTGTGCATATGATCCTTTTGAATCAACTGTTTGTTTTTTTACTCTTCTATATTCACAGCTGTGATGTGCAGACACTGAGGCACTGGGGATCAAGCAGTGAACAAAACAGACTTCTTGTCCTCTTGGAACTTGTGTTCCAGTGGTGGGAGAAAGATGAGTGTTGGACATGGTGTGTGAGGTTGGGATGAGGACTAAGGAGAAAAAGCAAGGAGGCGGGATTTCTGTTGGGGGAGGCTGCTGCAGTTTTCTGTCCAGCATCTGGGGAAAGCCCTCCTGAGAAAGCAATGTTTGAACAATGGCCAGGAGAGGGCGCAGTGAGCCAGGATAAGACGGTTTGGGAGTCCCGAGGCCAGAGGAGCCCTGTGGCTGGTGTGGCTGGAACAGAGTCCATCCTGGGGAGCAGAGCAGGGTGTGACATCGGAGATGGGCTGGGAGTGGCCAGTGCAGCTTACCTTAGGCCTTAATCACTTCACAGAGCGCTGCCTTTTCTTCTGAGTGAGATCTCTCAACTCTCGGAAGGATGCATGGGAGGGGTGACCCCCTTGCTACAGACGTGAGAGTGGACTGAGGTGGGCTGCGGTCACCATCAGGAGCATTGGGGGATTGTGGCCTTAAACGGAGACTGGTGGCTGAGGCTGTGGAGGGGTTGGGGGGGGGTGGAGATGTGGGCGGGATTTAGTGATAAATTGGGTATGGGGTGTGACAGCAGGAAAGTGGGCTTCCAAGTCGAGTGTCATCTTTTTTTTTTTGGCCATTTATCACTTGTCCCCTCAAAAGAGAGTACATGTTTCCGGGGGTGTGGATGTTAGGAGCTCAGGTTAGGTCAGGTGAGTTTGAATTGCCTGCTGGACATCAGGTGGACACGGGGCAGAGTTGGGTGTGTATCTAGAGAAAGTCAGGTCTGGGCTAGAAGTTTGGGGCCCTCAGAATGTGTGGGAGAGACCAGACCATTAGGGCTGAAGGTATGGATGGTGAGGAGAAAGAACCAGAGCTGAAGTGGGGAGGTTAGTGTGGTGTCCTGAGGGCCAAGTATAGCAGGCAGAGAGGCCCGAGCCTCGGAGGCTGCTGTGGAGTAAGGTGAGGGCTGAAAGTGGATCCTTGAATTTGCCAGAGGAAAGCCTGACTGGGTGAGAGAGTGAGAAGCTTCAGACAGAGTGTAAAGCTTTGTGCAGAAATCTTGTAGTAAATACAAGGAAATGAGGTAGTAGCTGCAGGGGAAGTTTTTTTTTTGTTTTAAGATGGGAAAGTTAACAAGTATTTATGGATTAGTAGGACTGAGTAGGCGGAGAGGAAAACCTTGATGCAGGGTACAACCTGAGGGTCGTTGAAGCGGTGTGTGTGTGGAGAGGAGCTGGGCTTTAAGGGGTGGAGGCACTGTGCCTGGTGATGGGGCGGCTCAGGGGTGAACCCAGAGCTGGACATGGGGGAACCCTTGGTGGGAAGGTCCCTCAGCCCTTTACCTTTTCTCAGAGGAGTGGGAAGCCTGGCTCTCTGCTGAGAGAGGAGGCTCTGGGGGAGGCTCTGGGAGCTTTGAGGGGAGAGAGGGACGGGAAGTCGGAATCTGCAAGAACGCAAAGCGAGGGGGAAATGTGGTCTGACTCCACAGAGGTTAGAGACGGTATGTTTCAAGTAGGAATTGTTTGTTGTTTTTGCTTATTCAGCTTTTCGAGTATAAATGGTAGACAGCAGAGTTATGTCAGCCCAGTGAATACCAGAGTGAGAGAGGCGTGGAAGTTGACAGTATATATAGTAAGAGTGACTCCAGTGAGCCATGATTTCAGTCTGCTCAAGAAGGGCAGAGGTTTGGGGAGATGCAGGAAACACAATCAGTGGATTGTGGGACTCTGCAGGCTGTAGGCTCTGGAGGAGGGAGGGTGTCAGCGGGGTGAGCTGGGAGGACAGGACATGGAGTCAGAGGGTGAGATTCCCCACCTCCCTACCATGTTATTATGAAAGTTGAGCCAAACAAATTTGAAAGAATAGTATGATGAATACCTGAACATTCACCTAGATCCAATCATTGTTCACATTTTGCCACATTTCCATGTAAAGTATTTTGTTGAACCATTTGAAGGTAATGGCAGAAATTGTGGCATCTCACCCCTAAGTACTTTGGCACTTTATTAAATGGCACTGGCTTTTTGAATGATTATTATTTTGTAAGTTGCTCTGAAACTGATACTTTTGCAGCTCTTCATAATTGCAGATATTGATAATGACTAGTTCTCCTTTGTCCACTGGAGTACTAGCTGAGGTGGGAGAGAGTGGTCTAGAGGCGGCAGTTATGGCATCCTCTCCTGACAAGCAGGGTACGTGGATGAGACTGACTGGGCAGGAGAGAAGGAGATCTGGCTGGAGGAGGAGATGGGAGCAAGGAGGACATCTCCATTGACCTCTAACCCTGGGGGGTGGGAGGACAGTGTGCAGTCTCCTGGTGTCTGACCATGAGTTCCAGCCCTCTCCTCTGACCGCTCTGGTAACGTCACAAAAACTGTTGTTTCACATTGTCTGCTGTGCCTCACTTGAGGAGTGAATGTATTTCCAGAGGTGGCGTGTGAGTATGTGTAATCCATTCCTAGGAGCAGCTGGTTCACTCCGCTTGTTCACTCAGTATACATGAAAACAGCATAAGTTGAACACACTTAAAATATTCCCTTTGCAAGCTGAGTTCTGTTAACTTTCTTTCCTTGTACTAATATGTAGATTAAACTAATTTTATATTCAACATTTTCTCATACTATAGAATTCATCAATTCAATTTCAAAAGCGTCAGATTTCTTCAGGAACCCAGGTAGAAAAGTACAAAAAAAATTATTTGCCAACACAAGGTAAGATAGTTGCATGATCTTTTTATAAAATATTTTAGAAATTTAAAGAGTGGAGAATTTATACCAATTTAATAGAAATAAGATATTTTAAATATAATTGAAGCCCTTGTGTATCCTACTTCCAGTTAATTTGCACCCAGACCACATTCCCTTTCTTATTTTTCATTCTTTTAGTACATTGTGCCCATAAATCAACATAGTATTGTGTCATACTCCATCCCTCTGCTGTTTGCTTTTTCTCAGTATTTTAAGACCTACCCTCAGTAATACATATAAACTCCAGCTATACATATTCCATGTATATTTGCCATAGTTAAGCTGTCTTGTTGATGGGCATTTATGTTTTCCATGTCTGTCACAGAATGAATAGGACAAGTCTTGGTCATGTGAGTTTCTCTCAGACAAATGTCAGGGGTAGGATATTGGGTCACATCAGGTTTGTCTGAGTTGAGGAGATGCTTGGGTTCGATCCCTGGGTTGTGAAGATCCCCTGGAGAAGGGAATGGCTACCCACTCCAGTATTCTGGCCTGGAGAAATCCATGGACTGTATAGTCCTTAGGGTCGCAGAGAGTTGGACACAACTGAGCGACTTTCACTTCCCTTTGCAGTTTTTTTTTATTGTCAACAGAACATGCTCTTTGTGCTTGCTAACACTTGATCTGCTTAGACTAATTTGGCCAGTGAGATGGGTGTGAAATGAAGAGTCACTGTCATTTAAATACGCATTTTCCTGATTACCGATGAGGTAATGTGAACATCTTTTGATATTTAGTGGACATTTCCTCTTGTGAATTGCCTGTTCATCTCTTTTGCCCGTTTAAAACTCTGTGTGTGTCCTTGTAAGGTTTTGCTTATTAAAGTTAATTATAAGCACTGCCAGTATCTTCTGCCCATCTGTATTTAGCTTTTTGGTTTGTGTTTCTTTATACATATGTTTTTCCTTTTAATATTGAATATAATCAATTTTTTTTAATGGTTTTTGCTTTTTGTGACTAAGAAATCCTTCTCAAACATCATACACTATTTTCTTCTGTTAACTTTTGTTTTCACAGCTGGATCTTTAATCTGCCTGGAAGTTTTAGAAAGTATTTCTGTAAATTAAATTTATAGAAATGGATAAAACATATGTGGTTTGAAAATTATAAAGGAAATATGAGTAACCACTGCCCACAATAAGAATTAGCAACACCTCAGAACTGCCCCCTCTGTGATTATATTACATTGCTTTTCCTTGAAAATAGTTTCTATTTTCATAGGTATAGTCCTAAAAAAAAAAGTTTTACTTTTTTTGAGCTTTCTGAAGAGTTAGTCATGATGTATGTATTCCGTGGTATTCTTCTTTCACTGTGTTTTTGAGATTCAGTCTTGTTGATCTATTTCACTAATTTTCACTGCAAGGTAGTATTAGTGTTCCATTTATGAATATATTACAGTTTGCTATTTTTATGTTGATGGTTAAGATTTTAAGTTTTGGGATGTTAATCAATGTTGCTATGAACTTTGCTACACATTGCTGGTACACATTCATTTCTCTAAGACATATACCTAGGGCTAGAGTTACTGAGTAATTTGTAGGAATATCTTTAACAGATATTGCCAGAAATTTCCCAAAGTGATTTTACTCTCTCACCAGCAATGTAAGTGCTTGCTTTGCTCCACATCTTGTTATTACTTGATTTTCAGAATTAAATTCATGCCAGTCTGTTAGGAGTGTATCTGTATCTCATAGTTTTAATTTGCATCACCCCATTACCAAATATGTTGAACACTTTGCCTGTGTTTAGTAGCTGTTCAGAATTCATCTTTTGAGAAGAAATTGATGAGATCTTTATTTTGTGGAGTTGTCTTTTTCTTTATTGTTTGTGGGAGGGTCCCCACATCCTCATAATCCTGTAACAGTTTCATGTATTGCAAGTATCTTCTCCCAATGTATAGCTTGTCTTTTTACTCTTAATATGTTAAAGATATAAAAAGTATCTTTTTAAATTGAAATATATCTGACATCA
>SJYV01012445.1:305044-358947 GCA_006410875.1 Neotragus pygmaeus | reverse complement strand
TCCTTCAGAATGGACTGGTTGGATCTCCTTGCAGTCCAAGGGACTCTCAAGAGTCTTCTCCAACACCACAGTTCAAAAGCATCAATTCTTCGGCACTATGTAAATCTGAGGTGTATATCATGTTGATTTGATGCATTTAGATATTGTAATGTGACTGGCAGTTTGTCCATACCTAGCACCTCTATTAAATCACATAGTTATGATTTCTTTTTTGGTGGTCGGAATAATTAAGATCTAGTTTTCTTAGCAAATTTGATGATTATAGCATAGTATTGTTCACTACACTGTGCTTTGTATCTCTAGGACTTATTTACAGCTCACTGCAAGTTGGTATACCCTAACTTTCACCTCCTAGCCCTTAGTAATCACTGTTTTATTCTCTGTTTTAATGTGTGGCTTTTTGAAATTTCATATGTAAGTTATACCATACAGCAATATTCCCTGGTATATATGTACATTTTCTTCATTCATTCATGGAAGGGCACTTTAGGTTATTTCTATATCTTGACTATTGTGAATAAATACTCCAGTAAACATGGGAATGCATGTATCTCTTCAATATCCTATTTCCATTTCCTTTGGATATATATACTCAGAAGTGGAATTGCTGAATTGTATGGTAATTCTGTTTTTAATTTTTTGAGGAATGTGCATACTGTTTTCTAGTTGCTGTACCAATTTGTATTCCTACCACCATTGTACAAGGGTTTCCTATTCAACACATCCTTGTTACTCAACAGGATAATACTTGTTATCGCTTGTCTGGGTTGGGTTTTTTTTTTAATAGCCATTGATACGCATTTCCCTCATGATTAGTGATGTTGAACATCTTTTCATGTACCTCTTGGACATTTGGATACCATGTTTAAAAATATTTTCTAGCTAGTTCCTCTGCCCATTTTTATTTTTTAAAAATAATCTCAAATTTTTAGTATACGTGCTGCTGAAGCGAGCACATAAACAATCTCAAATTTTTATTGTCTTCTTAATAAAACAAAACATGAAGCTCAAAACTGGATCACTTGGCCCTTTCTCTTATCTCCTCCCAGCCCAAAATACTTGCATCTCTTAATAACGAGCATTCTCTTAGATCTGCAGTTGGGTTCAATGCCTCAACGTATTCAAGCCTCAGTACAATCTTTGTAGTTTTAGCCTTTTTCTAGAAAATTGGCTTAGTGTGCCCACCAGAGCCCCTCTGCTTCCTGTCATAATGCTACTTTCCTTGGGGATGCAGAGAATCCTTTTCTTGTACTGGGTCACTTTGTGGGGTTGGTGCTTGCCATACTTCGTTCAGCGGCTTTTAGGAACATTCACCATGTTTGCGAGAGCGCTACCTGCACAGAAAGCCCTCAACCCATTATTTTTTTTTTAATTTTTAATTTTTTTTTACTTTATTTTACTTTACAATACTCTATTCCCATTTTTAAATTGTATTTTTTTGTGATTTGTTTTTAAATTATTGAGTTGTATGAGTTCTTTAGGGCCTCCCAGGTAGTGCTAGTGGTAAAGAACCCACCTGCCAATGCAGGAGACCTAAGAGACATGGGTTTGATCCCACAGTTGGGAAGATGCCTTGGAGAAGGGTATGGGACCCCACTCCACTGTTCTTGCCTGGAAAATCCCTTGGACAGAGGAGCCTGGGGGGCTACAGTCCATAGGGTCGCAGAGTTAGACACGACTAAAGTGCATGCATGAGTTCTTTATATATTTTTTATATTAACTCTTAATTTGATAGATGGTTTATAAAAAACTTCTCTCATTCTGTAGGTTATTTGTTGATTCTTTGCTGGGCAGAAACTTTTAAGTTTGATGGTTTTTGCTTTTGGTGTTTGTGCTTTTGATGTTATATCCAAGAAATTATTGCCAAGACTGTTGTTAAGGAGCTTCTTTGCTTTGCTCTAGAACCTTTACGGTACCAGGCCTTATGTTTAAGCCTGATCCGTTTTGAGTTCATTTTGTGAGGGGTGTGAGAAAGATCCAATTCCATTTTTCTGCATGTGTTCAGTTTTTGCACTGCTTTATAAAGAGACTGTGCCTTCCCCCCCATTGGGTGTTCTTGACTCCCTTGTTGAGTATTAGTTGATTGTATATGTAGGGGGTTTTCTATTCTGTTCTGTGGGCATTTACATTAGTTGATTATTGATATGTAAGGACTTATGACTGCCATCCTATTGATGGCTTTCTTTTGGTTTTCTATTGTTTCTTTCCCCCCATTTCTGCCTTCCTCTATAAACTTTTTCCCATGGTGGTGTGCTTCATCTCGTTTTGGTGTATTTGTGGATCAACTCTAGATTTTTGCTTGCGGTCAACATCTCAAAGATAAAACAATCTGCTCTATGCTATTAGCAACTTATCATTATAAAGGCTCCACCACCCTTTTATGTTTTGATGTCACAATTTGCCTTTTTTATGCTCTGATTTCAGTAACATTACAGTAGCTGGTGTTCTTGGTTTTTTTGCAGCACTGCACAGCATGTGGGATCTTAGTTCCTCCAGTAGGGACTGAACCTTTACCTCCTACAGTGGAAGTGCAGAGTCCCCATCACTGGACTTTCAGGGAATTCCATAGCTGGAGTTTTAAAAAATATTCCTTTAAACATTATACTATAATTAGGTGGATTAGGTTTTTGCTTTTTCTTAATCTGACTGTTGACATTTATCAATGTGTTGTGTTGTGTACTTTCATGTTGCTGGCTAGCATCTTTTTATTTCTACTTGAAGATCTCCTTTCAGCATTTCATGCAATGTCTTATAGGTCAGGTGATGCTGAACTACCTCAGTTTTTGTCTGGGAAAGCCTTTATATCCCCCTTCATATCTGAAGGATAACTTTGCCAGATAAAGTAGTCTGGGTGGGCAGTTTTTGTTTCATACTTTGGATATGTTGTTTTCCTTTCTTGGCCTTTGGGGTTTCTGCTGAGAAATCCACTGAGAGCCTAAGACTGTGCCTTCATAGGTTACTTCTTTTTTCCCGTGGTTGCCTTGAAGGTTTATTATCATTGATTTAGGAAGTTCTCACCTATTATTTCTTTAAATAATAAAAGCTCTGATTTCTTTAAACTCTGTGCCCCTTTCTACCACTCCTTTTCTGGAACAAGTTAATCAAGTATTTGCCCTTCTAGTGGGAATCCAATAGCTCTTGTTGTCTTTCTTAGTTTCATCTCCTTTTCTAGCTGGATTATTCTTGAATTCGTGTTTCCCAAGTCATTTGTTCTTTCCATCTGGTCTGCTCTGCAGTAGATGCTTTCTGTTGCATTCTTCATCTGTCATTGAATTCTTCACCTCCAGAATTTGAAGTAGTAGATACTTCCTTAACAAAGCTTTTGACTTCATTGGTTCCTTCAATTCACTAGGCTGGCTGCTAGAAACCTTTGTTTTCCAGGAGGTAGGGCCATCGCTGAAGTTTGTGCTTCGTTCCCTGTCCACAGACTGATTGTGGCCTATTTTCTGAGCACTCCATGCAGACACACAAGGAGCTGGCAGCAGTGGGGGTGTGGGTTCAGGGTTCTGAGGTGCCTGTGGGCCCAGGGGGTGACCCTTGAGTGGCATGGGTGGACCTCCAGTAGAGGTCCTGCAGTGGACAGCAGGAGCTGCATCCCTCCATGCCCATGATGTTCTTACCTGCTCCCTTCCACTTTTCCTGACTCCCCCTAGTCGTGGAGGTCCGGTCCCTCCTCAGTTCAGGTGCTCCTGCAGAGAAAGCGGCTTGTGAGCCACATGGCAGGCGGCTGGGCAGCTGCTCCCCACTCAAGCTTTCCATGTCCTCCTCAGGAGAGGTGGTCTGCCACCACCACACAAGCTAAGGTCCACGCGCTATCCCCTGGGCTGGGAGCAGCTCTCTCGGGTTCCCCTCTGCTCTGCATACAAACTTGTCTCTGTCCTGCCCTGGTAGCCTGCTTGTCTACCCTGGACGTCTTCAGGTCCACTCTCTCCAGGCTTTTCCTCCTGTATTGAGTGGAGATGGGATGGGTTTGCTGAGTCGTTTGGGTCCACAACTCCTACTAAGGTCTGGTCTATCTTCAGATGCACAGGTGGGCAAGAATCCCCCCAGATCCCTAGGTGTAAGGCGCTGGGGCTCTTTTTTGCAGTTACAAATGTCAAGTTAGTTGTTAAGGGGAAAGAAAAATGGCTTAGTTGCCATGACACTAATGTCACCTTAAAAGTTCCCCAGTTTCTTTCTTTAATGTAGTTGAATTTCACTACTTTATGGGTAGTCCTTGCCTATAAAATGAGGATATTAGTCTCTTCTGTGGAGGGTGGTTACAGGATTCAGAGGTGATGTTAACACAGAGCTCAGACTGCAGTGTGGTTTTTGTACCTGTGAAGTTGATCCTTTAGCCACAACCTGTGTGTGCTCCTTGATTCCTTTTATCTTTACTCCCCACTCCCCTGCATTCCCATCCATCCTTAAATGAATCTCCTCTGATGTTGATGTTTCTGTGAATCGATTAAGTACGTTGAACCGTATGAAATTGCTGCTGCTGCAGTTGCTTCAGTCGTGTCCAACTCTGTGTGACCCCATAGACAGCAGCCCATCAGGCTCTGCCGCCCCTGGGATTCTCCAGGCAAGAACACTGGAGTGGGTTGCCATTTCCCTCTCCAATGCATGAAAGTGAAAAGTGAAAGTGAAGTCACTCAGTCATGCCCGACCCTCATCAACCCCAAGGACTGCAGCCTACCAGGCTCCTCTGTCCATGGGATTTTCCAGGCAAGAGTACTGGAGTGGGGTGCCATTGCCTTCTCCGATGAGCTAGTACCTGGCAACTTGGGATCCTTGGGTCTGTTATTTGACACAGCACACACTGCCATCTCCACAGCTGCCCACAGCCTGCTTAGTGGACCCTCTACCTTTGCTATTCTCCATTCTTGGAGCATTCAGGATCCATTCTGGTTTTTTACATTTAAGTCAGCTCCTGGCACTTGAGCTTGAAACCCTTCAAATTTAGGACTACTATCCATTGGCATATAGGAAGACAATATTAGAACTTTAGTGCCTTTTTAACCTAACTTCAGTTTGTCGTCGCTGTGGTGGTGTGGTGTGTGTGTGTGAGCATGTACACACATGTGTGCTTATTTTATAATGTGTGTACTATTACACAGTATAACTGGGTGTATTGGTCATGATCTAAAAAGTTTAGACCATAGCCATTAGGTCTGTCCAGCTTCTTTTTCAAGCCAGATCTCTGTGTCTCTCTGGATGCTTCCACTCTTTGTTCTCCATTTCTGCCCTCTTAACTAAAAGCTCCTGGTGACTGTCTCCAGAGCACCTTCAGGTTTATCTGTTAGGTTGGTTGAACACTGTCTCTTTCTCCAGAAAGAGGTTGTAAACATTCAGAAAACGGATACTGTCTTTGTCTTTCTTGGTCATCAGGACTTAAATATTTGAATAAGCATTTGAATGTATATAATGAAGAACTAGGAATTAGTAAAGAAAAATACTAAAACTTTCTTAAGTATTGGGTAAAGAAAAGTGAACTAAGGAAATGTTTGACCATAGAATTAAGTAAAATCTTTCAATTAAATAATCAAACTAACACTGACAATAATATTCTAACAGGCAATCCATCTCAAAGATCCAAGTCTGAGCCTCGTGATTTAGGCAGCTCAGAGAAAGGACAGGTAAATCTTTGTTTTTATATATTCAGACATATTTCTTAGGCTTATAGTTGATTAGTGAACTGGTTTAAGTTTCCATTTATAAAGGAAGCTTTTTACTTAACATCGTAAAGGTTTTCTATACAATACCAACACTAGCCATAGAATCCTATAATAGTGAAATCTGGCTTTTGGACATAAGTGTTAAGTTTCAGCTGCTTGAGATTTTTATTACATGTTAAATAGCCCCGCCTAAGAGCCTCCTGTCCTTATAGATGGTCTCACCCATGGAGCTGCCTGAACCAGTGAACTTTCCAGATCCTGACTTTAAAGAGGAGGATGAGAAAGAGGAAATTGAGGGAGAAATCAGCCATCCTGATGGAAAGGTTACTTTTTTTTTTTAATAAAAAAAAAAAAGACGGGTTAAAATATAGTTGAAACAGATTCTAAAATCATTGACTTTTGAGACTTGATGGGGCTTAAAGTCTTCAATGCTTTGGCACATGTCCTCAGCCTGAACCTTTGGACTCCTCTGAAAACACTTGATAAATGAAAATGCATTTAGTTACCATTTCTGAGCGATGCAACAAGAGGAGGAGTACAGTCCCATTGTTTAAACTTCTTGTTCCTTCCCCAGATATGACTGAAAGCCTTGGTATTCCCTAGTACTTGTAAAACCCTCAGTTCTATGCCCTCAGTTCAGTTCAGTTCAGTCGCTCAGTTGTGTCCGACTCTTTGCGACCCCATGAATCACAGCACGCCAGGCCTCCCTGTCCATCACCAACTCCTGGAGTTCACCCAAATTCATGAGCATCAAGTCAGTGATGCCATCCAGCCATCTCATCCTCCGTCGTCCCCTTCTCCTGCCCCCAATTCCTCCCAGCATCAGGGTCTTTTCCAATGAGTCAATTTTTCGCATGAGGCAGCCAGAGTATTGGAGTTTCAGCTTCAGCATCAGTCCTTCCAGTGAACACCCAGGACTAGTCTCCTTTAGGATGGACTGGTTGGATCTCCTACCCCTCCTTAAATATTTCCTGGATTAGCTGCTTCTCTGCCTCAGCCCAACAGTATTAATCCTGTGCTTGGGAAAGGTTCTGAGTGGGAACAGCCTGGCTAGGTGCTGCAGTTAAAGAATGTAGGACAAGGAAGGGAAGGGACAGAAACAGGGTTTGTTACTGAGGTGGTGGTGAGGGGATTTTTCCTTAGGTTTCTAGAACATGTACTTTTCTAGGTTCTTTGATCCACTTTAATAGAAATGAGAAGGTTCAAGTTCACTGTGAATCGTGAGGAATGAGTGAAGGACAAAGACCAGCAATCAGAAGGAAGTTGTTACCTCTATCCTAAAGTAGTTTTCCTATACACTCTACTTTCAGGTCAGTTCAGTTGCTCAGTCGTGTCTGACTCTTTGTGACCCCATGAACCACAGCATGCCAGGCCTCCCTGTCCATCACCAACTCCTTGAGTTTACTCAAACTCATGTCCATCGAGTTGGTGATGCCATCCAGCCATCTCATCCTCTGTTGTCCCCTTCTCCTCCTGCCCTCAATCTTTCCTGGCATCAGGGTCTTTTCAGATGAGTCAGCTCTTCACATCAGGTGGCCAAAGTATTGGAGTTTCAGCTTCAGCATCAGTCCTTCTAATGAACACCCAGGACTGATCTCCTTTAGGATGGACTGGTTGGATCTCCTTGCAGTCCAAGGTACTCTCCAAGAGTCTTCTCCCACACCACACTTCAAAAGCAGCACTTTACTTTTGGGTAACAAATTGTTGATGAGGAAGGGTTTTCTTTTTTAGAAGAGGAATGAGAAAATTAGGATATCACGTGTACAAGGTCTAATGAAAGGAAGGGTCTTGGGCAGCAGTCATCAGTGGCTGCTGAAACCTCAGATGAAAGTTTGACGGGTCTCATGATGCCACCCAGTCAGTGCTGAGGTCATGAGGCAGCTGCATACTTACTCAATTTCTGGACACGCTGTCATACGGAGCCCACTGCTGTACCTAAAAGGCACTTGTCAGAATAATTCACCTGGGGAATGTAATCAAGCCTTGAGAGTAACTACTGGGTTTTTTAAGGAAAAACAGGATATGAAAACATGTTAACTGACACAAAAGTAGAAAAGCAATTGGCCAGATCCAGAATGTGGTCAATATTATATGTTCAGTGACTTCATTCCTTCAACAGTTGGCATTAAAATTGAGATAGGAGAGACACATCAACCCAAGTGTGTGTGGACCTTGTTTTCATCCATATTCAAGTGAACCATACAAAGTCTTTTTTTTTTTTTTTTGGTGAATTTAAGAAAAACTTTAATGAAGTTTAAGTGTGAAAGTTATGATATAATGAGGGAATTACAGCTTGTTAGGGATGATGATAGTTTGGTTATGTTACTGACTGTTCCAGTAGAGAGATTTGTTGAAGTGTTTAGAGCTGAAGTTATAACCTGAAGGTTGCCTAAAAAAACAGTTGAAAAGTTTGGGGGGAATAGGTGACTTAAGAATGGACATGATGTGCTGAATAGGTGAAATTATTGTTTTGAATTGGAACTTTCCTCTCTGAGAAATATTTTAATTATTATGAAAAATATAAAAGTAGGTAATTTATAAGAATTAGGGATGTTTTTGTCATGTGGTCTCAGGAAATTTTTGCTAGTTTGGTTTTCTTTTTTGTAGATAGAGAAGGTTTATAAGAACGGGTGCCATGTTGTGTTGTTTCCAAACGGAACGCGAAAGGAAGTGAGTGCAGATGGGGAGACCATCACTGTCACTTTCTTCAACGGTGACATCAAGCAGGTCATGCCAGATGGGAGAGTGGTAGGTTTCCACAGGTGTGTTTTCTCTGTAGCATAAACACCCCTGAAGGAGTGGCAGCGCTGACTCCTTGTCTTTACAGATCTACTACTATGCCGCCACGCAGACGGCCCACACCACATTCCCAGAAGGGCTGGAAGTTCTACATTTCTCTAATGGCCAAATAGGTGAGAACCTGCTCTGCCCTCTCAGTTCTATTAAATTCTTCCTTCCTTTAAAAATAAAATATTTATAATAACCCCCTTTCTTACAGAAAAACATTTCCCAGATGGAAGAAAAGAAATCACATTTCCTGATCAGACTATCAAAAACTTGTTTGCTGATGGACAAGAAGAGAGCATTTTCCCAGATGGTACAGTTGTCAGAGTACAACGGTATGTTACCTGTTAAGTTGGTTTCTAGTTTTCAACTTTCAATCAGTAATGAAGTTTAAAAATCTTAAACTTTAATATTAAAGTCATTCAGCATTTTAGTTGAGTTCAGAATCTGAGAGCAGGTAAGATATGTTTGCAGCACTTTAGAATTTTAGACAACTTTTGAGACCAATGGATTCTAATGTTTGCTTAGTCTTTAGCCTAGCGATCTAAAGGATATCTAAAGAACACTTCACGAAAGGATGGCAGATACTTATTTAGAAATAAGTTTGGTGAAATTTGAAAACAGTGAGTGAGACACAGAAGAGAAGCTTCCTTGTCAATTTTTAAGAATAACTGGACTCTGTATTTTGATTTTCTGGGTTTCCCTGTCCCAGCCTAAGCACTTTACTCTTCTGGCCTCTCTAAGCCAATTCCAAATTAACATTTTCTTTCTTTATCCTTCTGAATGTTAACTTTCTTGAAGTCAGAGATGACTTCTTTAATCCACGGTGAAGAGCGTCTTAGAGGTTCCATTATAATTAAAACCATAATAGAGGTTTGTCAGATCCAGTCCAGTTTTTAGTTTTACCCTCCTTTCCTGGAGTGTAGCAGTTCAGTACCCATTAACTTGAACTATGTGATGTAAACTTGGCAATAATGTAGGAGCTCCTTATGGTCATGACTTTTTCCTTTATTGTGGTCTGAAATCTGGTACTCTTTATCTGGTGCTCAACTAAAGAAAATTTGAGGAAAAGCTTATGTGTACAGTATAGATTTCAGAAACTTCTCAATTTTGACTCTTATGAAAAGTTCCCTAGAGCCATCTATCTGATCTTCAAGTGTTAAAACTCAGAAGTTTCTGAATTTTGACTCTTATGAAAACTTCCCTAGAGCCATCTATTTAATCTCATGGCCAGTCTTTTCTCGTCTGTACTCAGACACATCCCATGTTGTTAGTGCATTCAGGATTATCATTTTTAAATTGAGGTGTGACATATGACATTAGTTTCAGGTGTACCACAAAAATTTACTAGATATTTATATACACTGCAGAATGATCACAAAAGTCTAGTTAACATCCATCATCACACATAATTACATGTTTTTCTTGTGATAAAAACTTTTATTCTTTTAGCAGCTTTCGAATTTGCAATTCATTCAGGGTAACTGTGCTGTTTTTCACTTATAGCAGTGGTTCTCAAATTTCAGGGTGCATCTGAATCTGGAGGGACCGTTCAAGGGCTTGTTGCTGGGCCCCACTCAAATAATTTGCATTTCTAGTGAGCTCTTGGGTGATGCAGACACCACAGGGCCACACTTACTAGAGCAGTGGCTCTCTAACCTTTGTATGTGACAGAGAGCCACATATGTGTTCATACGAAATTTGAGAAATAACCAAAATAGAAAAAAACATTCTGTGTTGAGAAGTTGACAGCTTCTCAACTTTAGTGCCCTAGCTTTGTTTTATAATGGGACATTATTCTTAAAATAAGGACCAGGGATGCTCTTGGAGAAGGAGTAACTGTCAGATTTCTCCTGCTATAATCTTCATGCTTTTTTAAAGGAATTAAATTCTATTTAAAATTTACAGAGATGGAAACAAAATCATAGAGTTTAATAATGGCCAAAGAGAACTGCATACTGCTCAGTTCAAGAGGCGGGAGTATCCAGATGGCACTGTGAAAACTGTGTACACAAACGGGCATCAGGAGACCAAGTACACATCTGGTCGAGTAAGAATGAAAGACAAGGACGGTAATGTTCTCATGGACACAAAACTGTCATGAAAATTGTGTGACTTATCATGAAATGACACTAACTTGATTTTCTTGTTAAAAAGAAATGTACATTTCTTGTGGATTCTGTGGTTTAATTTATATACTCTATGTGTGTGCGTCTGTGTGTATGTATAAATAAATAGAAAAGACTTTGGAATATAAAACTTCTTGCTTTTTATGTTTGAAATGAACAGGGCAGCTTTCATTTTTAATTCATCTCTCTTGTCTTCTATGGTCATAAGCAGCATAGACTTTAATAAGGGGATGCTTTCTATGGTTGGTGATGGCTATGAAAACCAGGAAGTACAAGAAATACAGTATCACATAGTTTTTATCACATATTTTCCTACTGCCTGTCAGCCCTATCAAGGTCATGCTCAGAAACATCACTGAAGGAGGAATCATTTCTCCAGTCACTACTCAATCAGTGCTGAAATTAAAGCATTGTATCTACCACCAGGGTCACAGAATGGGAAGTTAAAACAATGAGGGATTATAGAAGTCAGTCAATCAAACAGGTAGGAAGAGATCATTCTGTGAGTACAGATCTTATGGGAGGAGAAAGCAGCTGTAATGAGGGTGATATCTGGTCAAAACAGGACATGTGAGAATGGTGAGGCCTGAGAAAAACAACCAGGCAGTGTTAAAAGTTTTCAGAGAAAATAAGGAATTATATTTACGTAACCTCAGGATTTAGAAAAGCTGGTTTTAGAAAAGGCAGAGGAACCAGAGATCAAATTGCCAACATCCGCTGGATCATGGAAAAAGCAAGAGCGTTCCACAAAAACATCTATTTCTGCTTTATTGACTATGCCAAAGCCTTTGACTGTGTGGATCACAATAAACTGTGGAAAATTCTGAAAGAGACGGGAATACCAGACCACCTTACCTGTCTCTTAAGAAACCTATATGCACGTCAGGAAGCAACAGTTAGAACTGGACATGAACAACAGACTGGTTCCAAATAGGAAAAGAAGTACATCAAGGCTGTATACTGTCACCCTGCTTATTTAACTTATAAACAGAGTACATCACGAGAAACACTGGGCNTCTAACTGTTGCTTCCTGACCTGCATACAGATTTCTCAGGAGGCAGGTCAGGTGGTCTGGTATTCCCATCTCTTTCAGAATTTTCCACAGTTGTGATCCACACAGTCAAAGGCTTTGGCATAGTCAATAAAGCAGAAATAGATGTCTTTCTGGAACTCTCTTGCTTTTCGATGATCCAGCGGATGATCCACCTCCACTAGCACCTTCACTAGCTTTGTTCGTAGTCATACTTCCTAAGGCCCACTTGACTTCAGCTGCTGTAAGGAGCAGTGGTTGTGCTTTGCTGGAGCAGCCATGAAGAGATACCCCACGTCCAATGTAAAAGAAACCCTAGTAAGAAGGTAGGCACTGAGAGAGGGCATCAGAGGGCAGACACACTGAAACCACAATCACAGACAACTAGCCAGTCTGATCACACAGACCACAGCCTTGTCTAACTCACTGAAACTAAGCCATGCCTTTTGGGGCCACCCAAGACAGTGGGTCATGGAGAGGCCTGACAGAATGTGGTCCCCTAGACAAGGGAATGGCAAACCACTTCAGTATTCTTGCCTTGAGAACCTCATTGACTTATCTGTTCTTTTTTTTTACTTACCCGTTCTTTACTTATAGAATATTCATCTGGATCATTTTTTATCTTAGTCATTACATCCCTGAAATTTTACATCACTGCAGGGCTAATCAAAAGCTTAAGTATAAATTATATAAAACTAAGACATCATTTGAACCAGCCTTAAAATTAATCCTATAGTATTAACAGAATTATAAACTTTAAAGCATTTTACAAATAAAGCACTTTAGAAAATTACTAGGGATCCTTGAAATAGCTTCAAAAGAATCTTGGTCAGTTAAAACAGATACTTACCATGGAAGAAGCATAAAGCTGTTTTCCTTGTAGACAGTCTATCATGGCCCACAATGCTTCCATGCTCCACTTTGGACAATATGGTATTCTTGTCTTTCCTACGTCTCTCAAGGGTGGTTTAAACCCTGCCAAGAGAACCTTTATGGCTCGGGCTGGATACTGCATAAGATGAAGAGGGATTTGACACAGTCTGTCACAAAAGAAATTCTAGAATTAAAATTTTTTTTTAAGAATAATTTAAAAACCCCTATTAAAAAAATGTGAATGTCACAATTAGGGGAAAACTTTATGATGTTGGATTTGGCAGTGGTTTCTTTGATATGAGACCCAGAGCACAGGCAACAGAAGAAGAAAATCCAATTATATCAAAACTTAAAACTATGCAAAAGGCACAATCAATAGAGTGAAAAGGCACCTTGCAGAATTAGAGAATATATGTTCACGTTAAAAATGACATTTCTCCAAAGAGCTGTAAATGGCCAACAAGCACATGAAAAGATGTTCAACATCACTACTCATCAGGGAAATGCCAATGAAAGCCATATGATATGATATACCCATTAGCATGGCTACTATAAAAAAAAAACACAAAATACCACCCAGAAGATAACATGTGTTGGTGAGGATATAGAGAGAAACTGGAACCGCTGGACATTTGGTGGGAATGTAAAATGCTGCTGGGGAAGTTTGGTGGTTCCTCCAAATACTAAGAATAAGCATATTATCCAGTGACTCCACTTCTCAGTATACTGAAAGCAGGGTTGTAAAGAGATATTTGTATGTCCATTTTTATAACATCATACACAACAGTCAAATATACACTGATGGGTGCGTGGATACATAAAATGTGTTAAATACATTTAGAATATTGGAATATTCTAAATACATTGGAATATTATTCAGCCATAAAAAGGAAGAAAATTCTAACACATGCTACAACATGGTTGATCCTTGACATTATGCTAAGTGAAATAAGCCAGTTATAAAAAGATGTGAGATATACCTACAATAATCAAATTCACAGAGGTGGAAAGCAGAATGGTAGTCGATGGGCTGGATGAAGGGACAGTGAGGAATCATTTAATGGGTACAATATTAGTTTCAGTTTTGAAAATGAAGAGGGTTCTGGAGATTGGTTGCACTAACCATGTAAACTGAGTTAACACTACTTAACTATACATTTAAAAATGGTTAAGATGATAGATTTTATATGTATATTATATCATTATTAAAAAAATAATTACAAATAACAACAAAACTTGGAAAAATAACAGTGTTGGCAAGGATGTGGAGAAAATGGAACTCCTGTGTGTTGCTGGTAAAAATGTTAAATCGTACAGCTGATATGGAAAACTTTGGCATTTCCTCAAAAAGTTAAACATGAAATTACCATGTGATCCTGCAATTCCATTTCAAGGTACATATCCTAAAACAGTTGAAAGCTGGATCTTTTTATGTCAGTGTTCACCATAGTATTATTCACAGACCAAGTGTCCATCAACAGATGAATAAACAAAATGTGGTGTATATGTACAATGCAATATTACTTAATTGTAAAAGTAATGAAATTCTGACAAGCTACAACTGGATGAACTCTGAAAACGTTATTCTAAGTAAGATAAGCCAGACATAAAAAGGCAAATATTGTATGATTATGTTGGTATGAAGAACTTGAGTAAATTCATACAGAGAGTAGAAGCGGACTCACTGGAAGCTGAGAAAAAGGGAACAGAATATTACTAAGGGGTCCAGAGTTTTTGTTTGGGATTATGAAAAAGTTGAGAAAATTGACAATAGCAGTGGTTGTACAACACTGTGAACGTATTTAATATCAATTAATTGTATACTTAAAAATGGATGATGGTAATTATTTTTACTTTAAAAACTTTAACACAGTAAATTTTATGTTATGTACATCTTATCACAATAAAGAATAACTTTTAGAGTAAAAACAAACTCCCAAAGTAGCTCTAAAATAGCTCTTTGAAGTAAAATCTTTTTAATTATTAAAAAAACCCACAGAACTAAGAATCCTAATTTAACTAAGTTTACTTTTTTGTTTTTTAACCTGTTTACTGTCAGCTTTTCAGTTGATCCATAATCAACAAATTGCACCAGGACAGCTAGAGGATTAAATTCTTTAATGGAAACAATCTTTGCTCTGTACCATAAGCCATCATCATATTCTGCAAGGCAAGGCATTTCTGAAAAGACAGAAAAAGGGGAAAATTACATTGCCTTTTATTTTCTTAAAAATATATATGCTTTGAAATACAGTAAAGTATAAAGAAGATATAATCCCCATATACCGGTTATTCAGAATTAAACACTCAACAGCCATATGTTGGGTTGTGCTTTTTTTTCTGTTTATATACCCTGTTTTTCCTAATTCCTAAATTAGGAAAATGTTTGAAGACAGACATTTATCCCATTCTCAGAGTTCCTAGTTCTACCTCCCATGGCTTAGACCATCCTCCCACTCCTTATATGCCCCCAATTTTTTTCTTTTGGGCAGCTGTCTTCTGCAAAGGATAGTAAAATGGGTTCTATTATTCCTACTTTTAATTTTCCCTTCCTCCAATGCAATTCCATTGCTCTCTAGTTTAACACTTTTCAATGGCATCTTAACTGTTTGCAGTACAAAGTTCTTAGACTGCAATTTACAAGGTTCTGAACTGTATACTCCCAACCCACTCTGACAATATATCCTCAACGTGTTACCCAAACAGATTGCTTATTCAACTCCTTTAATATAAATTCCATACGTATTTAATAGGCACTTGCTTATGAATCAACTTTCACGTATGCATACTTAACTTTAATTCCACAATAACTATAGAAAAATGCACAAACAATATATATATATAGATAGCTCCATGAATTACCATACCATGTACAGATTGTGTAACTTTCCTTGAGAGAAGAACATGAGGAAGGAATTGTTTCTTCTAGACTATAAATTAGTTTACAAAAAGAAAATATGATAATGAGCTTATTTTTCACTCATTCAACAAATATTTCTGAGCACCTACTCATGTAAGTTGCCCTCCTCAAAAGCTGGGGACACTGCAGTATAAAGTATTCCTGCTCACAGTGTCCCTTCCTAGGAGAGGAGGCAAGGGAGAGGAGATGGTGGAGAAGGGGAGGGCAGGGGAGGGAGGTTGGGGGGTGTGGGAGGAAGAGCACCATGGAAGAAGACCTGCGGTAGGGGAAAGTAGAGCAGAGGTCCTGCTATACATTCCAGAACTTTCCAGGCAGGGAAAAGGGCAAGTGTTGTTTATCAGCCAAACATGGGTAATAAGTGATTGAATTCTTATTAAGTAGCAGATAAGACATTAGGCTCTAGCTTTCCTTTGCTAAAGTATTCTCTGATAAGTACCAACTACAAGGATGAACGCATCTCTATACATGACATGGATAAAATGTACAGACACCATTCAGTATTTCAGGAACTGTCAACACAGGTAACTAACTGCATTTTCCTCGTAGGAGAATCCCATGTATTTAATAAAGGATGGTAACATATATTAGAAAGGAGAAAGCACTATTTCATCCATCCTGACAGGACAGGACACAATGTGAATTCCCCTGCCCTCACACCAAAATTCTCTATTTAGGTGGCTTGTAATGAAATTAAGTGCCATTTAGGTCTAAATAACAACTCACAATTTTGAGCTACTGGCAAAACCTCAAGCTCAGAAAAGCCATCTTCATGCAGTCAAGTGTCCACAGGTGGCCTGAGCTTTGGAAAATCAAAGTGCCCTAAGGCATGAGGCCAAGTGTATAAAGTGAGGGCAATAAAAATACCAGTTAACCTTAGAAACAACTCACTCTCATCAGCATTGAAACAAAACAATGATTTCATTAGGAATCCCACTTTCCTGAAAGACTAGTACCTGTTCTGAAGTCTGTCAGAGGAGGGAATGTCTCCATATGCTTATTGAACCTCCGCAGTGCCTCCTCTAGGCTCTCCGAGTCAGATTCCCAGCCGACTCCACTGTCTTCTGTGTCACTGTGCTGGTTAAACAAACTACAACTTTCGACAGAATCAAGGCAAATATATACCTGAGTTGGGGGAAGGGAAGGGAAAAACATTCAAATTCTTTAACTTTCAGTATTCATGATATGGGCAAAAGTACTGCAGGAAAGCCTCCAATAATGGCCCCATGGTCCTTATAGAGTTAAATCCTCATATCAAACCAGACTTATTCTCTGTGGCTGAAAAATGCCATAGCATGATGGTATGTTACTGAGCTCAGGCTGTAAAAGATGTGGCCTCTGCCTTGGTGGTGCTTGGTCTACCAGGGGCACTCACATGCACGTTAGCAGGCCCAGAAGAGGCCCACAGAGCAGGAGCCCAGCACCAAGCTCTGGAATTGGATCCTGCAATAGCACGCCCCTCTTCCCACACCTTGACTGCAACCTTGAGACCCTGGATTCCTGACTTTCATGTGTGTTAAGCTGCTAAATTTGGGGTAATTTGTTCTGGAACAATAATAACTAGTTAAAAATCATTATAAAAATCAACAATAGGTTACACTACTATGTTCTCTGATGAAATTATGGAGCAAATTCTCCTCGCTTGTGAAGGAATAGTTAACTGTGTAAAAATAGCTGAAGGACTGCTCTGCCACTTAATCTGCATTTCTTTTTCTCTTGTTAGTCAAGTATATATAACTGAATTTTCTTTAGTATACTTATTCACTCAGTCAATATTTTTTGAGTGCCTACTATTTATCAGGCAGTATTCTAGGCATTCCAGGGACACACCAGTGCCCTGGAAATCTCTATCTTCATAGAATTACATTCTAGTAGGGAGATGTAAACAGACATAGTAAATAAAGTGGTGGTGTGTTAGAAGGTGATAAATAGTATGAAAAAACAGAGCAGGGTAAAGAGTACTTAATTAAGTTCAATGTAGGAAGAGGACAGGGGAATGAGATGTCTGAGATTTCTTCAGTGGCAGTAAATTCAAACTTTAAATATTTGATTCAAAGAGCTATATATTACTGGGAAAACCCAAAAGTGATTAAGAAACAGTTGCCTTATTAAGTATAAACAGATGTTTGAAGAAGAAACTATAGGGTAGGTAAACTAGAGGTCAGCAACTGTTAATAAAGTCAGGAAGACAGAAATGTGAAGAATCCATCCTAGAGTTAAGACAAATAGTGTTACTGAAATTACATACTTCACTGGGTGAGACAACGTGCTTTACTTGAACAGCGTAGAGTTCCTTAGGGGGAGGCAGAGATGAAGACAAATATGGTGGTAAAATAGGAGTCTCTGTTTCAGGCAAAAGCAGATCCTAAAACAGCACAAATAAATTCAAATTTCAGAATGACTATTACAGAAAGCCACTACATTATTAAAGTTCATTACAATGCCAGTTTACTTTCTTAACAAAAAGCTAGCTGAGACTATCACAAAACAATTTTGTTGTAGCAGAACCAAAATGTGGTAAACAATCAAAAGGTCTTCTCCTGCCTAAAAAAAAAGATGTTAACCACTCACCCCCACCACAGGAATGTTTTTTTACATATTATTATAATATTTACACATACACATAACATTTTAGAAGAATGGTTAACAAACTGACACTGCTCAGTGGGACTAGGGTGTTAGAGGTGTAGAATGGGGGCAACTTCTTTCCTTTGCACGTTTCTGTAGTACTGCATTCATTTTTAGAGTATGTATTTTATAATAAAAACTAAAATAATATATGAAATGCCAAAAGAAGATTTAAGTTAAAAATCATCAGAAAAGTGTGCTCTCCTTTAAGCTCTATAAAAGGATAAAGAATAATTAAAAATTGTATGATTCCAAAGAGGATCACGGCAGTCAGTAGTTGTTAAAAGCAAATATATATAAAAATATAGGTGACTTTTATTAACTTATAAAAATCCTGAATATGGTACTCGGTATAAATAGTAAAATAATCACATTCAAATTTGTAGACTCACTTATTATGTAACAATTCCAAAATGTTGGCAAAACAAAACATACTTGAACCACTCAGCTGATTTCAGCAAAAAGTGACTATCCACTGTTAAAATTTTACTGATTTGTTACAAAACACTTTACAACAAGCATATGTTATTTTTATAATTATAGAAATTATTTTTCTAGTTTTTTTATTTGGCTGGGCCGGGTCTAGATGCAGCATGTGGGGGTCTAGGTTTCCTGACCAGGGATTGACCCAGCACCCCCTGCATTTGGGAGTGCAGAGTCTTAGCCACTGGATCACCAGGGAAGTCCTTATAGGAATTAAATTCTACTTATAAATCATAAAATTTTACTTATCAAAACACTTTCTGCAGAGCAAAAAGCACAAGTGACAAAATAAAAAATAAGATAAAAATGGATAAACTGGACTTCACCAATATTTAAAACTTTGGCACTTCAACAGATATCATCAAGAAAGTGAAAAGACAACCCACAGAGTGAGAGAAATATTTGCAAATCATGTCTGATAAGGGACTTGTATCTTCATACCTATCCTAAGATGGCTAGGAAACAAGTCAAGATAACAAGTGTTGGTGAGGATATGGAGAAAATGGAACCCTTGTACAATACTACTACCAAAGTAAATTATTGTAGTCATTTGGCTAAGTTTCACAATTTCTTAAAATGGTAAACACAGTCATATGACTGTAATTCTCATGACTCAGTAAATCCACTTCTAGGTCCATACTCAAGAGGTGTAAAAACCAACATTCACTTAAAAATTTGTACACAAATGTTCATAGTAGCTCTATTTACTATCTGTAAAGGTAAAAACAATCCAAATGTCCATCAACTGATGAATGGATAAACAAAACGTGGTGTATCCATATAAAGGAATATTATTCAACAATAAAAAGGACATATATAACATGATTCAACCTTGCACACATTATGGTCAATGAAAGAAGCCAGTAACAAAGGACTATGTACTATATAATTCACTTTCTATGAAACATCCAGGACAGGCAAACCCACAGAGACAGTTTTCAGGAAACTGAGGGGTGGAGGGAGGTAGGAAGTGATTACTGCTGGTGTGGGGCTTGTCTTTGAGATGAAACGCTGTGGAATTAGGTAGCTATAATGACGACACAACTCTGAATATGTTAAAAAACCATTGACTTGTACACTTTAAAAAGTTAAATTTTATGGTATATAAATTATCTCAATAAAGCTGTTATAGAAGAAAATGCTTGCTTCCTGATCTTGAATGAGATTCTTTGTATTGATGAAGTATCCGAATTTTCAAAATATTTAGAAAGAAACTTACCTCAAACCTTATTTCCCATCTCTCTTCCTCATACTTTTTATTGTAATCTGTTGGATTCTGAAATAATATAGTATTATCAATGAAAACTTTACCTATATAATATTGTTTTAAGATACTTTCATATTTCATCCCACAAAAACTGTGTGCATGTTCTTGTTGGCATTTATTTTTGCTTAACTATGGGAAAATTTAGTGTTCTGAGTAACTTAATATTGCAACAAGAATGCTCAAATTATTCCAGAAGCAAGTCAACAACTGTAATTAGTTTATAAGAGTGGGAGCTCTTACCTTTCATTTTAAATGGCCACAGTGAAGAGTACATACATCTGGCAAAGACTAAATGATCTTTAAAAAACCCGTTTAACAGATGAAACATTTTTACACAAACACACAGGGGCACACACGCACACAAATCATACACTTCTCTGCTCAACAGAAATAGCTGGCTGTGAGGATTATGTGTACAGAGTTATGTAATAGTTTTCCCTTTGAGAGAAAAAAGTAATTTCCTTCACTGCACTGAACACCCGCTGTCTGGTTGTGTACTACAGATAAAATGAATATTTGAAAACCTAATAAGTGAAATATAAGTCTAACAATATCTTGCTATATAAAACGTTCATGCTATTATTTATGGTGTGTACCCTACTTCGATAAAATACTTGTGGCAGCCTGCAATATGAAACTGTCTATAACAGGCTAATGTTTTTTTAAAGATATTAAACACAGAGGCACCAGGCAACTGGAATGGGCTGTTTACTGAAGCTAAGCTTAAAATCTTGCTCTGAGTTCCTACAAGTAGGCAAAATGAGGGAAATGTTATAATATCAAATGTGAGGAAAAAACATTTTATCTTGGAAGTCAATTTCTGGCAGCGAATTTCATTATGATTTTATCATTCACATCTGCATTCAAACAATGCCAGAGAACATGAGCTGCTTATTAGGTTTGAAGATACAGAAATATTAAGTGAATTTTAGTGCAACTGAAAAGGTTTTTTAGGACATTTATAAAGCTTTCTCAATAAAGAATTACAAATCCTTTAGGCTCTCTTAACAAATCAGACATGGAGGACTATATGGAAAACTTGAGGCGTGAGACAAAATATGACAAATTTTAACCATATTCTCCTTTATACTATAGATTTTTACAGAAACATACTTTACTTACTTCCTTCAATATTTCCTCACATTGTTCAAAAGTACAATATTTATGGTGTGCCAAAAAGTAAGAAAGTGACATTCCATCAAAATAGAGATGAATAGATAATTTTCCCCATGGATTTTCTGGTAGTTCCTATTTAAGTTCAACAAAGGAGATCATTACTATAAAAATAGTCTAAAAATTAAAACTTTATATTCAGGAAAAACTGAACTGAACTTCTGACAATCACAGTATTACTTATTTGACTAGTGACTCATTCTATAAAATTTCCTTCCTGGTATTTTGGCAGATAATGAAGCAATAATTCTACTACTTTGGTTGTTATAAAATACATTTACATGCCTATAAGGTAGAGAGTTTTCTAGTTATCAGAAAATAATATATTATACATCATCTCTAGATGATACTAATAATTTATAGTAAGTAGAAGGAGAAAGAAAAAGTATGCTCAGGGGTAAATAAATGAAATTTAGTTAAAAATCCCCAAATGGCAGGAATCAGAAGAAATTAACAAGTCCAGGAGTCATATAATGGTTTTAAAACTCGTGGGTCCATTTACAGATATCAGGTACCTAACACGCACCTGAGTGATGAGCTGACCATCCCTCACTTGATACCAACTTGGTCCAAACTCAGGTCTCTGCTGAGTTGGTGTACTGATCTCCCAGCAGATCTCCTGCTTATACCTCTCTCTCCTGTCCAGTTTCAACCATTCAGAATGAAAACAGCAAAACATGGGGTGGGATCACATCCACTGTAGCTCTCCCACTCCAGCTCTTTTCCAGTCTGCTCCCGCTCCATGAATGCTCCAGGCATCTTTGGCCCAGAGCTCTCTGCACTGTTCTGCTATCCGCACGGTGTCTCTTCTCACCATTTAAAAGTTTTAATCAAGTTTTATCTTTTAGGGATGTCTTCCCTGACCACTGTATTAAAATGTCATCCCTTCCCCGCCCGCCCCTCCCTATATGTGTGTGTTTGTATGTGTGTATATATTTTGTTTGTTTCCCATCACTAAAATGGAAGCTCAACGAAGAATGGACTCGGACTCTTGCTGCATCTGTAGGCCAAAGGCAGTGTCCAGCAGGTAAGAAGCACCCGGTCAGTGCCATCAGTTGTCAGGCAGAGTGGCACTTTTGGGGGAGGTCAGCTATGGTGGCAAGGATGTGGGCAGCACCAGTGTGGTTTCTGAGAAATTGAGGGCCTTTGGTACACTCCATGCTGTTCTCCAAGGCTAAGCCAAGCAGCAAAGTAAGCCACCTGCATAAACTCAACAGTGCCATCTCTGACGGACCTCCGTGACAGCCCACAGAGGCTGTGAACAACCATACAGGCTTCTCCACCATCTTATTTGTGTCTGTTGTTCTTTTAAGATCTTTGTCAGCCTATCATCACACCTTTTGTAGAGAAATACTTCCTTACGGTTTTATATCTTCCTACTGGAATCCTCAAACAAGATCCCTGTTAATCTTTTCTTTACCTCACTGCCCTCCAACGGGCCTCCTGACTGATGTCTGCTTCTCGTACACACTATTTCCACCACTGTTCCTCACAAAACTTCCACTGTTCTAGCAAACACATCTCCTCAAGACATGTCCATTTCTGTCCCTGTGCCTACCTGAACACTGCATTTCCTTGGTCAGGAGAACTTCACTGACTTTCCCATTCCTACATTCCTATTATACTTCACTATTTTTACCAGTCACCAGTTCCCAGCAAGTTCTTTGTGGTGTAGTCATCAGGTTTTTGTCTTGTGTCTCACTGTTTCACTAAGTAGACAAGGCCTTTGACGACGAGAATTACCTGCACCTAACATAGTGCTACACACACAGCACCATCCTGAAAACTATCATGTGTGTTTTTATAAACAGCTCCATTTCCTCCCATGTCAAAGTAAGTTGTTAATAAGGGATCTTCCAAATTATTGACTTTCTTGCTTCTGGGAAGTTCTCAGGAACTTTCTCAAAATTAGCTTTATTTAAAATGAGCCTAAGAACCAAAGCGGTAACTTCTTTTATATTAATGAGTAGTCTACAATCACATAGGAACATAATTCCTCATTAAAAAAACCTCACAAATTATGTTACCTGTAACACTTTATGACAGATAAACTAAATCAATGATACATACTTTAAATACAAATTACCATAATGTGAATTTCCACTTCTCTCTTTGAAAGCAGCTCCTGAAGGAGTTCTACTGCATCTGGTTGCCAGACATCCCCAACCTATTTGAGATTAATAAACTCAGGTTCTTTCACAAGATAAGAGCAGAAAGTAAATGAAGATACACAAAAGTAGCCATGAACAGATAACACTAGAGGAGGACAAAATACAGGCAATTTGCAGAGAGAATCATGGGTATATAATAAAGAAAAATCTTAAGAAACTATTTGGCCATTAAAAAGAATGCATTTAAATCAGTTCTAATGAGGTGGATGAAACTGGAGCCTATCATACAGAGTGAAGTAAGTCAGAAAGAAAAACACCAAGACAGTATACTGATGCATATATATGGAATTTAGAAAGATGGTAACAATGACCCTATATGTGAGATAGCAGAAGAGACACAAATATGAAGAACAGTTTTTTGAACTCTGTGGGAGAAGGTGACGATTTGAAAGGGTAGTGTTGAAATGTGTATACTATCACATGTGAAGTGGATCACTGGTCCAGGTTTGATGCATGAGACAGGGCGCTCAGGGCTGGTACACTGGGATGACCCTGGGGGATGGGATGGGGAGGGAGGTGGGAGGGGGTTTTTGGATAGGGAACATATGCACCCATGGCTAATTCATGTCGATGTTTGGCAAAAACCACTACAATACTGTAAAGTAATTAGCCTCCAATTAAAATAATTAAAAAAGGAACTAATAATTTGTATCAGCCTCCTCAAATATTATTCTCTTAAAGCATTTTATGATTTAAAAATATAAACCTACACCCCCAAAAAAAGCATTTTTAGTGATGGTGCTGGTTGCTCAGTCATGTCCGGCTCTTTGTGATCCCACGGACTGTAGTCCACCAGGCTCCTCTGTCCATGGGATTCTCCAGGCAAGAATACTGGAGTGGGTTGCCATGCCCTTCTCCAAAGGATCTTCCCAACACAGGGATTGAACCTGGGTCTCCTGCGTTGCAGGCAGATTCTTTACTGTTTGAACTACAGGGAAGCCCTAAAAAAAACAAAATCATAAAACTTAAAAAAAAAGACCAACATGTCAATGCAATGTTTGTATAATGACTACAATGAGAGTCAAAGTGTTAGTCGCTCAGTCATGTCCAACTCTTTGCGATCCCACAGACTGCAGCCCAACTGGCTCCTCGGTCCATGGAATTCTCAAGGCAAGAATACTGGAGCAAGTAACCATTCCCCTCCAGGGACTGAATCCAGGTCTCTCGCACTGCAGGTAGATTCTTTACTTCTGAGCCAGCAGGGACGCGACTGTTACCTTTTATGTTGAGGTTCACATAGCCAGAACTGGGGCTTCCTGCCAAAAGCCCATGAGAAGTCCCAGCTTAGTGCCAGTGCCCTGTGAGTGAACATCTGGAAGCAGATCCTTATCTGTCAGTTCTCTGGATCTGCATTTCTGGTGCACATCTTTGCTGCTGTGTAACCAGGGATGTTAAGCTAAAACCACTTAGCTAAGCTGCTCCCAATGCCTGAACCATGAAAACTGTATGAATTTTTTAAAAAACTTATTGTTGATTCAGATCACTAAATTTTAAGCTTAATGTGTTATAGAGCAAGAGATAATATGCTATTCCTTTCTCTGCTCCAGCTTCCAATTTCTTGAAACAATAACTAAAAATCAATAATCTCCAATAAAATTCTCATTTATGAAGAAATTATATCTCTTAAATTTATTTAATGTTTTTATACCCTTTAGTATAATCCTGTAATTTTCTTCATAAACACCCTTTAGTTGTCTTAGTAAGCTTATTTCTAAATATTTTATTATTTACTGAAAGGGATTTCATTTCACATTCCAATTTCTAAAAATTATTATTAATAAAAAGGCAATACTTAAAATTAACCATCCTACAAATCACTGTTTACTCACAGGTACGGTGTTATAGAGCTGACAAGGAATACAAAATTGGGGTGTATCAGGATACAGTAAAATGGGATAAAGATGACACTGTGGAATCTTCTCAGTGAATCCATGATCTAAATATTGTACCTAACATAGAAAAAATAAAACTTGTAATTAAAATTTACTACTAAAAATTAGGGGACAGAAGGGACTCCTGTTATTTATTAAAAAGAAAACATTCCAGAAAGAAAGATAAATCTAGATTTTTAAAGATCTTCAGTCAAAAAAGCAACATCATTATTTCCTCATCCCAGAGTGTTATCAAACCTCACTGTCAAAAGGTTTTCTTACACATGAACATTTTTTCTTGAGAATAACCAATTTTTTGGAGGATGTTTAAATCTTTTCTTTTGTTTTTTCCAAGTATTTTAGAAGTCCTGATTTCCACTTAATGAAAGAGTATTTGTCAAATTCTCAGTTTTCCTCAGACAGCTTCAGTTTGAGAAACTGCATGTATTGTTCCCTTCTTGGAGAATCATATGCATAACAAAGGTTCTCAGAAGTTCTATGAGAAAGAAACTTGTTTTTAAATCATCCAGTGATCCTCAAACTTTTTTTGTAAAGTAACTTTCTAAAGACTTCATTTTTAAAAGAATTTTGGGTTCACAGCAAAATTTAGAGAAAAGGTACAGAGATTTCCCACATAGCCCCTCACCTCCCATCCCACCTCTCACACTGTAACATCCTGTACAACAATGGTAATTTGTTATAATCATGAACCTATATGGATACATCATAATTAAGGTCCACTGAGGTTACATCAAGGTTCACTTAGTGGTATACACCTTATGGGACTGACACTGTGAAAACACAGGGTGTTTCATTGCTCTAAATATCCTCTATTGCTCCACCTACTCAGGCCTTGTTGCTGTTCAGTTGCTAAGCCGAGTCCAACTGTTTGTGACCCCATGAACTTTTCAGCACGCCAGGATTCCCTGTCCTTCACTATCTCCCTGAGTTTGCTCAAACTCATGTCCATTGAGTCAGTGATACCCTCCAACTATCTCATCCTTTGTTGCCACCTTCTCCTCTTGCCCTTAGCCGTTCCCAGCATCAGTCTTTTCAAATGAGTCAGCTCGTTGCATCAGTGGCCAAAGTATTGGAGCTTCAGCTTCAGTATCAGTCTTTTCCAATGAATATTCAGGACTGATTTCCTTTAAGACTGACTGGTTTGATCTCCTTGCTGTCCACGGGATTCTCAAGAGTCTTTGCCAGCACCACAGTTTGAAAGCATCAATTCTTCGGCACTCAGCATTCTCTATGGTCCAACTCTCACATCTGTACATGACTACTGGAAAAACCACAGCTTTGACTATATTACCAACAAAGTGATGTCTCTGCTTTTTAATAGGCTGTCTAGGTTGATAGCTTTTCTTCCAAGAAGCAAGCGTCTTTCAATTTCATGGCTGCACTCACCATCTGCAGTGATTTTAGAGCCCAAGAAAATGAAATGTTACTGTTTCCACTTTTTCCTCATCTATTTGCTA
The DNA here is from genome assembly GCA_006410875.1 of Neotragus pygmaeus. Classification (NCBI taxonomy): domain Eukaryota; kingdom Metazoa; phylum Chordata; class Mammalia; order Artiodactyla; family Bovidae; genus Neotragus; species Neotragus pygmaeus. Next base: position 332,485 of record SJYV01012445.1, on the reverse strand, counting down.
TGAAGTGATGGGACCAGATGCCATGATCTTAGTTTTTTGAATGTTGAGTTTTACGTCAGCCTTTTCACTCTCCTCTTTTACCCTCAATCAAGAGGCTCTTTAGCAATGGTATCATCTGCATATCTGAGGCTACTGATATTTCTTCTGGCAATCTTGATTTTGGCTTGTGATTCATCCAGTCTGGCATTTTGCATGATGTATATGTATATGTATATGTAAGTAAAGTTAGAAAGGTGACAAAATACAGCCTTGTTGTACTCCTTTCCCAATTTTGAACCAGTCTGTTGTTCCATGTCTGGTTCTAACAGTTGCTTCTTGACCCGCATAGAGTTTCTCAGGAGACAGGTAAGGTGGTCTGGTATTCCCACCTCTTTAAGAATTTTCCAGTTTGTTGCGATCCACACAGTCAAATCGGCTTCCCTGTGGCCCAGCTTGTAAAGAACCTGCCTGCAATGCGGGAGACCTGCGTTCCATCCCTGGGTTGGGAAGATCCCCTGGAGAAGAGAATGGCTATCCACTCCAGTATTCTGGACTTGAGAATTCCATGGACTGTATAGTCCTGGGGTCATAAAGAGTTGGACATGACTAAGTGACTTTCACACAGTCAAAGGCTTTAGTATAGTCAATGTAGCAGATGTTTTTCTGGAATTCCCTTACTTTATCCATGATCCAATGAATGTTGGCAATTTGATCTCTGGTTTCTCTGCCTTTTCTAAACCCAGCTTGCACATCTGAAAGTTCTCGGTTCACATACTGCTGAAGCCTAGTTTGAAGGATTTTCAGCATAACCTTGCTAGCATGTGAAATAAGCGTAGCAGTAGTCTGACGGTTCTTTGGCATTGCCCTTCTTTGGGAATGGAATGAAAACTGACCTTTTCCAGTCCTGTGGCCACTGCTGAGTTTTCCAAATTTGCTGACATATTGAGTGCAGCACTTTAGCAGCAGCATCTTTTAGGATTTGAAATAGCTCAGCTGGAATTCCATCACTTTCATTAATTTTGCTTGTAGTAATGCTTCCTAAGGCCCACGTGGCTTCACACTTCAGGATGTATGGGTCTAGGTGAGTGACCACACCATCACGGTTATCTAGGTCATTAAGACTATTTTTATACAGTTCTTCTGTGTATTTCCGCCACCTCTTCTTAATCTCTTATGCTTCTGTTAGGTNTGGCATTGCCCTTCTTTGGGAATGGAATGAAAACTGACCTTTTCCAGTCCTGTGGCCACTGCTGAGTTTTCCAAATTTGCTGACATATTGAGTGCAGCACTTTAGCAGCAGCATCTTTTAGGATTTGAAATAGCTCAGCTGGAATTCCATCACTTTCATTAATTTTGCTTGTAGTAATGCTTCCTAAGGCCCACGTGGCTTCACACTTCAGGATGTATGGGTCTAGGTGAGTGACCACACCATCACGGTTATCTAGGTCATTAAGACTATTTTTATACAGTTCTTCTGTGTATTTCTGCCACCTCTTCTTAATCTCTTATGCTTCTGTTAGGTTTTCTTTACTGTGTCCATCCTTGCATGGTATCTTTAATTTTCTTGAAGCGATTTCTAGTCTTTCTCATTCTATTGTTTTCCTTTATTTCTTTGCATTGTTCACTTAAGGCTTTCTTATATCTCTCCTTGCTGATCTTTGGAACTCTGCATTCAGTTGGGTATATCTTTCCCTTTATCCTTTGCCTTTCACGTCTCTTAGCCATTTGTAAGACCTCCTCAAACAACCATTTTGCCTTCTTGCATTTTTTTCTCTTTGGGATGGTTTTGGTCACTGCCTCCTGTACAATGTTAGAAACTTCCATTCATAGTTCTTCAGGCACTCCGTCTACCAGATCTAATCCCTTGAATCTATTCACCTTCACTGTGTAATCATAAGGGATTTGATTTAGGTCATACCTGAATGGCCTAGTGGTTTTCCCTACTTTCTTGAATTTANATAGTTCTTCAGGCACTCCGTCTACCAGATCTAATCCCTTGAATCTATTCACCTTCACTGTGTAATCATAAGGGATTTGATTTAGGTCATACCTGAATGGCCTAGTGGTTTTCCCTACTTTCTTGAATTTAAACCTGAATTTTGCAATAAGGAGTTCATGATCTGAGCCATAGTCAACTCCACGTCCTGTTTTTGCTGACTGTATAGAGCTTCTCCATCTTTGGCTGCAAAGAATAAAATCAATCTGATTTCAGTATTGACTATCTGGTGATGTGCATGTGCTCCTGTATCACTGCAAAAGGGTGTTCGCTATGACCAGCCTGTTCTGACAAAACAGGCTAAGAGTTTGACAAAACTCTTGGCCTTTGCCCTGCTTTATTGTTCTCCAAAGCCAAACTTGCTTATTACTTCAGGTATCTCTTTACTTCCTACTTTTGCATTCCAATCCCCTATGATGGAAAGGACATCTTTTTTTGGTGTTAGTTCTAGAAGGTCTTGTAGCTCTTCATACAAGTTCAACTTTAGCGGCTTTGTCATCAGTGGTTGGGGTGTAGACTTGAATTACTGTGATTTTGAGTGGTTTGCCTTAGAAATAAAATCGAGATCATTTTGTCACTTTTGAGACTGCACCCAAGTACTGCATTTGATTCTTTTGTTGACTATGAAGGGATTCTTGCCCACAGTCATGGATATAATGGTCATCTGAATTAAATTTGCTCATTCTCAACCATTTTAGTTCACAGGTTCCTAATATGTTGGTTTTCACTGTTGCCATTTCCTGCTTGACCACATCCAATTANCCCACAGTCATGGATATAATGGTCATCTGAATTAAATTTGCTCATTCTCAACCATTTTAGTTCACAGGTTCCTAATATGTTGGTTTTCACTGTTGCCATTTCCTGCTTGACCACATCCAATTAACCTTGACTCATGGACCTAACATTCCAGGTTCCTGTGCAATATTGTTCTCTACAGGATCGGACTTTCACCACCAGACACATTCACAATTGAGTGTTGTAATATTGCAGGGTACATAATTCTAAGCTGATTTTTTCCCCTCCTTCTCAAAATTTTAAATGTTTTAAATTTTTTAACGTTTCAACCCACTGTCATGTCCATTTCTGAGGAGAAGGTGGACATAATTCTTATTTTTGTTCTTCTATAGGTGAAGTTATTTTTTCCTCTGGTTTCCTTCAGGGTTTTTCTCTAATTTTGACTTTCTGTCATTTGAAGTGACAGACCTTTTGTTGTGCATTTATTCAACTTGGTGTTCTCTGAGCTCCAAGATCTGTGGTTTGGTGTCTAAACATGCATTTGGGGAAATTCTCAATCATAAGTTTTCAAGTATTATTTTCTCTCTTCACTTTCTGGTATTTCCACTAATCTGCATGTTACATGCTTGCAATTGTCCCACAGTTCTTAGGTTATTTGGTTCTGTTTTTTTTCAGTTTTTGTTCTACTTTTTAGAGGTAGTATTTCTAGCTATCTGTTCTTGCATGTTGTCTATTTATTCCTTAGCATCTTAAACATGCCTGTTTATTTTTTAAGTTCCTGTTCTGATAATTCTAACATCTCTGTCATGTCTGGTTCTGATACTTTCCTTGTCTCTCCAAACTGTGTTATTCTGCCTTTTAGTATGCCTCATATTTTAAAATTTAGACATGACCTGTAACATTAGTTTCAGGTATACAATGTAATGATTTGACATTTGCATATGTTGAAAATGATAATAACAGTATGTCTAGTTAACATCCATCACCACACAGTTACAAAACATTTTCATTCTTGTGATGAAAACTTTTAAGATCTACTGTTTTAGCAGTTCTCACATGTACATGACTATTAGTTATAGTCACCATGCTATACGTTACATCTCCATGAATTACTTTACAGTTAGAAGTTTGTACTTTTTAACCCACTTCACTCATTTTGCCCATCCAGCCACTGACAACCACCAATCTATTCTCCATATCCATGAGCTCAATTTCTGTCATCTTTTAGACTCCACATAAAAGTGAGATTCTTAAGTATTTGTCTTTCTCTGTCTTATTTCACTTATGCCTTTAAGGTCCGTCCATCTTGCCACAAATCATAAAATTTTCTTTTTTATGACTAACATTCCATTCTATATGTACACATCGATTTCTTCATCCATTCAACATCAATGGACACTTTGGTTGCTTCCATATTCTGGCTATTGTAAGTAATGCTGTAAAAAACACAGGCGAGCATACTATATTTTCACATTAATATTCCTGTTTTCTTTGGATAGAGCTGAATCATATAGTACTTCCAGAGGCTTCTCAGGAGACTCAGTGGTCAAAAATCTACCTGCAGTACAGGAAACCCAGGTTTAATCCCTGGGTTGGAAAGATCCACTGGAAAAAGAAATGGCAACTCACTCCAGTATTCTTACCTGGAAAAATCCCATGGACAGAGGAATGTGGTGGGTTACTGCTACTGATCACGGGGTCACAAAAGAGCTGGACACAAACTCAGTGACTAAACAACAACATAGTAGATCTTTTCTTAATTTTTAGAGTCTTCCATACTGTTTTCCACAGTGATTGTTATCAATTCACTAAAACCAGGTTGTTTTAATTTTTATTGGGGTATAGTAGATTTACAATGTTGTAATATTTTTTTATGTTAAGTTCTATGAGTTGTTTATATACATTAGCTATTAATTCCTTATCAATCAGATCATTTGCAAGTATTTTCTCCCATTCAGTATATTGTCTTTTTGTCAATGGTTCCTTCACTGTGCAAAAGTTTTTAAGTTTCATTAGGTTCTATTTGTTTATTTTTGCTTTTAGTACCTTTGTTTTAGGTGACAGATCCAAAAAAATATTGCTGCAATTTACATCACAGTGTTTGGCCTAGGTTTTCCCCTAAGAGTTCTATAGTATCCAGTCTCACTCTTAGGTCTATAAACCACGTTGAGTTTATTTTTGTATATGGTGTTAGGGAATGTTCTAATTTCATTCTTTTACAGTTCGGTTTTCCCAGCACCATTTATTGAAGAGGCTGTCTTTTCTCCATTGTATATTTTTGCCTCCTTTGTCATGGATTGACCATTAAGTGGCTTTATTTCTGGACTTGAGTTTTATGAGTTCTTTATATATCTTGTGTATCAACCCTTTGTCAGATATATGATTTAGAAATATTTTCTTCTATACAGTAGGTTGCCTTTTCATTTTGTTGATGGTTTCCTTTGCTGTGCAGAAGCTTTTTAGTCTGATGCCCAACTTGCTAATTTTTTTTGTTGCCTTTGCTTTTGATGTCACATCCAAAAAATTATCACTAAGACCTTAAGTAACTTATCGCCTATGTTTTCTTCTGAGAGTTTTATTGGCTTCAGGTCTTATGTTCAAGTCTTTATAATTTATTTTAATTTGTGTGTATTGTTTAAGATAATGGTCAAGTTTAATTCTTTTGCATGTGGCTGGTTCAGTTTTCCCAATACCATTTATTGAAGAAACTGTCCTATCCCCAATGTATATTCTTGGCTTTATCATAAATTAATTGTCCATAGGTGGTTTAATTTTTAAGCTGTCTATTCTATTCCACTGATCTATACATGTTTTTATGCCAATAACATGCTGTTCAGTATTTTTTCCTGATGGCTGGACATGTTCTGTGTAAAAGGCCTTCAGTAACATGGCAGGAAGCTGTGGGAGAAGGAGAACTGTTCTACAGTCTTACAATTAGGTCTTAAGTCTTTCATTGAGCATATGATGTCAAACTATGAACTTCACAAGTGTTTCTCAGTCTTTTGTTCTCCCTTCCGTAAGTAGGAGATGATGGATATAGTGGGCTGGAGTTGGGTCTTCCTGTGTGGAAGTCTAGAGTTAACTAGAATTGGGTAATTTCCTTTCCCCCATGTCTACTTGGCTCTGATAATAGGCCCTGATGAACTACTTTCTCCTGAGTGCAGGCCTTATTAAGGAGAACAGAATGCTCTGGCATATTTCAAAGTGTACTCCATCTCTTATGGCTTGAAGAGGTTTTTCAGTTTGTTCAGCTTTTTGGTTGTTGATAGGATGGTGTGGCAACTTCAAAAGTCCTTAAATGTGGAACCAGAAATGAGAAGTCCTCAACAACCCATTTTTAAAATGCTTTCATTTTCACACTTCAATTTCTAAATTGTTTCAAGAACAAGGGATGTCAATAATTTATTTGTTACCCCAACACACTGACATTAATGTATCACTGTTTAATTGGGCTCAAGAAAGCCCAAGGTAATTAGCATTAAAAATAAAAACTGAAATAGTAACTGATCTCCCCTTCTTCCTGGATGAGTGAGCAGATGATGAAATAGTGACATCAACATCCTTGAACATATCCAAACGAGCAGTGTTTGGCTATTGCTTCTGTTTGAAATGATGCTGTGTTTTGGTTGTGGCTCAAAGCTTTGAAGTGGTACTTGGCATCTCCTTTCTTCCATGAAGCTCTTAACCATTTAGATATGATGGAGTTGGTTACTACTTGAGTCCTGCTTGCCTCTCCTCAGTCATCTTTGTATGAATCCAATGGTTGTGTTTTATTTTTTTGGTAAGTTTTTAGCTGATGTTCATGAAGACCAGCGAGTACCTAGAACTATGCCACTAAAGAAAGGAAATCCAATCTAAGAAGGTGTATTTCTGTACCAGAGCTGTGTCATAAACATCACTTGGGCCGTCTGCTGGAAAATCAGACTCAAGTCTCAAATAATGCCTTTTAAATTATATCCTCTAGTATCACAGATGTAGGACAGTATTGTATCATCCCAGTACCTCTGGGAATGTAAAATATCTTGTAGCTGCTTTATGATATGTAGTAGTGACCATGCTTTATCAGATCTTTTTTTAATGATGATATTCTAGAACGTTTTCTTTCCAGATGATGACTGAGAAACATAATTTTAAAAAATGGTGCCAGGTACCACAACAGTAACAGAACTTTGTTGTTTTCTGAGGTTTTGTTTTTTTACTTTTTTTAATGGAGTGTGTTAGATGTCTCTATAATCTTGTTCAGATGACTGCAGAACTTTGAAAAGCTTTTGCTGTTATTGATGCATAACATACTTCTATTGGTCTTTTTATATAAATAATTTGAATTTTTAGAAACTTTGGCTGTGCTGTCAACTTTGGAAAAAGTATCCCAGTTGTACTGTGTTGGGTTGGCATTGTACAGAAATTAANCTTTTGCTGTTATTGATGCATAACATACTTCTATTGGTCTTTTTATATAAATAATTTGAATTTTTAGAAACTTTGGCTGTGCTGTCAACTTTGGAAAAAGTATCCCAGTTGTACTGTGTTGGGTTGGCATTGTACAGAAATTAACAGCCATATTGGTCTAGAAACATTAAATATAATTTTTTCCACTTGTACAAGGGTAATGTACTGTATTAAATATATAAGGTCTTATCTACATGGGTTTGATTACAGAAGCTAATAATGCATTCTCTAAATAAAAAAAAATATAAAAACTGAAATAGAATTGAGTAAAAAAATATCTGAGTACATTATAGGTAATTAGGGTACGTGCATGGGTATGTTGTAATGTTTATTTTTTAATGTGGATCACAGGATAACCTTGAAAGATTATAGTATCAAAATATTTTAAAATACATTTTAAAAACAGAGATATTAGGAAGTATGAGAAAAATACAGTTCACCATTATCTTATTTACTTGGATTCCATATATGTAAAATTCATAAATTATGATAACAATGAAAACTGAATTTCAAGTTACTTTTATATTAAAGAAAAAGGGTTATCTGAACAATTCAAATGTATGTGAAAATGGACTTATCTGCTTATAAACACACACATCTGTAAGTATCCACGCATCAACACCTAAATACTAACCCAAAATTTGAAACCACTTTAATTCTATTAAAAACATTTAAAGTTTGTATTCCAGCACATAAAGCACAAGGCTTACATCAGAAATTTAGGAATCAGAGGCTTAGATATGAATTCCAGTACCACCACTCACTGACAGGTTGACTTCGGGAACATCACTGAACATAAATTTAAATTTTGTTACTGGTAAAATGGGAATAATAATCTACATCTATGATAGTTGGAAGTAAACAAAAAATATAAACAAACACAGATAAGTGAAAAAAAGCTTAGAAACCTAAAGTGCTATGTACTATCAGGTATCATCATCAAATAGATAATAATCTCCTGTTCAAGTATTAACAAAAGACTTTTCTTCTTAATTTTTCCGCCCCTCCTAAAACCAAAATCTTTACAGGCCAAATGTCTCTTGATTTCACTGCTGTACTTGGTAAGTACAACATAAGTTGAGGCATTTTCATCTATATTTTTACATACACTTTTTTTCAAAATACAGCTGACTGTTGGACAACACAGGTTTGGAACAACACAACTATGAAGGTCCATTTACACATGAGTTTTTTTCCAATAAAAACCTACTACAGTGCTATCAATACGTGATCACTGGTTGAATCTGCGACACAGAATTGTGGATATGGGAGAACGGAATAAATTATACTCAAATTGACTACACAAAATGTTGGTGCCCCCATCCTCAGTGTGTTTAAGGGTCACCTGTATGCAGCTCTTTCTGATTCTGGATGAAACTCAAGTACTATTCTTAGTATTTTGGCAAGGTAAATTAACCCTTAATGTTAAAGGATAAATTAGGAGTCCCACAAACAAATTTGCTAAGGAGATATAGAAAATACTGGAAAACAAGTTGACTTAATACCACGTACACAAATGAGGCTGACAATTATAAATAATTAAATTTTAATGACCATTAAAATATTAGTGGCAAAATTCTTATCAGGAAATTTTATTATTATTATTCAGGTTAATAAATATACTTAAAAATAAAGAGAAATCCTTATTACAAATAAATATATAATGTATTTAACTGATTCGCCTACATGAATGAACTCAATAAAAGATGTTTTAATCACAATTTCATGTCTTTCACTTAAAAGACCATTTAATGTTATAGCATTTAGCCTTCAAACAGTCACAAAAGAATGTCAGACTCACCCTGATAGTGCTGCCAATTACTTCCATTACCTTGCCTCGATACCACATAGTATCTGATCCCCTTACTGCACAAGCTTCTCCCTTTTTCCAGAAATAAGGTTCCAAAAGACCAAGGCATTTTAAATTACTTTGAATTTCATCCATCATTTTTATTCGTTCAAATTCTGAAGAAATTATTAAAAATAGAAAGCATTTAAGAAAAATTTCCCACCATTCTCAAATGAAGTCATCATCAGACTTCAGTTACTTTACTGTGTGTGTGTGTTAGTCCCTCAGTTGTGTCTGACTCTTTATGATCTTATGATCCCATGGACTATAGCCTGCCAGGCTCCTCCATCCATGGGATTCTCCTGGCCAGAATACTGGAGTGGTTTGCCAAGTTACTTCTCCAAGGGATCTCCCTGACCCAAGGATCAAACCTGGGTCTTCCACATTGCAGGCAGATTCTTTACTATCTGAGCCACAAGGGAAGTCCCACTTCCTCACTTAGATAACATTAAAAGGAATTAAAATCAGTCCCTACATAATAGAACTTTAATACAAATCTAATTCAGTCAGTAACTTCTCTATGTTTCAAACTGCTACTGCTAAGTCANCAAACCTGGGTCTTCCACATTGCAGGCAGATTCTTTACTATCTGAGCCACAAGGGAAGTCCCACTTCCTCACTTAGATAACATTAAAAGGAATTAAAATCAGTCCCTACATAATAGAACTTTAATACAAATCTAATTCAGTCAGTAACTTCTCTATGTTTCAAACTGCTACTGCTAAGTCACTTCAGTTGTGTCTGACTCTGTGCGACCCCATAGACGGCAGCTCACCAGGCTCCCCCATCCCTGGGATTCTCCAGGCAAGAACACTGGAGTGGGCTGCCATTTCCTTCTCCAATGCAGGAAAGTGAAAAGTGAAAGTGAAGTCACTCAGTCGTGTCCGACCTTTCCAGGCTACTCCGTCCATGGGATTTTCCAGGCAAGAGTACCGGAGTGGGTTGCCATTGCCTTCTCCATACTACTAACTAACAACATGTAAATTATAATTCTGATCTCTGGTTATAAGTATAAGCATTATTTTGGAAGTGCAAAAATCTGTAAAACTCTTAAACACATACCAGATAGCCCTAATATGTAACAACTAATGCTTTAAGTTAACATCATTTTGACAGCACACCTAAGTGAAATAGAACACAAGTTATATGTTATTCGATGCTTAGATACAGTGTAATACTGTAGGTATAAAATTAAAATTCTATTACTGCTACTTCCGAGTAACTGGCTCATTATTTCCACAATAAATATATACCCCCATAACTTATACCAGAAAGGGTAAGCTCTGGGTCAGTTCCTGTAACAGTTCAACCACTTCAGCTGTGAGTTCTTAAATATAAGCCTCAGTCTAGGGGAGGGGCTTCCCTGGTGGTCCAGCAGTTAAGACTTCGCCCTTCCAATGTAGGGGGCATAGGTTCAATCCTTGGCTGGGGAATTAAAATCCCACATACACTCCAGGGTGGCCAACAACAACAACAACAAACAAACCAATTCTCAGTCTGTTCTATAAACTAGGTGTAATAGTGCTAACCCACATTATCAGTATCAGAGGATTGGATAGAAGGCATCTGGCACCCAGTTCTACCTGTGATTATTTGTACACATCAAGAAAGTTTCTGGGTTAAGTACTATTTCTAGAGGTCTGAAACACTACTCACTTCTAGAATTGCCAATTACACAGATTTAGTCTGGTTCTCAAATTAGAAAACAATATTCAGGACTAACAAATGAGACAAAAAATTTCAACAAATTCATAGCCCCCAGAACTCGATGGATGTGAGTCTGAGTGAACTCTGAGAGATGGTAATGAACAGCGAGGCCTAGCGTGCTGCGATTCATGGGGTTGCAAAGAGTCAGACGCGACTGAACTGAACTGAACTGACACTACTCTCCATAGGTGGAATTACTATGAAGCTAACAGAGTATAAGTCCTGTGAAAGCTAGAGTTGCTGTGAGTTATTGAGTGCTCTGGACACAATCAGGTTGTAGAAAGAAGTGTGAGCACATAAGTCTAAAGAGGTTTCAGGTACCACCTAAATCTCAAATGGCCCTGAATCTCCAGTCATTGACTGTGATTTCTTTTCTCATTCTAAATGAATTCAAACTTTTGTATTCTTTTTTCTTAGCCTACAAACTTGTTTAAGGGAACCACCTCCATGCTCATCTTAGGCCCAATGTTTATCCATTCCCAGTGTCTCAATAAATGATTTTCATGTGCTGGGCATTGTGTAAAGCACTTTTTGTGCATTACTGCATTTAATCCTCACAATAACTCAGTGAATGAAAATAAGGTTCAGAAAGGTTTAAATATCTGCCCAAGGTATTTTAATCCATGTGGATCTTACTAGAGAATTCCCTAGTGGTAAAAGCAACTACTTTTACAGAATAATCCTATATAAAGTGAAAGTTCTTACCTGATAATTTAGGTACCACAAATATAGTTCCATCATCACCAATGCAGCTGACTACTGCCTCAAATACTTTCTGGTTAGGAATAGCTGGTGGTTTATAGCATCCAGTTCTTGGCTCTAGAATTTTCTCCCTAAATTCAGTCACCTTGGGTTCACTGATAGCAACAGCAGCTTTCTTGTTAGGGACAGAGTTCATCTCAATACACTTAGTAACCACTGATTCTCCTTGTTCCTGGGGGATTTCCAGAGACTTCTGGGATAATGAATGGCTGTTATCTAATTTATTAATTCTGTAACATGCAAAAAAGAATAATATATCCAACCATGAGCAAATAAAACTATTCTGGGAAAACAATATAAAAAGAATCATTCAAATATACTCGAAATGTAAAGAAAACATTTTGCTCTAGTTTAGGATATCCAAGTATAATTTGTTACATAAAAATGAGCATAATTTAAGTTGTAATGAGAATTATTTTAAATTATGAATGAGCTTGTTGAGACTAAAGCAAGTGAATTTCACTTAAATGCATTAAATTACCATCTGACATTTACACGCTATTCTCTCTTAAAATCTTCTAATAAGTATATCTCAAGTATCACACAATTAATTAGTTGTTACTGGGAAATACAACAGCTTCAAGTTGATTTTAATTTAGCCCAAAGACAAATCAATACATGTGGCAAGTTAACAACATTTGTAAAATAATATAGAGAATAAGTTCCTTAAAAACAGTTTTCTCATATTATTCAGATATTAAGTATAGTGATAACATGCTATATTCACTGATAATCGTTTTACTTCCTGTTATTCTCTTCCAATTAAAAAAACCTACAAAAATATCTTAGAAGGAAATACAGACATTGTTCATGTTAGAAAAATTATAGATTTTTGTTTTTTCCATGTTTCTGTACTTTCTTCCCTCGTAGCTCAGATGGTAAAGCGTCTGCCTACAATGCCAGAGACCTGGGTTTGATCCCTGGGTCAGGAAGATCCCCTGGAGAAGGAAACGGCAACCCATTCCAGTATTCATGCCTGGAAAATCCCATGGACTCAGGAGTCTGGTGGGCTACAATCCATGGGGTTGCAAAGAGTTGGACACGACTAAGCGACTTCTGTGTGTGTGTGTGTGTGTGTGTGTGTGTGTGTGTGTATACTTTCTTCTAAAAGGAAATGAGCACTGATAAAACAGTTACATAATTTCTCAACAAACATCTCCAGCCTTGAGATAGTAGTTTTACTGCCAAAAAGTAGAAAAGAATGTTAAATTAGTGGCAGATACTGTTGGTAACATTAACTTGCCCAGCACTTTTCACTTTATCATTTCCTGCAGCAAGGAACTGTGTTAGCCTGTAGTCAGTCAACATAAAACTAGCTGCAGAGCCTGGCTGCTTGCCAGTCAGCATCTACTACATTAGCCAAATACCTCGGGTTCTGTACTATTTCTGATCTCTTATTCTCTTTTAATTTCATTAAGATTGGGGTCCTAATCCAAGTAGGGTAAGAGATAATAATCTAAGATGAAAAAAGAGATCTAGCCAGGAATGGCAGATGGTTGCTACCTGGAACATGTATTTACAACTCTAATCTACTTCTACCTCTAAAAGGAATGAGATAAAAAGAGGAAATTAGGGCTACTACAGTTAATAGCCTAATCCTTCTCCCCTGGGACCAAGGTATTTAAACCCAAAACTTAGTACATGAAAGCATCTTTACATGTAAGTATTGTTCAATTACTTTTGTTTTGCTACCCAATTCTACTCATTTTCTACCTATTTAACACAAATATATTTGATATAAACTTACCAGAATGTCTAACATAAAGTTTAAACATTTCTGTCTAAGCACATGAGGCCAAAGAGCACAGATTTGGTACCCACTGTGTAATTCTCTTTTCCTTTGGTTTAAAGTGTAAACGTCAGAGCAAAGGGGAAAGTATAAAAGCAAAAATGTCAGTAGGGATTTAAACATTCAGCAATCTTGAGTGAATTTATTTGTAAGTTGGCTCCTCAGGGTTAGGTTATATATAAATCATTTTCAAGAACAAACAAGAGGCAATTTAGGTTGAGCACACACAGATATAAAGATTTACACAGGCAAAGAAGCAGCATCCATCACAAACTATTTTTTAAAAACAGTCTATACCTTGTTTCTCTCAAAGCCAAACCCTTTTTAATCAAATATTTAGAAACATCAACACGCTCTCCTTTCTCATCTCTGCAGAAAATTTTCACAGGTAAGGGCCACACTGTATTGTTTTCCTGTAGTGATTTAAGAGCAGAATAAATATGAGACTAAAAAATGCAACTTCTTATAAACATTACACTTTTCACAGGTATTCCCTCCACATTTCTCCATGCCAGAAAGAAAAATTTCCAACCAAGTAATTTTGATCTCTGAACACATCAGAGAGAAAATAGCATGGAAAAGAGTCAACAGAAAAAGACATTTGTTTTATGAACTCTATCATGAACACTTCACAGTCAAGGTGAAGTTTACCAAAAGGAGGAGAAAAAAGGATGACTGAAAACTTTTTTTTTCCCATTCCAGGTTGAAAAGAGGAATATACCCTCAGTTACAAGCTCTCTATTCTCCTAAATACTTTGTAACTTATATAACTAAACTATATTTTCCCAGGTGTGCCTTTTTTTTTCCCATGGAAAGCCAAATGAAGAACTACAAAACACATATTCTACTTTCTGTGAAATTTAAAAAGGGGGAAGTACACACAGAAAAAATTAACATAAAATTACTAATAAGAAAATTCTAATCATTAATACAATAAAACAGATCAAATTGTATTACTGCAAAAATGTATCAAATTAAAAAAAGGTTAAGGAGGTAAGAAATACTTCTTAGTGTTCTGAGAAGATTTATCCTATATATGTATCCTTTCTCAAATCCATATTCATACAAACACCTTTTAGACATACAGTTAATATGATTTCACTAGAAGCCTAACTTTCCAATTTGTAAAGAATATAAAAAATTCCCAAACAGGCATTATAACTTGAAGACCAAAAAAAGGTTGCAAAAAAATGTCCAAATAGGAAATTCTCTGATGGTCCAGCAGTTAGGACTCTGCACTTTCAGTGCCAAGGGGCCCAGGTCTGATCTCTAGTTGGGGAACTAAGATCCCATGTGCCATGCAGCCAAAAAAACAAAACAAAACCCAAGCAGCTATTATTTTCTCAACAAAATAAATGGCCCCGTACAAAACACCAATGAAATAACCAAAACATATCTACTCTACCTGTTCACCTTGTCACACACCTGTATGATAATGGTTGCTACAGCTCCAGTGAGGTACAATGAGAGGCAGTCACAGGCTGTAGCTGTCCACTTGTCACCCCCACCTGTTGGTCTAAAATTAAAAAATGACACCTTGTCTTACAACAAATAGTACAGGATAAAGAAACATAAAAGAATCTTCATATACATATATATTTGAATCAACAACATACATAGTGAGAAATCAATTTAACCATGGCTTTGTATCATTTTCTTAAATTTCTTCCCCATTTTCATAGCCTTTTTTTCATCTCTCTAGTCTCCTTACAGGCCAAATTATATGCTGAGTTATTTATATACATCTGTTCTGAGGCTGCACTGAGGACTCTTAAAATTTAAGTATGCTTTAAGTTTTCTAAAGCTATTATATACATTTCATATGTGCTGGAAAAAAGTGGAAGTTAGAAGTGTTAGTCATTCAGTCCTGTCTGACTTTTTGCAACCTCATGAACTGTAGCCTGCCAGGGTCCTCTGTCTATGGTATTCTTCTGGCAAGAACACTGGAATGGATTCCCTACTCCAGGGGATCTTCCTGATTCAGGGCTAATTACACCATAAACTCAGAGCATGGATATATGTTATGTGTACATACATTTGACCCTTGAATAATGTGGGGTTAGGGGTGCTGACCCTCCATGCAGTAAAAAACCTGTGTATAACTTTACAGCTGGCCCTCCATAAGGCAGTTCTGTACTCAGATACAACCAACCACAGATGTGTCACTAGTGCCAAACTAAGTATAAGAGGACCTGTGAAGTTCAAACCTGTGTTGTTCAAGGGGCCATCTGTATACTATGTGTTGTATGTTTTACATGTATTGTATCTTAGTCCATCATATCTCCAATGCCTAGGATAGTTCACATAGAAGGCACACCAAAAATTTGTAATGGAAATACAAATAGAACAGCCCCTTTGTAATGATGATTTCTCTGCCCAAATATTTTTGGAAGATTTTTTTCTGGAACTTAAAGCTAATATGAATTGCTACTATGAATATTAGCTTCATTTATAAAAAATTATTTTTAATATTCATGGTTAAAAGATGTTCAATAAATACCTGACAGATCAACGAAGAGCAGAATATCAATTTCACCATCTATTTTAGTTTGCAGAGTGGAAACTGAGTGACTTTAAATGTTTCTAACCATGAAATCCATGTCCACAGAATAAACAAGTACCCTTGGAGGATGGCATGGCAACCCACTCCAGTATTCTTGCCTGGGGAATCCCATGAACAGAGGAGCCTGGTGGTCTACAGTCCATGGGGTCACAGGGTCAGTCACGACTGAAGTTACTTACCCCACATGCACCACTAAAGAGATATGGATGGAGTTTCATCAGACTTGCCCCATCCTCTGAGTAAAGAACCAATCTGGCAAATCTTTTCACATTAGATGGTTTACATGAGTGAACTAATGACATCAACTGTGTATGTAGTTTGACCAAATAGGATTTAGCAAAACTATTTATTATGAAGCCCAAACAGTGCTCTTATCAGCTAAGAAACTTATATTATCAGTGACTTCTTGAATTGGTTATGGTTTTTTATTTATGATGGTATACAGATAATATCAGTATACATACAACATTAAGGTTTTCTATGACCTATTATGAACATACATTTAAAAATATTAACTTTTGGATATCTTGCATGTCGCATGATGTACTCTGCATATAAGTTAAATTAAGCAGTGTGACAATATACAGCCTTGATATACTCCTTTCCTAATTCAGAACCAGTCCGTTGTTCCATCATGTGAAATGCTGGGCTGGATGAAGCACAAGCTGGAATCAAGATTTCCGGGAGAAATATCAATAACCTCAGATATGCAGATAATATCACCCTTATGGCAGAAAATGAAGAGGAACTAAAGAATCTCTTGATGAAAGTGAAAGAGGAGAGTGAAAAAGTTGACTTAAAGTTCAACATTCAGAAAACCAAGATCATGGCATCTGGTCCCATCACTTCATGGCAAATAGATGGGGAAATAACAGAAACAGTGACAGATTTTATTTTCTTGGGCTCAAAATCACTGCCGATGGTGACTGCAGCCATGAAATTAAAAGATGCTTGCTCCCTGGAAGAAAAGCTATGACAGACAAACCTAGACAGCATATTAAAAAGAAGAGACACCATTTTGCCGACAAAGGTCCGTCTTAATCAAGGCTGTGGTTTTTTCAGTAGTCATGTATGAATGGGAGAGGTGGACCATAAAAAAGAAAGCTGAGGGCCACAGAATTGATGCCTTTGAACTGTGGTGTTGGAGAAGACTCTTGAGAGTCCCTTGGACTGCAAGGAGATCCAACCAATCAATCCTAAAGGAAATCAGTCCTGAATATTCCTGAAAGGACTAATGTGGAAACTAAAGCTCCAATACTTTGGATACCTGATGGGAAGAAGAGACTCACTGGAAAAGACCCTGATGCTGGGTAAGATTGGAAGGCAGGAGGAGACGAGGTCGACAGAGAATGAGATGGTTGGATGGCATCACTGACTTGATGGACATGAGTCTGAGCAAGCTCCGGGAGTTGGTGATGGATAGGGAAGCCTGGCGTGCTGTAGTCTATGGGACTGCAAAGAGTCAGATACAATTGAGTGACTGAACTGATGGAATTGTAAACTTAAAAATGGTAAATTTTATGTTAGTGTATACTTTACTACAATAAAAAGAAATCTATACAAAAAAATTTCTCAGAAGGGTAGTAAAACATAGTGGTTAGTATGCTGGTTCTAGAATTGGAACTTTTATAATCCCAGTTCAACAGTTAGATGTATTACTCTGGATTATAAAATATTTAACCTCTTGAAGACTCAATTTTCTTGTCTTTAAATAATACCTTAGTCATAGTTTAAAGGTTTGCTGTGCTGATTAAGCAAAATAATGTCTGTTAAGGCCATTAATAATACATGGTCCAGACATGCTTAAGGCTTATTCCACTCTTGAATTGGTGGTATTCCACTGTAGTCCTTAAGTCATCAGATTCAAGGTGTCTACAGGAATGCATTCTCTACCATGTTGGGTACGGTAAAGGGATTGATAGAATTCTGTTCTATCAATGAACAGAGGGTAGAGCCTCCACAACAAAGGGTAAAAGGACAGCATCAAGAAAGGTAGGAGAGGCAGAGACACATTCTTGCCAGGTAAAGACCCGCACCCCAGCTGCTGCGATCCATAACCAGGAGGAATCACAAAGATATGAGTCTCTTCTCTGAGGAGCCAGGGATTCGTGCTCTACATGAGACACCCAAACCCCTGGATTCTACACAGGAGAGATTCCCAAAACACCTGGCTTTGAAATCCAATAGGGAAAATGACCAGGAAAACTAGAGAAGAGCAGAGAACAGAAAAATTGTTCTTAAAGGGCCTGTGCCCAGACTCAACCTAAAAACAAGTGCAAAAACACCACACTGAAAAGTGCATGGACGACATATGAAGAGGACCCTCTTACTAAATCTTAAAGCATCTGCTGGAGAGACAGGAACCAGCTAGGATGTCTCCCAGGGATGGAGACACTGGCAGGAACTTTTTGTTATCTCTGGCTACCTTGCTCTCACCAGTACTGGAATTCTCCCTCTAACCTGTCAGCACCAATGGGTCTCCCATGCTGAAAGCCCTGCCCACTCCACTCCTGAGCCTCAGCTGGACCTCAGAGCCACCCAAACAACAGGTCCGTCCACCAGTGCCCAGCTGCTGCTGCAGCCTTGCCGCCACAGAAGGAGATACCCACAGACGGGTCATCCCTAGAGTGCCAGGCTGTGGTGGCCAGGCAGGATCGTACACCTGAGTCCCACTGGGCATCTCCTACATAAGGCCACTCTGCCAAGACTGGAAGAGACAACTGATTTACCTACTATGTAGAAACAGAGAGAGAACTAGGCAAAATGAGACAGAGGAATATGCTCTAACCAAAAGAATAAGATTAAAACATCAGAAAAAGAACTAAACAGTGATAAGCTATCTCCCTGATAGAGACTGAAAAGTAATCATAAAGATGCTTACCAAACTCAGGTGAGGCTTCCCAGGGGGTGCCAGTGGTAAAAGAATCTGCCTGCCAATGCAGGAGATACAAGAGACGTGGGTTCGATACCTGGGTTGGGAAGATCCCCTGGAGGAGAGCTTGGCAACCCACTTCAGTATTTTTCCCTGGAGAATCCCATGGACAGAGGAGCTTGATGGGCTGCAGTCTATGGGGTCACAAAGAGTTGGACACTACTGAAGTGACTTAGTATGCATGCAAACTCAGAAGAATGGAAGAACACCATGAAAACAACAATAAGGAGGTAGAAAGTATAAGAAAGCACCAAACAGAAGTTTTAACTGAACGAAAAATGCACTAGAGGGGTTCAGTAGCAGACTGGATGAGGATGAAGAGCAAATCAGCAAGCAGAAGACAAAGCAGTGGAACTCACTTAGACAGCAACAAAATGAAAAAAAAAAAAATGAAGATAACGTAACGAACTTTGGAGGCAACAAGAAGTGGAGTAGCAATTGCATTATAGGAATCCGAGACGAAGAAGGAGATAAAGAACCAGAAAAATTATTTGAAAACTGGCTAAAATTTCCCTAATCTGGGGAAGCAAACAGATACCCAGGTCTAGGCAACCCAAGAGAATTCTAGTAAGATGAACCCAAAGGATCACATCAAGACACATTATAATTAGAGTGGTAAAAGCTAAGGATAAAGGAAAAAGTCCTAAAAGCAGCAAGAGAAAACATCTTGTTATGTATATGGGAATCCCTATAAGGCAGTGAGTAGACTTTTCAGCAGAAACTTTATTTTTTATTCCTATCTTCATTTGTGTCTCAAGTTTCTTTTTTAACTGTCTGAAATTAATCTAGATACCTGTTGTACTCACCTCTCTCTCTCTCAATACCACCAAAGTTTATGTGCTTCGTATTTTTTCCTTCCTGCTTCCCAAAACCTTAAAATTAACTAGATCTTTATGAAAATTTCAGACTATGTCAGCAAAAGAAAAACAGATCAGAATCCAAACAGAAAGATATTTAAAATCATATTCAGTAATAAGAAATTTTACACAGCTAAAAACTACCTTTAAAAAAAAAAAAAAGAAAGAAAGAAAAAAAAAACTACCTTATATCAACAAGAGAGCATTCCAAAGATAATCTTCCCATTGTCTTTAGGTTTTCTTGAAGTTCCCTTAAACAGTTAATGTTCACTACTAGTTCAACACCCACGTCATACAGCAAGACCTATGAAAACAATAACTTTAAGTCTATGGAAAAATAATGCTTTAATTTTTTTTGCAAACTGAAAAGCGTTATAAAAATTGCATGAAAATACAAAATGCATTTACTTTCTTGATTATATTTTTAACTCTGCATTTACCTCTACCAATGTGTCTGTAACCATTCTGATGATCTGGCCCCTTTGCCACTGATTTTTATCTGGGATATTAACAGCACAGTGCATATCATTTTCCCATTTAACAGGTTCCCATTTTGAGTTTTCATAAGCAGCAACCATCTTTTCTCCTAAACTACATTAAAGAAAAAAAATTTTTTTAACTCTCTGAAACTTTGTTATAATGTACAATTCTCTGACCTCCCTCCCTCCTTCTATTCCAAACAAACTGGATGCCTCCTTCCTCCTTGAGCACTTGAGCACATTTCTACTGCAAGGTCTTGAACTAGCTCTTTCCTCTGCCTAGACATGAGTGCCCCCCAGGCATCTTCAAGGCTTGCTTCCTCACTGCCTTGAGGATTTATCTCAAGTGTCACTGATTCTGTGAGGTCTTCCTGCCCAGCTGCTTTATTTTTCTCATCTTCATCATTATCTCCTGCTGTAGGTAACTTTCTTTGTTCACTGTCATTCCCTCTACTAGAATGTAAGCTCCATGACTGCACAAACTTGTCCATGTTTTCATCACTGTTTCCCCAACAGCTATAATATTGGCTGTCAAATAATAGGTGCTCAATAAGCCTTTGTGGAATATATAAATCTTAACACAATAAAAATAATCAGTTAATATACTATTTGTATACTGTTAACTAGTTTTTAAGTGACTATTTAGCTGAAATAATTTGGTACTTTTAAAACAAGAACTCTGCATTTCTGAGTTCTAGATCTTTGAAATAAAATACAGAAAAGAGAATATATGCACAATATATTTTCCTTGGATGTTATACCTATGAAGCAAGTTTTCTGTTAATAACCACTGAACATAGATCTTCTCAGGAGACACTATATTGCAGATGTGCACAGGCAGTTCCTTATTATAAAGTGACTGCAGATTCTCATTAGGTAGAGATTTTGCAAACAGAGGATTTATTAAGTTGTTTACTTCATTTGAAATAATTTCTTCTGGAGAAGGATCCCATACTTCAATGTGCTTTTTAGAATTATCTTTGAGGGTATATCTGAAAAAAAAACCCATTAACAATATCAATAGTTTGCAAAATATTTATGTTTGTATTTGGTTAGATCTAGAGATGAATAAGTTTTAGTTATGATTCGCTGCTTTGCAGTTTTGATATTAACAGCTATTTTAGTCTTTTTTAAAGAGTTCTTAATGACTAACAAAGGACAAAAAAGAAAAAAAAACATGTAAAATCCAGGGTTTCTACTTTAAAAACAGTTTAAAATACCAAGTGTGCTAATAATTTCATCATTCCTTACTGATATTTTGTACTCATAAAAGAAAAGAATTATTCAGGATTTTTTTTTGGTAACTTGGATATTTCTCTTTGCATAAAAGTTATCAAACTGTTTGTCAATGAGAATACAAGTGGAAAACAATTGTTATTTTAAAATCTGTTAACAAGCAAAATTACTGAATTAAGTGTTTAGAACGTTTAATTAATCTGAACAATTCAGAATCTAAATCACAGATAATTAATGGCAAAATTTCTTCAAAGGAAAAATCTTAAATTCTTTCATAATAAACTGGAGATTGTGCTAACCAGAGGGGCTAAGTTTTTCCTTCTGAATCTATTGGATAGTTTTTGGTCCTTATTTGACATGAACTCTGAGCCTAAACTAGCTACTCTTGCCTTCTTGAAATGTTCTCTTTCTTTGGTTCCTGGTTTTTCTCTAATCTCAGGTTCCTGATCTACCATTTTTCTGGGCTTCTCTCTCCTGTAAATGATAATGCTTAGAGTTGCATGTTCATCTATGGAGATTGAGATGATTGATGAAAATGATGGACTCATTTACAATGTATATGTTTACTCCCCATCTGAATCACCCAATCAGGTCTCTTTCTCTTCTATGCTCCAGACCCTAATACTTATTTCTTTCATTCAATTAATATTTACTGGGTACATACTGTGAGCCAAGAGTCCTAGGTTCCAGAGATATAGCAGTAGACAAAATAAGCAGGGTCCAATCCTCCAGGATCTTATGGTATTATGATAGTGAGTGATTATATAATTATACAAAAAATAAATTTCAAAGAACAAGGGCGTAGGCCAATGAAATCTAACCTGGTCTTGGAGCTGGAGAAGGTTTACCTGATTAAGTGACATTTCAATTGAGATTTTAAAGGGACAAGCAGGAGTTAGGAAGGCATTCCAGAAACCAAAGGAAAAATATGTAGCTCTGGCATAAAGTAATAGGACATAGTATGAACCTTCAAGCACACAGGGGCCAGATTATTTGGGAAACATTATATTTTATTTTCTAAATGATAGTGTGCATGTATGATACAGGTGACCCCAACAGACTAGACTGTGAGACTTCACATTTCCTTTCTTCTTACTCCTTAGGTGCTCAGGGAAAACACTGATAAAGGGAAACTCATGTTCTAATTTGAGGACAGGCAACAGATACAATCCTCTGGAGGAGGGCATGGCAACCCACTCCAGTATTGTTGCCTAGAGAATCCTATGGACAGAGAAGCCTGGTGGGCTACAGTCCATGGGGTCACAGAGAGTTGAACACAACTGAACGACTAACACACACAGAGAACAGATACAGTGGAAACAGTAAGACTGTTTTGCAGGAATCAGTAGGAATCAGCAATCTGGGTATTGAAGGGCAAGGAAACTGACTGGGGCTGCCAGAGGAGTAGGGTGAGTTTACAATAACTAGTTCCCTGGGAAGGTTTGCAAAGCAATGTGCTTCCCCTGCTTCAATTATTTTTAATCAGAGGACAACTGCTTTATAATGTTGTGTTGATTTCTGCCATACATCAACATGAATCAGCTGTAGGTATTCACATTTCATCCGTCTCGAAACCCCCTCCCTGTCCAATCTTTCTAGTTTGTCACACAGCTCCAGGCTGAGCTCCCTGCACTATATAGCAACTTCCTATCACCAATCTATTTTACAAATGGTAATGTACATATTTCAATGCTACTCTCTCAATTTACCCCACCCTCTCCTTGCCCCACTATGTCCATAAGTCTGTTCATTGTGTCTGAGTCTCTATTCTTGCCCTGCAAATGGATTCATGGGTACCATTTTTCTAGATCCCATATATATGTGATAATATATGGTATCTGTTTCTTTCTTTTCTGACTTTCTTCACTCTAACAGATTCTAGGTTCATCCACCTCACTAGAACTACTCAAATTCATTCCTTTTTACGGCTGAGTAATACTCCATTGTACATATGTACCACAACTTGTTTATTCATTTACCTGTCGACAGACATCTAGGTTACTTCGATGTCCAGGCTATTGTAAACAGTGCTGCAATGAACACTGGGGTACATGTATCTTTTTCAATTATGGTTTTCTCAGGGTATATGACCAATAGTGGGACTGTCGGGTCATATGGCAGTTTCATTCCTAGTTTTTTAAGAAATTGCCATACTGTTCTCCATAGTGGCTGTTATCAATTTACATTCCCACCAGCATACAAGAGGTTTCCCTTTTCTCCACATTCTCTCCAGCATTTACTGTTAGCAGATTTTCTGATGATGACCATTCTGACGGGTGTATGGTGACCTCACTGTAGTTTTGATTTGCATTTCTCTAATAATGAGCAATGCTGAGCTTTTTTTGATGTTTATTAGCCATCTGGATGTCTTATTTGAGGAAATAAATGTCTGCTTAGGTCTTGTGCCCATTCTCTGATTAGGTTGTTTGCTTTTCTCATGTTGAACTGAATGAACTATTTGTCTATTTTGGAGATTAATCCTTTGTCAGTTGCTTCATTTGCAATTATTCTCTCCTATTCTGAAGGTTCTCTTTTCATCTTGTTTATGGTTTCCTTTGTTGTGCAAAATCTTTCAAGTTTAATTAGGTCCCATTTGTATATTTTTGTTTTTATTTCCATTACTGCAGGAGGTGGGTCACAGAGGATCTTGCTGTGATTTATGTCAACGTTTTCAAAATTTAAGTATTTTAACTTAAATTAGTTCAGATCACTGACTCCTACTCTCATTTTTTGGTGTAAGTATTCCAGGGGCTTGGCTAAGGGGAACTGACTTTGAAACACATTTAGTTTGGATTTAGTGGGATAGTTTTGTGGTTGACCACCACTTCCCTGTGGAGTTACACTACTGCTAGTGATCTTGGTATGGGAATGGATTCCAGAAATACTCCTAAGACCTTTAATGTAACAACATGAAAATATAAAGCAAATATACCACTATGAGGAGGATGCTGGAGACAAACTATTTAATGAATACAGTGAGCCACTATATGCTTGTTAATCTGGTGTAACAGTGCTTCTTTTTTTATACTTAAACATGTCCCAGTTTGGACAAGAATTAAGTTACTCTATTAATAAGTGAATTAAATCAAATCAATACATTAATAAATATCAGTTTAAACTATATTAAAAATTCATTAAAATAAAACGAAGTGTCTTGATTATTATACACATAATGTATATATAATATATATATGTATATATAATGTATATAAGTAAATATTGGGCAGGTATAATGATGTAACAGATTGTAATCTCAAGAGATAACCCTTAAACCTGCAAAGAACAGGGCTTTGAGGAGAGCAGCTCTAAGAGGTGTGTTCCTTCCAGCAGTTCTTAAATCTTTACAGAATCACAAATCACCATATTTTGACCCATAGACCTGTTCCAGGAAGCCCTGACACTTGATGCAATGCAAAAAGAGGGTGCAAGCAGGCATTTTTAACACAAGCACAGGTGCCCATAGGAAACAGAAAAGTGATTAAAATGAGTGCAGTTGTGAGGGGGCACATTGTATGTAGGGAAGGGGAAACCCATGGGGAGCTTTCTTTCTTTTATTGAAGTATAGGTTATTTACAATGTTATATTAATTTCTGCTGTCCAGTAAAGTGATTCAGTTATACATATACATAATTTTTTCATATTCTTTTCATCATGGTTTATTCCAGGATACTGAATATAGGTCCCTGTGTTATACAGTAAGACCTTGTTTATCCATTCTATATACTAGTTTGCATCTGCTAATGTGGGGAGCTTTCTGTTTACAAATTTGGCACCTAATTCCACTTTGAAGAAAATGCCTGAGGCCAGTTGAGGCTCTCCAATCATTGGTGGCCCAGCTGGTAAAGAATCCACCTGCAATGCAGGAGTCCCTGCTTCGATTCCTGGGTCAGGAAGATCCCCTGCAGAAGAGACAGGATACTCATTCTAGTATTCTTGGGCTTCCCTGGTGGCTCAGATGGTAAAGAATCCACCTGCAATGTGGGAGACCTGGGTTTGATCCCTGGGTAGGGAAGATCCCCTGGGGGAGGGCATGGCAACCCACTCCAGTATTCTTGCCTGGAGAATCCCCATGGACAGAGGAGCCTGGCAGGCTATAGTCCATGGGGTCGCAAAGAATCAGACACAAGTGAGCGACTAAGCAGAGCACACAATTTATATATAATATATAAAATAATATTCACCTAAGATTAACTATGATTTTTAGAAATTTTCATGACACTACTAATAACTAAGCTATGGTTCCAAAAAAAACTTTAAAAAATTACCAATAAACAAATTTCAATCAACCACACTACAGAAAAGACGTTTACTTTTCTGTTCTTGCCAAAGGAAATATCACCAAATCTGCCATTTCATGTGGTAATCAGTATACAGTTAAAAAATCTGTAAAAGTATTTTACAGGTGATTCTGAATTTTCTAATATTCATAGTATTTGTCAACTTTTGAAAATCTGTAACTTGTTGATTTCTTTTAACATAAATGTTATAATTTTGCTTACTTTTCCTGAATGGGGGCCTCCCAAATGTACAAATTTCAGGCTGACCCATGAACCTTGGATTTGCCCGCTGAGGAGTACAAGGTTGAGCATTTGGGAGTGAGGAATCATGCCTGCCTCTCTCTTCACCGTGCTTCCTTAGCTATTGCCATGCCTGCTCCTGAGGCATGTGAGCCCTGCGGTCCTCCAGCCAAGGGCATGACCTACAGCTCACTGATCACTGCACGATGCTTTGCTTCCTGGGGATCCTCCCTCTCCTTTAACAGACACAGGACCTCACACAACACGCCCAAAGTGGGTGTCACCTCCACTCTCTGTGTGTTGCCTCCACTCTCCCCACAAACCTGTGTCCTGTTCTTAGCAGAAGCACTCAAGATGTCCTTCAGTAAGTGATTGAATAAACAAACTG
This sequence comes from Neotragus pygmaeus, assembly GCA_006410875.1. Classification (NCBI taxonomy): domain Eukaryota; kingdom Metazoa; phylum Chordata; class Mammalia; order Artiodactyla; family Bovidae; genus Neotragus; species Neotragus pygmaeus. The sequence continues at coordinate 306,244 of SJYV01012445.1, read as the reverse complement.
TGATACAACCAGACAATGGAATATTATTCAGTGCTAAAAAGCAATGAGTTATTAAGCCAGAAAAAGACACAGAGGAACCTTAAAAGCATATTACTAAATGAAAGAAGCCAATCTGAGAAGGCTACATACTGTATGATTCCACCGTGGAAAAGACACAACTATGGAGGCGATAAAATGATCAGTGTTTGCCATTAGTTAGAGGGGAGGGAAGAATGTTAAGCTCTCACAGATTTTCAGGACAGTGGAAATACTCGGTATGACACTACAATGGTATATTCAAGTCACTACATAGTGTCCAAACCCACACAATATACATACAGTAACCCAAACTTTGGACTTTGATGATTCTGACATGTTAAGAGAGTTTCGCTGTTCCTTGTAAATACACCACTTTGCTGGTTGATAATGGTGGGGAGGCTGTGTCTATGTGGGGGCAGAAGCATAAAGGAATTCTGTTCTTTCCACTTCATGTTCTGGATCTAAAATGGCTACAAAAAATAGTCTATTTAACAAAATAAAAAGGATGACAACCCTAAATATGAAACATGTAACTATAAAACATAAGGAAGAATACATAGGAGAAAATCTTTACAACCTTGGCTTAGGCAAAGATTTCTCAGCTAAATACAAAAGGCCTGAATTATAAAAGAAAAAAATTGCCAAACTGAACTTTAAAACCAGAACCTTCAGCTCTTTAAAAGATACCTTAAGAAGCCAGATTGGAAGAAAGTATTTGCAAAGTACATGTTTAGACTATATAAAGAGCTCTCATATTTCAATAATAATAAGCAACAGTTTTTAAAAAGGGCAAAACATCTGAAAAGATACTTCACCAAAGAAGAGATACAGATGGCAAATAAGTGCATGTTAAGATCTTTAATGTCATTCAGTTCAGTTCAGTTGCTTAGTCGTGTCTGACTCTTTGCGACCCCATGAATTGCAGCACATGAGGCCTCCCTGTCCATCACCAACTCCTGGAGTTGACTCAAACTCATGGAAATTAAAATGAAAACCACTATACTCCTATAAGAAGGGCTAATATAAAATGAAAAAATCAAGTGCTAGCAAGAATGGAGAACAATAAAACTCTCATAAACATTTGGCAGGTTCTCATAAAGGTAGAAATAAATTTACCTTACAAACAGCAATTCTGCATACATACATATAGCTACACAAACACCTGTATGCAAATATTTACAG
>SJYV01012445.1:209294-303348 GCA_006410875.1 Neotragus pygmaeus | reverse complement strand
GGACCTATAGTGGAAAAGGCCAGCCCTCTCTTCTACTTCTGGTTCCACCAGTGTTGGGTGGGGGGAGGGGCAGGGGGGAGGGAGGCAGAGCCAGACCATAGACTGGCCATGTCACGGGAGACCTCTGCTGGGTGTCGCTGCTTCTCTGGCATACCCTGACAGGCATCACTGTGGGTGTACTCAAATACTGGCTTTCTTAAGGGCTATGTGATGGAGTTCTTCAGGAAACCCCTCAGGGGCCACTGCCCTGCACAAGTCCCTACCATAGAAGAACTGCTGTGTCCTGACTTTAAACCCTCCCACCTTTCTTACCACCACTCTGCCCTTCTGCTTCTGGGTCGCTTCAATCACAAGACTTTTAACCATGACAGGCCTTTTAACCAGACCTATCCTGGGTAAAAGCACAATGGTCAAGCATGGTTCCCCTTTAAAGTATCCACTTGCACCTACGAAAAATTCCTATTCTCCAGATGAGAATGCAGGCTACTCTTACTATTTTTGCTCACTCTCTACCCTGCAGTTTCTCTTCCTGATTCTCTTCACAAACGGTTTAAGAGGCTACCTAAGCAATCATCCCACCTGAAATAAAATGTCAGTCTCCTTTTCTCAGATGCACCCTCTATCTCAAGGAACCATTCTTGTTGTAGAGCCCCATAGGAATGAAGTAAAAAGCCACTCTACTCCTGCCTAGACTAAAGACTCCAATTATTTTTTCTTCTCATTTTACTGACCCATTAATAGGGAAAAACTCCCATCTATAGTCTAAGCAGATCTCCAATGGGGAATGATATGCCAGTTTCCCTTCTTGTGAACAGTGTTACATATCAACTAAAAATAAAAGTTTACAGGTCCACTTACCCTACTTCATAAGATGCTAGGCCCTCTTTGATTAGCTGGTCATTAATACTGGTGGGAATCATTCCAGGAGCACCAAGAAAATCAAAAAGTTCAACTAACAGCACATTATCTTCCAGAATTTCTGTAAAAATATTAAGACTAGTTTGGGGAAAGAAGTAAATACATCACAAAATATACTAAATGAAGCAATTTTAAAAACCTGAGAACTTAATTTCCTTCATTTTGCATACATGAGGCCTCCTGCTCAGTAATGTCCGTTTCTCTCTAGGGGTAGATACATCACTTGTCATACATGAAAGAACTGTCAATGTTAATAAAATTTTCATTTTAGGTTATTACATACTGCTCTATAATAAACCAAAAGCAGCTTGAAGCTTTTAGACTCAGAGAAAAACACAGTAACATACATTAATTGCAATAGCATTCTGTTGTGGTTTTAAACTGTTTCACTGGATTCTGCCAAGTTCCAGAGGGCAAAAGATATAAATAAAAATTAATCCAGGCCAGTTCTTATTTGTGAAGCTTTACAGCTTTTCTAAGAATGACACACACATGTGTGCATGTAAACACACACAGAGAATGGCACAAAATTTCAAACAACAAAAACTCAACCCAGAGCATTAACTGGAATTCTTCCCCCTCTTTTTTTTAGGACAAACCATCTAACTTTTTACTTTTAATGAGGCTTATTTCCTAAACGAAACAGGGAGTCAGCTTAGGGTAAAGTTACATCTCATGTCCCTATTTACTTATTTTGAGCACAGAGAACCTGCTCAGTATGCACCTGAAGGAGTGAGAGAAATTTCTTTAAGAAACACACACTCCTATGCACTGAGATTGGCTAATGTCTACACTTCTATACAATAGTAGTAGCTGGCAGGTGCAAAGAGAATGATGATTCCAAATGAAAAGATAAACTATTATCAGCAGTAACATCCTACATTGCCTAGCTGTAAGAATACTTGTTGGAAGGCTTTTTCCTCTAAGAGTTTAAAAATCATTCCTGACTACTTTTATTATCTAGAAACAAAATGCTAAGCAACTCAGAACCTTCAATAAAGTTAAGCTCCTCACTTTTCATCTTCTATGTTCCCCTTAGTACTCTGAATTAATACTTCCCTCGCACAAGTTCTTTATTCCAGAGGGCCAACTTTTCCTGTGTTCCATACCTTCACCATTTTACCTACTCAGCTTCTAAATAAATGTCCTTTGTTTTATAAGGTAACAATGTACACTAATCTCATCACTGTGCAGGTTGATAGGGAAAGATGTTTTAGGTAGAGTGGGGCCTTCTGTCACTTCTTAAATCAAATACACTACACTTGTGCTCAGATATTACTGGCATACCAATTAACTGAGAATGAAAAAGGGAGAGTCAAGACAGAAACCCGAGTCAAGTCTTCATGGATTAGCCTTGAGAGGAGACATTAAAAAAAGGAGCTAAAAACCAACAAAATAAAATACCAAGAGGAAAGCTAAAAGGACAATTAAAGCACTTTAAAGTTAGAGCCAGTTCATCAGAAAAGACCCTCATGCTGGGAAAAACTGAGGGCAGGAGGAGAAGGGGATAACAGAGGACGAGATGGTTGGATGGCATCACCGGCTTACTGGACATGAGTTTGAGCAAGATCAGGGAGATGGTGAAGGATAGGGAGGAGTGGCGTGTTGTAGTCCATGGGACTGGTGGGAATGTAAAGAGTTGGACACAAGTGAGTGACTGAACAATGACAAAGTCAGCTCAAGTTATCAGGACTAAAAGGCCCTAGAGGAAAACAACAGAATGGGAAAGACTAGAGATCTCTTCAAAAAAATTAGATACACCAAGGGAACATTTCATGCAAAGATGGGCTCAATAAAGGACAGAAATGGTATGGACNGGACTGCAAGGAGATCCAACCAGTCTATCCTAAAGGAGATCAGTCCTGGGCGTTCACTGGAAGGACTGATGCTAAAGTTGAAACTCCAATACTTTGGCCACCTCATGTGAAGAGCTGACTCATTGGAAAAGACTCTGAAGCTGGGAGGGATTGGGGGCAGGAGGAGAAGAGGATGACGGAGGATGATATGGCTGGATGGCATTACTGACTCTATGGACATGAGTTTGAGTGAACTCTGTGAGTTGGTGATGGACAGGGAGGCCTGGTGTGCTGTGATTCATGGGGTCACAAACAGTCTGGCACGACTGAGCAACTGAACTGAACTGAACTGAAAAAGCCCTTAATTTACTACTTATATTAGAGAAGCCAGACAAAAAATTCTATAGACTAAGAGTACAACTTCTATAATCATATTCTTCTTCTACAGAACTACTGTATCAGAATAACATCTTACAGAAAGTGAATTAACACATTCTAGGTGTGTGTATAGTCGCTTAGTTGTGTCTAACTCTTTGCGACCCCATGGACTCTAGCGTACCAGGCTCCTCCCTTCATGGGATTTTCCAGGCAAGTGTACTGGAGTGGGTTGCCATTTCCTTCTCCAGGGGATCTTCCAGACCCAGGGATCGAACCCAGGTCTCCTGCATTCCAGGCAGATGCTTTCTAGGTTATAACTAAATAATTAAATCATTTCTAGGTTATGTGGCCTTGAGCAACTGATCTCTAAGCTTCAATTTCTTCATTAGAAAACATTCTAATAATCTCATGATATTTTGGGTTTGCTAAATGAAAAAGTGGATATCATAAAAAGGGCTTTTGAAAGTGCCATATAAGTCAAACCTAAGTAAACATAGTTGTATATATCCTGCTCTAGTACTATTCAGATCAACACAGCCAGTGTCGGTCACAGCTCTAGAAAAGATCAAAATCTCTGATAACAGTAGCTTTTGAATCCTCCATCCAAATCCCTTGGGGTCATACATGTTTCACAATTCTTCAAACTGAGAAAAGCTAAACAGAATATATACTTCTCATTTCCTAATAGCCCCAGAAATTCTGAGGCAGCAATCATGACTATCCTGAAGTAGAATATATGATGAATACTCACTGTAAGGGAGATCAATATTAGATCTTCATGTAAACTCAGGTTTTGCCATTAAACTTGTTGAGTTACAAAACTGAGGGCTAGAGCTTAGCCTGTGTTATCAGACCCAAACTGTTCCAAAGATAAACGATTTTTTCCAAAATAAGCTGAGAACCTACAGTTAAATTCACCTGAGTCAAATAAAACAAAACCTATTTTCTAGTTATCTCCCATTTCCCTTCGCTTTCCTGAAAATTAAACCTTAGCATCCATCCCTCCAAGATGAGGGACAGAGACCAGCACAAAGGCAAAGAGAAATAAGTTAACTCCTGGCTTTAGGGTTTTCAAGAAGACATGTTGAGGATGACTTGATCTTCAGTGGAAATTTGCCTCATGTGCTGATTTTAGGCTCTTGGGCCTGTAGAAGATATTCCATTGTCCCTAGTTCTCAATAAATGTTACCTCTCACAGCTCATATGGACAACACACTGAAGTTATAAGATCTGAAAAATGTTACAGGTCATACTGTTAGTCTTATTTAAGATTATGATCACATGGCACCCAATAAAAATGAAGAAAGCTTACTAATGATGGAACATGTCATGAACTTATCTTGAGTCTTTTCTTCAAATTTTTCTTTAGCATTTTTTGACCACTGCATTGTCCCTTTATATGGTTCAATATAGGCCAGCTTACATTTAATTGCCTATGTCAAACAAAACTGCATCATTAAGAAAGTAACGTTAACTTATAGTTATTTTAGAATTCAAGTGTTAAATGTGTACAAAACCAAACTTTTCATTTGAATTTAACACATATTTAGAAAACACACAAATGTCCAAAGATCTCTCTAACAATACTTACAAATGCAAACAGCTGGAATCAACAGAGTATGGAATTATGAGGTACAAACTAATATACAGAAAATAAGCTACAAGGATATATTGTACAACAAAGGAATATAGCCAATATTTTATGATAACTATAAACGGAGTATAACTTTAAAAAATTGTGACTCACTATTTTGTACACTTGTAACTTGTATAATACTGTACACCAACTATATGTCAATTAAAAAAATAAAATTCCCAATAGCTTATTAAAAAATACCAAAACTAAAGATGAAACAAAAAACCCCAGAGTACTTTGTTGACTGAATCATTTTATACTCAGATACTGGAAAAATAAGCATCCACTGAAAGAAATGCAGCTATTAATACTATGATACATTGTTAAATGAAAATGCAGGTTATAGGACTATATATAGTCTAATCTCATAATTGTTAAAAACACAGAAGATGTATCTTAGAAGTATATATATGAAAAATACTGAATAATTTTGAGTGATCCCTCCATTTTATCATCTATATTTTCAAGTTTTTCCTATATTATTTTATCCATTTTAAATGAAAAATACTGCTTAACAATAATTCAAATACTAGGAGTATATACATTAGGAAATAAGCCTCCTTAACCATACTTATCTCTGGGGAGTAGGATTCCAAGAGAAGGGTAAGTTTTTTACTTATTCTTCCAGACATCTTTCTCTTGCACATATTACATATACTTAAATATAAATGTGATCACAGTAAAACCACTTCTGTAATGACTTTTTTCACATAATACATCATATTCTTATTACATTGTACAGTTATTTCAAAATAATACATTAAAAGCTGCAGACCAGTAAATACTTATAAAAACACACATATTATACACATAATTATAATTAATGCTTATTTGCTAAGATACATATTATTTCTTTAATGGTAATTACAGAAACTTTGATAGCCATGAGTCAGAAATTATTTACAGAAAAACTGTAGTTAAAATAACATTTCTATAGTAAAAATGACTTCAAAAATACTTTCATGTTTGTACTGACATTCTAAACCTATGATTCACAGTAAGTAGATTACCTTCTCTGCAGGATTCAGAAACTCATCCTTTATCTTACGCATGTCTTTAAGTGTTATTTTTGCTGTATTGCCAAAGTCCACATATTTAACTTCAACTTCACGATGTCCAGGCAAACCTTCAAAAATTATGAAACTGGAAATCACAAACTTGGAAAAAAACATTATCTAGCAAAGTTTAAACTGATCTACAATCAACTAGATTAGAATATCTTTATGTTTAACATACAAACAATATTTTTTTAATGTAAAAAATATTTCTACTATTTTCTCACAAAACCAACCATAATGTATAGTTGGTTCAGACTTGGTGAATGAGAAACTAACAATTTAAAGATATCAAAAGATAACCAAAATCAGGGTAACAAAATCATCCAATGCTATGTGTTACAGCCTAAAAGTTAAGAATTAGATCTGGAGTTAAGACACTTAAATGACATGTGACTGTGAGGAAATCTAATTAATATCTCTAAGATAATGTTGCTGCTAAGTCACTTCAGTCATGTTCAACTCTGTGTGACCCCATAGACAGCAGACCACCAGGCTCCCCTGTCCCTGGGATTCTCCAGGCAAGAACACTGGAGTGGGTTGCCATTTCCTTCTGCAATGCATGAAAGTGAAAAGTGAAAGTGAAGTCGCTCTGTCATGTCCGACTCTTCGAGACCTCATAGACTGCAGCCTACCAGGCTCCTCTGTCCATGGGATTTGCCAGGCAAGAGTACTGGAGTGGGATGCCATCGCTTTCTCCGCTCTAAGATACTATCCTGAGCAAATTACTTTTTTTCTCTCAGCCTCATTAGTTCATCTGTAGTGTGGGTGCACCAATAGAGTCAGATCTTAAGACTGTTTTTGATGATTCACCTACTTAAAATATACTTTGCAAAGCACCAAACACAAACTAAGCACTTAATGTTTGTTTAGTCAACATAGGTAATTAAACAAGTCAAGCAACTTAATGATCAAGGCACAGATTGATTCATATAGTAATATCTAACAGTGAAATTTTAAAAAATTATCTGTAGATATTGTGAAAAATCAGCAGAGACAGACCTCTATGTCAAACTAGTTTTCATATTTTAGAGATACCAGAGGAATCTCTGGAACATTCAAATAGACTGAAGCATGAATAAAGCTCTATCTTTTTATAAATACTCATTTTGAGTGTTTAGCCCCTGTAAGCACATGTGTTTACAGTGTTACAAAACTTTTTACTTTCAAATTTATAAACTTCTATAGAATACAATTTCAAAATGGAAAAAGTTCAGGTATTCTCTGCTCCTAGGGAGAAGTGAAAGCAAATGGAACAACACCAGCACTACCTAAGATGGCACTCAAGCAGAGCCTGAAAAGACGTATGTACCTTAAGTGTAAGGTAAAGAGGTGAGGAAAATGCTCCATGAGTAAACCTAAAAGGTAAACGGGATTCAGAAAACTAGCAGCTGAATCTAGGAAAACAAGTGACATAACTCCCCAGAATAACAACAGTGCAGTAAGCCTAGATGACAAGCAGTCTACATGGAGCAGGTGATGGAACAATGTTTTCACTGTTACAAAAGAAAAAAATCAAACCAACATTATATGAAAAGTCTTATCATGTAGAAAATTATTTTAAACTGTTAGGAAAATGTACCCATAAATTTTTTTAAAAAGTGAAAAACTGATGGAATTATCAATTCAGAATTAAAGTTATACTTTATGGAACAGCACTGAAAATACTTCAACAGAATATGAATTTAACTAAAAACTGTGATATAACTATGGAGGAGAGAGTGGGGACAAAACAGCTATAAGAGATCTAAAACTCATCTAATACATTTACTACCTAAGACTGAAGTATATCCACAAAGTATTATACATTATTTAGAAGAAATAACAGATAAATGACAAAGAAAGCCAAAAGGATTAAAAGTATTTGTCTTTTCAGTGGAGAGTGGAGTATGCTGTAGGTCATTTAGAACTATTTTTTAAATAAGGCAAATGTTAGAAAATAAAATAATGGTTAAAGTCCTAGTCAAATCAAATGAAATCTAAGGAGCCAGAGGTTCATCTATCAACATTATCACTAGCTTTCTAAAGCTAGATGACAGAGCAAAACTGTAAGATCAGACAATATCACTTTAATGATTTAATTTGTACTGACTCAAATGATATCAATTTTTAAATGAAACATCTCCCTGAGGAAATAGTGTGCAATTTCCTACCAATAACTTTTGCTCGGTACCAAACTCCATCTTCAAATTTAGCGATACAGGCTTGATCTTGAACTGGACAGAGGATTTCCAGATTTTCTGCATCTTCACTTTTATAGAATTCCTCAATTCCTTTTAATAGAAACAAAAAATCCAGGCTCTCTATCTAAGAAAGAGAGATTAAAGCAGGGATTACAGCATTATAGTTTCACAGAAACTTAAAATTTAAATGTTACATATATTATAGGCACTGCTCATAAAATGATCAAATATTAGAATTGATTAAGACATAAGCAGTCATGTAATTTATGTTTGAAATATTCTGCTACTGCTGCTAAGTCACTTCAGTCATGTCTGATTCTGTGCGACCCCATAGATGGCAGCCCACCAGGCTTCCCTATCCCTGGGATTCTCCAGGCAAGAATACTGGAGTGGGTTGCCATTTCCTTCTCCAATGCATGAGAGTGAAAAGTGAAAGTGAAGTCACTCAGTCGTGTCCGACTCTTAGCAACCCCATGGACTGCAGCCCACCAGGCTCCTCCATCCATGCGATTCTCCAGGCAAGAGTACTGAAGTGAGCTGCCATTGCCTTCTCCAATATTCTGCTACAGAAGTAGTATATAAAAATTAACATATATAGACATAACAAAAATTTATAAAAATCACAGTTTTCCAGATATCTTAAGATATCTTTCCAGATTTTTTTTTTTTTTTTTGGCTGTGCCATGCAGCATGTCAGAACTTACTTCCCTGATCAGGGACTGAATCTGAGCCCACAGCAGTAAAAGCACCAAGTCCTAACTACTAGACCACCAGAGAACTCTTGCTTCTAGATCTTTTTCTAAACACATTTTCCATGTTATTTTTTTACCAAAAATCAGACCATACCATGCCATACAATTTGATAATCTGCATTTTTCTATTAATTCTCACATTTTCTGTTTCAGCAAGTGCTCCTACTAGTACTTTTAAACCATACTATATTTCCCTAACTGACCAACTGTGCTGTTGGAAAAGACACTTGAGAGTCCCTTGGACTGCAAGGAGATCAAACCAATCAATCTTAAAGGAAATCATTTGAATATTCATACGAAGGATTGAGGCTGAAGCTGAAGCTCCAATACTTTGGACACTTGATGCAAAGGGTTGATTCATTAGAAAAAACCCTGATGCTGGAAAAGATTGAAGGGAGGAGAAGAGGACANTCAAACCAATCAATCTTAAAGGAAATCATTTGAATATTCATACGAAGGATTGAGGCTGAAGCTGAAGCTCCAATACTTTGGACACTTGATGCAAAGGGTTGATTCATTAGAAAAAACCCTGATGCTGGAAAAGATTGAAGGGAGGAGAAGAGGACAACAAAGAAGGAGATGGTTGGATGGTTGGTATCACCGACTTGATGGACATGAGTCTGAGCAAGCTCCAGGAGTTGGTGATAGACAGAGAAGCCTGGCATGTTGCAGTCCTTGGGGTCACAAAGAGTTGGACACAACTGAGTGATTGAACTGACCAAACCCAGTAACCAATCTAAGACTACTTGTTATATTTGGTTATCTAAATAAGTGTTATAAATTAGTGTCATTTTCTTTTAAAAATGATCCTGTCTTGTTAAAGATAGTCTGCTATTTTTCTGTAGAATGCCTCATCTTCTGGATTTATGTGGTTATCCTATTATTTACCTTCTTCCTCCACTGAGTTAGGGTATATGCCCTGAATTTCCTCAAAACAGAAAGTTGTATCTCCAAGTTTGATGGATACAAGCCAAATCTTTTGGCTAGAATACATCATAGTTGCAACACATCAGAAGACAGCATTACTCACTGTTAATAAGCTAAGATTCATCTATGGAATGGGGTGGCAACTCTCATCGCTTCTCTGCACTGTTACGTGTTTCCCTTGTGATCAAGTAATTCATGTATGCTACTTTGCCATTGTATGAATGTCCAATTTCCCATCAGCCATCCATCTAAAGGTTTTAAACTGAACTGATAAATCTTTAAATCAGTACTTTCAGTAGAGTTTCTGAAAAGACTGTGTAATGCAGTAGAGGTTTACTTTATTAAACAGGATTATCTGGCTATTTTAAAACACAGTTCCTGAAGTTCCTATACTACTTAAAACACAGTAAAACAAAACAAAGGACAATTGTTTATTTCTCTAAATACCAATTTTTAAAGTTAAAAAATATTTTAAAAACCATCTCAAATGGTCAAAAAATGAGGTTTTTCTCTTTTGTGAGTATAATAATGGAAGTGGAAATTTTCTGAAACTTTTGTTATTTCATTAAAAAGTTTTAAAACTATTTAAAGCCTTCTAAACCTTTATTTCTAAGTAGGTAGTATTCATATTCTTCCACTAACAGGCTATTCAAAGAGAACACTGAAATATTCAACAGACAAGTGACAGTAGCAAAATTCCAGACTCTGAAGCTCCAAGCTCTCATTTCCCCATAGAAACACTGATAAAACAAGAAACCATCTGAACCAGCTTTGCTAGGGCTCGAACTCTGAACCAACTTTGTTAGGGCTCTGGAAAACAGTTAAGGCTTACAGCATTGAAGCAAACACCCAATTAAGCTTTCAACATTCAAGGAAGTCAACATAAACATTTGCCAAACACAAGTTAAAAGAGCACAGACACTTCAGTGATCACACACAAGCAATAGTATTTGCAAGAACAGTTTGAAAAAGTCTCAAAAGAAAAAAACTACCACAGTTTTCAACAGTTTAAAACAAATCCAGTTATGTATTGGTATACGTGTGTGGGGGCTATTTTCAGAGGTTTACTGTATTATAATAGTTGATGCCTAATTTTCAACAAGAAATCAGAAGACATACAAAGAAACAGGAAAACATGGCTCATTCCAAGTAACAAAGTTCAGGTCAGTTCAGTCATTCAGTCATGTCCAACTCTCTGTGACCCCATGAACTGCAGCATAGGCCTCCCTGTCCATCACCAACTCCCGGAATTTACCCAAACTCATGTCCATTGAGTCGGTGATGCCATCTAACCATCTCATCCTTCTGCCGTCCCCTTCACCTCCTTCCTTTAATCTTTCCCAACATCAGGGTCTTTTCAAATGAGTCAGCTCTTCACATCAGGTAGCCAAAATATTGGAGTTTCAGCTTTACCACATCAATCCTTCCATTTAATATTCAGGATTGATTTCCTTTAGGATTGACTGGTTGAACCTTCTTGCAGTCCAAGGGACTCTCAAGTCTTCTCCAGCACCACAGTTCAAAAGCATCAATTCTTCTGTGCTCAGCCCTCTTTATAGTCCAACTCTCAGATCCATACATGACCACTGGAAAAAACATAGCCTTCACTAGATGGACCTTTGTTGGCAATGTGTTTGCTTTTTAATATGCTGTCTAGGTTGGTCATAACTTTTCTTCCAAGGGGTAAGTGTCTTTTAATTTCATGGTTGCAGTCACCATCTGCAGTGACTTTGGAGCCCAAGAAAATAAAGTCTGACACTGTCTCCCCATCTATTTCCCATGAAGTGATGGGACCAGATGCCAAGATCTTAGTTTATGTTGAGCTGTAAGCCAACTTTTCACTCTCCTCGTTCACTTTCATCAAGAGGCTCTTTAGTTCTTCTTTGCTTTCTGCCATAAGGGTGGTGTCACCTGCATATCTGAGGTTATTGGTATTTCTACTGGCAATCTTGATTTCAGCTTGTGCTTCATCCAGCCCAGCATTTCTCATGATTTACTCTGCATATAAGTTAAATAAGTAGGGTGACAACATACAGCCTTGACATACTCCTTTTCCTATTTGGAACCAGTTTGTTGTTCTATGTCCAGTTCTAACTGTTGCTTCCTGACCTGCATACACGTTTCTCAAGAGGGACTACCAGACCTAGTATTCCCATCTCTTGAAGAATCTTCCAGTTTGTTGTGATCCACACAGTCAAAGGCTTTGGTATAGTCAATAAAGCATAAATAGATGTTTTTCTGGAACTCTCTTGCTTTGTCTATGATCCAACGGATGTTGGCAATTTGATCTCTGGTTCCTCAGCCTTTTCTAAAAACAGCTTGAACATCTGGAGGTTCACAGTTTATGTATTGTTGAAGCCTGGCTTGGAGAATTTTGAGCATTACTTTACTAGCATGTTAAATGAGTGCAATTGTGCAGCAGTTTGAGCATTCTTTGGCATTGCCTTTCTTTGACCTACTTTAATGACCTCATTTTAACTTAATTATCTCTATAAATTCTGTCTCCAAATAAGGTCATGTTTTGAATTTCTGGGGGTTACAGCTCCAATGTATCTTTTAGGGGGAGAGGTAAATCATCCTGTAATACTTAACTGGTTGGATTTGTAGATTTGTGTATGTCATAAAATTTGGGAAATTGTTGGTCGTTATTTCTTCAGATAATCTTTCTGTTCCAACAAGATGGTTGGATGGAAGCACCAACTCAATGGACACGAATTTGAGTAAACTCCGGGAGTTGGTGATGGACAGGGAGGCCTGGTATGCTTCAGTCCATGGAGTCATGAAGAGTCAGACATGACTGAGCAACTGAACTGAAAGTAGGTCTTAATCCAGTATGACTAGTTTCCTTTTTCAGTTCAGTCACTCAGTTGTGTCTGATTCTTTGTGACCCCATGGACTGCAGCACGCTAGGCTTCCCTGTCCATCACCAACTCCCAGAGCTTGCTTAGACTCATGTCCATTAAGCTGGTAATGCCATCTAACTATCTCATCCTCTGTTGTCCCTTTCTCCTCTTGCCTTCAATCTTTCCCAGCATCAGGGTCTTTTTCCAATGAGTCAGTTATTCGCATCAGGTGGCCAAAGTATTGGAGTTTCAGCTTTACCATCAGTCTTTCCAACGACTATTCAGGACTGATTTCCTTTAGGATTGGCTGGTTTGATCTTGCTGTCCAAGGTGCTCTCAAAAGTCTTCTCTAACACAGTTCAAAAGCATCAGATCTTTGATGCTCAGCTTTCTGTTTATAGTCCACCTCTCACATTCATACATGACTACTGGAAAAACCATAGTTTTGACTAGACAGACCTTTATCAGCAAAGTAACGTCTCTGCTTTTTAATATGCTGTCTAGGTTGGTCATAGCTTTTCTTCCTATGAGCAAGCATCTTTCAATTTCATGGCTGGAAAAAAGGAGTAAAATTGGGCAAAGAGACACACACACACACACAGCAGAATGCTCATAAAGGTGAAGGTAGAAAATGGAGTGAAGTAGAAGCCACTGAACACCAATATTTTCCATCTAACCACCAGCAATTAGGGAAATAGATTCATTCTCACTTATGACCTTCAGAAGGAACCCAACACTACCAACAACTTGACCTCAATACCTCCAGACTTCAGAACTGTGAGACAATAAGCTTACATTGAGTAAGCAACTTAATTGGTGGAACTTTCTTATGATACTCTAAGGAATGAATATACATTTTGAAATGCGAAAGCAGGGTACTGTTGTAATACATACCTAAAATTACGGGAGAAGCTTTGAAACTGGGTTGAGCAGAAAGAAGAGGAAGAATTACGAGGTACCTGAATGAAAAAAATCCAGTTTACCCTGGAAAGATTATTGGTAGAAATACGGATGCTAAAGGTGTTTCTCGTGAGATTTCATAGAGAAATGAGGAATATGATACTGGAAACTGGAGGAAAGGAATTCCTTGTTACACACGGGTAGAGAACTTGGCTGAATTATACTGTACTGGGTAGAAAGTTGAACTGGATATTTAGCTGAGGAGATTGCTAAGTAAAGTGTCAAAGTGTCAGCCTGGTTTCTCCTTGCTGCTTATAATAAAATGTGAGAAGACAAAGATAAATTGAAGGATAAATTGTTAAACATGAAGGAACCAGAATCTGAATATTTAAAAATTTCTTAGCCTATTTGTATTTCAAAAAATGAGAAAGCAAGCTCTGGAGAGAACATCAAGGGCATGGTTAGACAGTGTTTGCTGAAGGGAATATGGATATCATGATTTATGAAGCCAATCAATCATCTCAGCAGAAACAATGCCAGCCTGAAGGGGACAGAGGTGACAGGAAATGAAGCAGAGAGGGGTGGTGGGCTTGTGAGATTCTACAGGCATGAACAGAGCTGACAGAGTGATCTGGTCATGAACATATGTTTCAAGAAAACAGAGGAGTGATTTTGAAGGTGATTCAGAGGCTCGAGTGTGTGCCACTGCTATTGCAGGCCCAGAGCACACAGACCTGAAAGGCAGGGCTGTCTCCTCCTCTGTTCCAGGGATGGGGCCTCCTTCTGTGTTTCAGAGTTAGGACAACTCCTCAATTCCAATGGATGAGGCTGCTGCAGGATTGAGGGGGAAGGGCCACACCCCAGGGGGACTGGAGGATGGAGCATCCAGCCGCCGAGGATTATTCTAAAGCCGTAAGACTCTAATGGAGTTCTTCCTGCTAGGATTTGGACTTACTGTCTATTCTCACAGATTTAGAGATAGAGAGGAGTTCTGGCCTAGCTTCATTTAAAGAATTCTTGCTTATACCTGATTGAGCTAATCAGAATTTAGTGATTTTATATGATATTCTGGACTTAGACTTGATGCAAGATAATTAAGATTTTTTGGAACACTGGGATGGGGTGACTGCATGTGAGGAGGAAATTTTTGATAGAGCAGAGTGGATTGCTTATGAGTTGGTTTCTGTCCTCCCCTCAAAATATACTAAAGTTCTAACCACTTCCCCCAGGACCTCAATGTGTCCTTATTTGGAGATAGAGTTTTACAGATAGGATCAAGATAAAATAAAAGTTTTAGGCTGGAGTTAATTCAGTAAGACTGGTGTCTGTATTAAAAAGCTGAGACAGACAAGATACACAGAGAGACTGCCACGTGAAGGAAGCAGAGACTGCGACGATGCAGCAGAAGTCAAGGAGTGCTAAAGATTGCCAGCAAATCATCAATCTAGTCCAGAGACATGGGACAAATCTCCGCCCCCCGTCCCCAATATAAGGAAGGAAGGAACCAACTCTGACGACATCCTGACCTTAAACCTGTAAACTCCAGAACTGGGAGTCAATACATTTCTGCTTTTAAAACTACCTACTTTGTGGCATTTTTTGTAGGGGGCACCATGAAGCTTGTGGGATCTTAGTTCTCCAACTAGGGATTGAATCCAGCCCCTACTAGTGAAAGAAGAGTCCTAATCAATCACTGAACCACCAGGGAATTCCCTGTTGGGCTTTGCTATAGCAGGCTTAGCATGTTAATATAATCAAAAAACCCTAGTTAGGATAAATTCAAAGAGAGACACACTAGATGCATGATGAACAAACTATCAATAGCCATAAAAAGAGAACTTTTGCTGTGAAAGCAGCAAAAGAAAGTGACTTGTCAGATATAAGGGATCATCAATAAGATGATCAGCAGATTTTTCATCAGAAACCTTGGAGGTCAGAATGTAATCAGAAGATACACTTAAAAGAGCTAAAGAAAGAACTGTCAACTGAGAATTACAGATCCAGCAAGACTATCCTTCAAAAATGAGGGAGTAATAAGCCATTCACAGATAAACAAGAGGTAAGGAAGTTCACTAGACCTGACTTATAAAAAAGGCTAAAAGGAGTCCTTCAGAAGGAAATGAAAGGATGTTAGAGCATAACATAAATTCACATTAAGATATACATATCTGTGATTAACATAAACACACAAATATGAAAGCCAGTATTATTAACTTTGGTTTCTAACTCTACTTTCATTTTCTACAAGATTTAAAAGACAAATGCACACAAATAATTATAAGTTTACATTATTGAGTATTTGACATACAAAGATTAATTTTTGAGACTGATATTATTTAAAAGGGAAATGGAGCTATACAGAAGTAGGGTTTTGTGCAGTTAAAGGTGATATTAATTCAGATTAGATTTCTACAGGATGTTTCATATAACTTTAATTACACATAACTTAAGGATGTTATGTGTAATCCTCATGGTAACAATAAACACAGATATACAAAAGGAACCAAATGACACTACAGTTTTGTCATACCCATGTTCATTGCAGCATCATTCACAATAGTCAAGAGGTAGAACCAAGCCAAATGTTCATCAATGGATGAGTGAATTAATAAAAGGTAGTATGTACATACAATGGAATATTTAATTACCCTTAAAGTAAGTCCTATTGCATGCTACAACATGGATGAACCTGGAGGGCATTATGGTAAATGAAACAAGCCAGTGACAAAAGGACAAACACAGGTATCCCTGGTATCTGAAAGTAGTGTTCCTATGAAATCTTTTGTAAGCCAAAATGTAGTAAAGCAAAGAGGCTGACTTTTCTTTGCTAAGAGCAATGTAGGTTTTTCAGAAAAATGAAATTTGTGTAAACTGAACTTCTAAAAAGCAGGGTACTGTTTGATTCCACTTATATGAGTATCTAAATAGTCAAATTCATAGAAGAAAGTAGAACTGTGGTTGTTAGTGGTTGGGGGTAGAATGAAACAGGCAATTACTGTTCAGGGAGTACCAAGTTTCAGTTTTTCAAGATGAACAAATTCTACAGATCAGCATGCTGTATAATAATGTGAGTTAGTGAATACTACAGAACTGTATATTTTGAAGTGGTTAAGAGAGCAAAGTTTGTATATGAAGGACTGACAGCTTTTCTTCTAAGAATGATAAGAAAGCATGCATGCTTTTGTGCTTGCTATTTAATATAATTTTATAAGTTCTAGCCAGAGTAATTAGGCAAATATATATATATATATATATATAAGGCATTTATAGTAATTAGGCAAATATATATAAGCCGACCAAATTGACAAGAAATAGGAAAATGATCTCTTTCCTAGGTAAAAAAAACCCTAAAGGTGCCACAAAAATACTAGGAGGTCTAATAAATGGGCTTCCCAGGTGGAGCTAGTGGTAAAGAATCCACCTGCCAATGCAGGAGACAAGAGACGCAGGTTTGATCCCTGGGTTGGGAATATTCCCTGGAGGAACGTATGGCAACCCACCTCAGTATCCTTGTCTGGAGAATTCCATGGACAGAGGAGTCTGGTGGGCTACAGCCCATGGGGCCACAAAGAGTTGGACACAATTAAGCACACAAAGATGTAGACCACAAAATGATTACAAAAAATCACATGCATTTCTACACAATAACAATGAACAGTCCAAATGGAAATTAAGAAAACTCATTTTACAGTAGAATAAAAAGAATATACTCAGGAATAAATATAACTGAGGATACAGACTTGTACACTTGTTGTACAGTACAGAGCACTATTACAAAATAAATGGAAAAACCTTCCATGTTCATGAACTAGAAGATTTAATACTGTTAAGATGTCAATACCCAGGGCTTCCCTGGCTGTCCAGTCATTAAGAATCTGCCTTCCAATGCAGGGGACATGGATTCGATCCTGGCCTTGGAGGATCCCACATGCCACGAAACAACCAAGTCCATGTGCCACAACTCTAGAGCCAGCACTCTAGAGCCTGTGAGCTGCAACTACGGAGGCCCATGCATCTACAGTCCATGCTCTGCAACAAGAAAAGTCACTACAGTGAGAAGCCTGCACACAGCAACAAAGAGTAGCTCCACTTGCTGCAACTAGAGAAAGCCTTGCAGCAATGAAGACCCAAATAAAGTCATAAATAAATAAGACCTTTTCAAAAAGGATGTCAGTACCCAAAAAATTTTACAATTCAAAGCTATCCCTATCAGAATCCCAATGATGTTTCATGTAGAATAGAAAAACTCATCCTAGAGACTCCCCTGGTGGTCCAGTGGTTATGAATCTGTTTGCTAATGCAGGAAACATGGATTTGATGCCTGACTTGGGAAGATTTTACATACTGTGGGGCAACTAAGGCCATGTGCCACAACTATTGAGCCCGTGAGTTGTGACTATTGAAGTTCACACACCCTAGAGGCTATGGTCTACAACAAGAGAAGCCATCACAACAAGAAGCTCTCACACAAAAGCTAGAGAGTAGCCCCCACTTGCTGCAACTAGAGAAAAGCTCACGCACAGCAGTGAAGGTCCAGTACAGCCATAAAAAAAAATAAGTAAAATTTTGAAAAAGAGAAAAACATCCTAAAAGTCACATGAGATCTCAAGGGACCCCAAAGTTCAAAAACAACCTTGAAAAAGAACAAAGTTGGACAGCTCACACATTCTCATTTCAAAAGCTGCTACAAAGCCACAGTAAATAAAAGTGTGCCACTCAGCAATCAGATGAGAAACTCTTCCCTTGGAAGGGAAGAGTTAAAATTGTCACTATATGCAAATAACGTGATCCTATAGAAGATCCTAAGGACACCACATACACAAAAAAACTGTTCAAAAATAAATGAACTCAGCAAAGCAGTAGGACACAAGATTAACATTCATAAATCAGTTTCATTTCTTTACACTAACCATGAAATATCAGAAAGGGAATGTAAAAACACAATAAAGTTTAAAGTTGCATCAAAAAAAAAATACAGCTATCAAGAAACTTGACCAAGGAAGAGAAAGACTTAATATACTGAGAACTATAAAGTATTAATAAAGGAAATTAAAGAGGACTCAAAGAAATGGAAAGATAATACCATGCTCTTGGACTGGAAGAATATTGTTTAAAAGGCAACATTACCCAAAACAATCTATAGATTGAATGCAATCACAATCAAATTACTCATGTCAGTTTTCATAGAACTAGAACAATAATCCAAAATTTTACATGGAACCTTAAAATACCCAGAACTGCCAAAGTAATCCTGAGGGAAAAAAAGAAAGAGGCATAACTCATTCAGATTTCAAACAATACTACAAAGCTCCAGTAATTAATGAAAGGACTGATGTTGAAGTCGAAATCCCAATACTTTGGCCACCTGATATGAAGAGCTGACTTATCTGAAAAGACCCTGATGCTGGGAAAGATTGAAGGCGAGAGGAGAATGGGATGACAAAGGATGAGATGGTTGGATGGCATTATTGACTCAACGGACATGAGTCTGGGTAAACTCTGGGAGTTGGTGATGGACAGGGAGGCCTGGCATGCTGCAGTCCATGGGGTCNCCAAAAACCTCACACTTAATTGGTCTGGTTCTCTGTACAGCTTCTCCCCTGGAGCCCCAAGGTGGGGACTGTGGGCCCACATATCTTGAACACAGCAGGCGTGAGTAGCTGTCCTGAACAAAGCAGCATCCCTTCAGAGCAGTCACTACACTAGCTCATATGAAAAGCATAGTGGTCCACACACTCCTTACAGGAACTGTCCACAAGGATCCTGGCCCTGTAATAGCCTGGTTGCCCCTAAAGGACCCCAGCCCTCTCAGCCTGGAGGAGGCCTAGTCTTCGTCTTGAATAGAAACCCCTCTCAGAACCTGTGTGGAAATGTGCCTGGCCCCACCTTGCTCAGGAATCTGGGTCTGCACCCGCTATTAAGAATGGCTGCCTGAGCCCAGTACAGAAACCTAGTTCTGGGACTCTAAGGGAACCCCTTTTTCTAATTATCAACAGGAAACCCAGCCTGACTCTGGACAGGAACACCAGCCCTCACCTTGCACAGGAGGAACCCCTGGCCTCCCATGGCACAAGAACCTCTCTGCCTTACTCCTGCTGACAACCTGGAACTCCCACTGAAAGAAAGTCCCTGTACCACCCCTAACAGAAATGCCTGTCCTGACCCTCTTCCCAAGCCTCACTCTCTTTATAGGAATCCTATCTTGACCTTGGACAGGATACCTCTGTCCTCACAATGTACTGGAGCCCTGCCCTTCAGGTAGCATTTTCAAAATACCTCACTCACTAGAAAATCTAGTGAGTTTAGAAGCCATTGCCTCCATGGTGGACAACAACTCCTAACATCACTCTGCACAACAAGCCTGATTTCACAACCCAGCACGCAGAGCATGCAGGAACTCATGCTCTAACTCTCAACATGAACCTCAGTCTTGAGCTTACACAGGAAGCCCTGTGTTAGGGACACCTGTCCTAACCCTCAACTTTAAGCCCATATCTCATCCTATGCAGCCACCTATGGTCTCACTTGGCACAGGATCCCCCTCCCAGACACTGTACAGGGCTTCCCCTCCTCACCCTATGTGTGCGCCAGGGCCATGACTCTCTACGGGAGGCCTTGACTGTAACTGTTCTGGAACTTCTAACCAGACTTTAAGCAGAAAACCTTTATCCTGACTCTCCACAGAAATCCTTAACTTGACTCATTTATAGGAACCTCTGACCTGATCCTTTACAGGAACTCCTAACCTTCCCCTGTGGAACACCCCTGTGACCCTGCACGGGAAGCCCTGTGACTCTCTATGACAGCCCCTTCCCCGGCCTTGTCTCAGAAGCCCCACTTTTGCCCTTTACAGGAGCCACTGTCCTGACCCAACAGAAGAAACCCTCACTTGAATCTGTGAAGGTGACTGTGTCCTACAGCTGCACAGGATCTCTGTCCTGATGCTGTGTGGGACCACCCTCTGAGTCCCTTCAGGAACTTGTGTCCTGAGCTGGTACAGAAAACCCTGCTCTCACACTCACAGGGAACCTCTGACTTGAGAGACATCCAAGAAATGAACCAGTATAAAAACATCTATCCTGCACAGGAACTTCTGCTCTGACCTTGTTAAACAATCCAGAATCTGAATCACCATAATCACCTGTCCTGAGTCTGTACAAGAACCCTGGCCTCCTGGAGTAGAAAATGGCAAGTCCCTCCAGTATTCTTGCCTGCAAAATCCAATGGACAGTGGAGCCTGGTGGGCAACAGTCCACAGGGTCGCAAACAGTCGGACAACATTGAAGTGACTTACCATGCTCACTGCTACATTTAAAATGGATGACCAACAAAGACGTGCTGTAGCACGGAGAACTCTGTTCAATGACATGCGGCAACTTGGATGGGAGGGGTGTTGGGAGGAGAATGGATATGTTTATATGTATGGGTGAGTCCCTTTGCTGTTCACCTGAAACTATCATAATATTGTCTGTTAATTGGCTATAACCCGAACAAAATGAAAAACAAACAAGCAAGCAAACAAACAAACCAACCCTGGCCTAACCCCTAAAAGAGTCTCTCGATTTGCATCTCTGGCCACCCAGCTCTGATCCCATGCAGAAATACTTGGCCTCAGTATGTTATGATCCTTTGGCCTGACCTTCTACAGAAAACCACCTTTCTGGCCTCTAAAGGAACAGCCATGCTTAATCTGCCCAAGAAAACAATGCCTTCACATCCTTCCCTCTCACTCTACAATGTCTCCNCGATTTGCATCTCTGGCCACCCAGCTCTGATCCCATGCAGAAATACTTGGCCTCAGTATGTTATGATCCTTTGGCCTGACCTTCTACAGAAAACCACCTTTCTGGCCTCTAAAGGAACAGCCATGCTTAATCTGCCCAAGAAAACAATGCCTTCACATCCTTCCCTCTCACTCTACAATGTCTCCAACCCTCATATTTTTCTACAAACCTGTCTTACCAGACAACAGGGTCATTCTTCGGACCTCAGACAAGACAAAACAACCTGACCCTGTAGATAAACCTCTACAGGTGGAGAAACCTCCACCTCCACCCCTGTCCTGATACATTAAAGAGAATTCTCGATAGCAGTGCTGTCCAAAAGAAGTACAATTCTAGTCACATGTGTAATTTTAAATTTTCATGCAGCTGCATTAAAAAGAGAGAAAAACAGGTGACGTTAATTTAAATGATATATTTTATACTTTACCTACTATAATTGAGTACAGTTGACACTTTAACAACAAGGGGGGAGGGGCACTGACAACTCCGAGCAGTGAAAATCATGTATAGTCAGTCCTCTATATTTGCTTTCTCCACATCAGCAGTTTCACATCTGTAGACTCGCAGAGTCAGACAAGACTGAGCGACTAAGCACAGATTCGACCAACCTTGGATTATGTAGCAGTAATATGTACTGAAAAAACAGTTGCATACAAGTGAACCCACAAATTGAAATCCATTTTGTTCAAGGACCAACAGTATTTCACTTCAATATGTAATTGATATAGTGGCTTCCCTGGATATGGTGGCCCAGTGGTAAGGAATCCACCTGACAATGCAGGAGACATGGGTTTGATCCCTGATCCAGGATGATCCCACACGCTGCGGAGCAACTGAGCCTGAGCACCACAACTACTGAGCCTGTGCTCTAGAGCCCAGGAACCATAACTACTGAGCCCACGTGCCCTAGAGCCTGTGCTTTGCAACAAGAGAAGCCACTGCAATGAGAAGCTCAAGCACCACAACTACAGTTACTCCTGCTCTCCACAATGACAGGAATGATCACACAGCAATGAAGATTGAGCACAGTCAGTAATAAATAAAATTATTTTAATCAACTTGGCCTTTGAGGGAGAGGGAGAGGGTGGGATGATTTGGGAGAATGGCATTGAAGCATGTATACTATCANCAGACCCCTGTGTCAACTTGACGGGAAGACTGACCCTGCTGCTACAGCTCTGGAGGAAAGCAGAGGTGCACGTCTCCACTCGAGATGGGGCCTGACACCCTGTGTAGCCTCCAGAGGAACAACATGATCTACATCAGCACTGGAGAGAAACCTCAGGTTTTAGACGAGGACTTAGGAGCCAGGCTTGACTTCACAGGAATCCCGAGAGGCTCCTCGGAACTCGCGTGGAGACTGGCCTTTCCTGAGGCCACATGAGTGGATCCCTGAGGTCCCCGTCGTAACTCAAGAGGAACCTGAAGCAACTCGAGCAAAACCAGGAAGTTCTCCCCTCCAGACGAGATGTGGCACTTGTCTCTGTGGCTTCTCAGGGGAAGTCACCCCTTCACTCTTCAACCTCGAAGGGGTCTTTCACACCATTCCAGTTACTCAAGAAGTTCCCCAACATACACTTTCCCACTCGAAAGGAACACCGAGGGTCCCGCCACAACTCAAGAGGAGCCCCGTTTCCACCTCTCCTGCTCGAGATGAGGTCTCCTTTAACTGCTTCATCGTGGGAGGTTTCCNAAGGGGTCTTTCACACCATTCCAGTTACTCAAGAAGTTCCCCAACATACACTTTCCCACTCGAAAGGAACACCGAGGGTCCCGCCACAACTCAAGAGGAGCCCCGTTTCCACCTCTCCTGCTCGAGATGAGGTCTCCTTTAACTGCTTCATCGTGGGAGGTTTCCCGGCCTTCCTGTCTCATGTCAAGAGGAGGAGCTGTCCACAGGAAAGTTGAGAGGAACTCCAGGGGTCATGCCACCATTCCAAAAGACCTCCAAATGTCTCAGTCCACTCCAGTGGAACCTGAATTCACTGCACCGCTTGACTGACAGTCCGAGTATGGACTCACACCCCAATGGCACATGTTTAAGTCCTGTGCCATAGACTCGAGGGAAAGCCACTGACCGTTGTCTCAACTCGATTGGAAGCCTGACTCTGCTGCTACAGCTCAGGAGGAAAGCAGACATGCATGTCTCCACTCGAGACGAGGCCTGACTCCCCTGTGGAACCTCCAGAGTATTGCCACAATCCATGTCAGCACTGGAGTGGAAACCTCAGGTTCTGGTGTCAGCTCAAGACGAGGACTAAGGAGCCTACCACGACTTCACAGGAATCCCGAGAGGTCCCTTACAACTCGCATGGAGACTGNCATAAAAAGTAAAACCTACTCAGAATAGATAAGTGCAAAAAAATGTTTTATCCTTTATAGGATAAAGTCAAAACCAAAATAATATTGAGGAAAACATCAGTGCTAATACTTTCATGTTTCCTTTTATTTCTTTATTCATTTGTTCATTCTTTCAAATATTTGTTGAATGCCTACTGTGTGCTAGGTGATTTGCTATGTGCTGGAATACAAAGATGAACAAAGGCACAGACTCCTGCTTTCAGACTTCCTAATAATACAATTGCTTAACACGTATTCTTACACACGGTTTCTGTCTTCTAGGAGTTTCAAATCTTTCTGGGGAACAAATATTCATAAATAATACAAAAGCAGAATGCAATGTAGTTAATAAGTAGTGAGCAAAGGGTCATGCAAATAGAGAAGAAATGTATAGAAATATGCCATACCACATCAAATATTTTTCTCTCTCCATATTTATTTGACTCTAAAATTTAGTGGTTAACTCAGATATTCAGCCATCATTAAGTTCATACACACACATTCAATATAATTTCCCATTAAGATCAATTCTGATTGTAGAAATCGAAGTTCAATTCCTTTTTCACTTGCACCAATAGTTTATTATGCAAAAGGTATTTAACAAGTGAACTAGTGCCATGAACCTACAATCAGTAATCTGAACCCCAAAGCATAGTTAAAATTGGACTATTTGGCCCCCAAACAAGAAATAATTTAAGTCTCACTTACTGAATTCTGTGGAACAATGTCTTTCAATGAGCATGGATGTGCTAGTGGCTGGACATCTTTCAGCAGTTCTTCAATATATGGATCAGACTTTCTCAGAACCAGATATAAGTCATTTAGTACGACATGCTGCTTAGCAATGTGCTCTGATCTCACAAGAGCGTCACCAACTCTGGGAAGAATTCAAGAATTAATGAAAATAATGCTTCAAGCTCAAGCTTGCGTTAGCCCACAAAAGGTATGCATTTCTACACATTCTCTTTTTAAGTTAAATCTTCTAAAAAGTTATATTCTGATTCATACTATCTCATTATATAGATTCAATCTATCTTTTAAAACCACAGACATTATTTCTACCTACAGAATAAATCTCAACAGCCTTTATCTGGAGTATCTTTCATATACTTATTCAGTTTAAACTTAAAAGGCATAATGACACATCCAAATAGCAATATATTTGTTTATAAAGTTATGACCATTTAATAAAATGACCATGCAAGAGTTAATACTGGTCCCTACTACAAGAACATTTTCAATTTATCTTGCTAGAAGAGTAATGGAAACATTTCTGAGCACCTAGAATGAGCTAGACACTATGCCACTTTAATATGCAATAATGAAATTAAAGAAAATGATTAAAAATTTTACTCAATCATCTGGCAACTAACAAACTATTTAAAAGAAAGAAAATTTTTGTGCTTCATTCTCTGCTTTGAAGCAATGTAGAAGATTATTTAAGTTTGAAACATCAAAAAGTTCTTTTTCTAAGCTCCCCATCTAGTAGCACTGATAAAGTATAATACTTTGCTAATTTAGTAATGAGTATGACAAATTTCAGTGCAAAATATAAAGTATATGACTTGGAAGTGAAGAAGGATAACTTATTTCTACCTCTTCCTATTTTTCTTTATTCTTTAGTATTACCCCATCACAAGTGTTTCTAAGCAGGCAAGGAATATATAATACTTATAACATACCCTGCAACAATCAGCACTTCAGAATTTCCAAAATCTACCATGAATATTTGTATTAGTGCAACTTCATGGACTGAGAATTTGGTTGGATTACCAAGTTTTCTAATACTTTCACTTCCCACTGGAATTAATTCAGTAATAGTTCCTCGACACCACATTCCATTTTCAATACTGTTGATAAATATTCTTGCACCTACATAATAAGAGACAAATGATTATCAATGTTTACAAAGAAAATATCTAATTACCTCTAATTTACAAACAAGCACATTAGATTCTATCACAAAAAAGTCTTAATTAACTTAACTGGTGATATAGTACTGAGTCAGTGCTATGAGAGGGATCAAAGGTAGTATATTTTGGCAGTTTCTGTTATGCAGAAACTTGTGACCTAGACAGGAAGGTAAATACAGAGTATCAAGCCAGCAGTCCTTTATTGAGGACCTGTGCTTTATGAACTATAATAAAGATGAATAAGACTGTCCTGCTCAAGAAAGGAGAGGAGCCCAAATCCTTTGGGGCACGGTGTGGTGCACCCCACCGCACGTCGGGACTGGGTTTCAGTGTGGAGAGCCCTTTGTCCTGGGACATGGGGCATGGCTGGAAAGGCGGCCACCCCCTCGACTGTCATGCATGGCACATTCGTGAGGAACCTGGTACTAAATCATTTGTAGATGACCTGCTTCTGGGAAGGGGTTTCCAGTGTAGCAGAGCAGGTCCCTTGCTGCAATCTATTCAAAGTCAGCCCTTGACATAAGGGTTTGTAAAAGATGGAAGAAAAAAAAAAAAGAATAAAAAGAAATCTAATTTTTTCTTAAAAAAAAAAAAAGAAAGGAGAGGAGACTTGCAAGTAAGTGACTATCAATCACTGTACTTGTAACAGTAAAGATTATCCTTGTACATGTACACACACATGTACAGATACAGACATATTGAAATCTATAATACTTAAGGAAGATGCAATGACCTTCTCTTGGTAAAAGGGGAGTAAAAGTAAGGAAACCAAGAAAGGCAGAGCGTGAAAGGCAAAAATTAAGAAATTTATACACAGTGGAGTTCAGAACAGGGGAAAGTGAACCAAGGATCTAACAGCAGAGGAAGACCTTACGGAGGGATCAGATGAATTACAAATTAATAACCAGAAAAAAAATCAAGTTAGAATGAAGCCTGAATTTTTACTTTTACTATCAGCTCAGCAATGTTCTCAGTAGTTTGTGTCTGAATTTACCTTCTACCCATAACAACCCCACAGATATGCTGCTTCCAGTCCATAGGTAAGGAAACCAGGCAAAGAGAGGCTGCAAATCCAGCCTAAGCCACATGGCTACTTAGAAGAGGGAGGAAAAGAACTCAGGTAGTCTTAGAGCACATCCTCTTAACAACTGAGCTAACATCAGAGATGAGTTTGGTAAGATTTGTTCATTTACCATATAGAGAGAGGCTGAAAAATCCCCTCTCCATTTGCTAATAAGAACAGGATACCTCAGGGGCACACAGAGTAACCTTTCAAGTTCTACCAAAACTTGTACTTGGCCTTGAGACTTTCATCAACCCTCCTCTTATGTTGATACATCATATAACCAATATTCTTAGATTTAAACTATATTCTTAAATGATTCTTTGTTGAAATGGATGAGATAAAAGCCTATTGAAGCCATTTGTTGTTCTTTATAATGAAAAGCTCAGACAGAAAAAGGGAACAAGAGGATACTCAGCTAAAGCACTGTATTACATTTCTTCCCTTAACACTAACTTCTCAAAAGATAAATGAGTATGTAAATTATGTATATCTACCTTGAAATAATCCTTGACAACTTAAAGAATGATATTTTGACTTTATTACAATATTTTCTGAAACTAAACTGAACTTTTATATATATATTAAATTTAGAGAATTATTTGCAGTCATTAAAAATTTAACTATATTTAAGTTTAACACTATACTTCCCTCCTTAGACATTCATAATTTAAAAATGGTTTTTAACTTCAAAAATTATTATTCATTTTATCAGAAGTATTGATGATTCTAATCTTCTGATATTCTGATAAGCTACAAAGATCAGCTGAGAGTTAGCAACACTTTTAAAGAACTACTAATATAAAGTTGGAGCTTCTCTAATGGCTCAATGGTAAAGAATCCACCTGCCAATGCAAGAGATGCAGGTTCGATCCCTCAGTCAGGAAGATCCCCTAAGAGAAGAAAATGGCAACTAACTGCAGTATTCTTGCCTGGACAGGGGAGCCTTGAGGCTACAGTCCATCAGGCCTCAAAGAGTCAGACACGAATTAGCGACTAAACAACAACAGCAACAAATATAAAGCTGAACAGATAAAAATAAAAAAGCTGAACAGATAATATAGTACTTTTTGATATCAGTTATATACAGGCATTGAATGATATTAATAGAATGAGAAAATGCTCTACTAATAAATCAAATCACAGCTTCATTACAGAGTATAATCATATTTAGTCAACCATAAAGAAGATATTTGTAATGAAAGCCTGTACTGTATGTACTTAGTCACTCAGTTGTGTCTGACTCTTTGTGACCCCATGGACTGTAGCCTGCCAGGCTCCTCTGCCCATGGGGATTCTCCAGGCAAGAATATGGATTAGGCTGCCATGCCCTCCTCCAGGGGATCTTCCTAAACCAGAAATCAAACCCAGGTCTCCTGCATTGCAGGTGGATTCTTTACCATCTGAGCCACCAGGGAAGCTCATGAATACTGGAGTGGGTAGCCTATCCCTTCTTCAAGGGATCTTCCCAACCCAGGAATCAAACCGGGGTCTCCTGCATTGCAGGCAGATTCTTTACCAGCTGAGCTACCAATGAAAGCCTAATTTATGGCAAATTAAGATGCATTGATTAAATTTATTAGCTACCCTCTGTGTGGCATTAGGAAATAGATGCACTGCCCTGCATCTATCTCATTCAGATGTTCGATGACATCTTCAACATCCACATGTTGANAATGAAAGCCTAATTTATGGCAAATTAAGATGCATTGATTAAATTTATTAGCTACCCTCTGTGTGGCATTAGGAAATAGATGCACTGCCCTGCATCTATCTCATTCAGATGTTCGATGACATCTTCAACATCCACATGTTGATAGCAAGGGATGATATACATACTACAAGAAACACTTAGAGAAAACTTTTCTCTAGAGATAAGGAGACAAATTATTTAACCCACTATGGATTTTATAATTTAAAAAATCTCACCATACTCCATAATGGAGTTTTTGTGTATATTTCACTTAACAGTCAATTTTATGTCCATCAACAGATGAATGGATAAAGATGTGGTACATATATACAATCGAACACTACTCAGCCATAAAAAGATCAAAATAATGCTATTTGGAGCAACATAGTCACATCAGATTATCATGCTAAGTGAAGTAAGTCAGACAAAGATAAATACCTCATGATGTATATAACTTATATGTGGAATCTAAAATATGATATAAGTGAACTTTAGTGAAACAGAAACAGATTCACAGACCTAGAAAACAGATTTGTGACTACCAAGGAAGAGGGGCGCTGGGAGAGGGATGAAGTAGGAGTTTGAGGTTAGCAGATACAAACTATCACGTACAGAATGGATAAACAACAAGGTCCTAGTGGGAACACAGGCAATTATATTCAATATTTGGTGATAAACCATAATGGAAAAGAATATGAAAAAAGACAGTAAGTTCCAAATTACTATGACTCCAATTAAACTTGCCAAATGATATGTATTAAAAACATTTGAATTATGTATACTGTATACCATAATAATATTACTACTATGATACCTCTGAGCAAAAAAAATTAATATTTAGTTTACTTAAATAAAATTTAGCTTACGTTAAATAATTCCAAAAGCTTTATGCTTGATCAAATCTGTATTATTAAAAGTCTACATGAGTTGCCAAGTATTTAAGCTTTATATTTTA
Organism: Neotragus pygmaeus; assembly: GCA_006410875.1. Classification (NCBI taxonomy): domain Eukaryota; kingdom Metazoa; phylum Chordata; class Mammalia; order Artiodactyla; family Bovidae; genus Neotragus; species Neotragus pygmaeus. The sequence goes on along the minus strand of SJYV01012445.1, from coordinate 274,212 downwards.
ACTTGAAATAGTATTTCATTACCTAGCTCCAAAACATCCGAAGGATCAAGGTGTAAATTCTTATTACAAAACTGATTCACCTTCCTTTCCAATACTGTTGCATCTTTTATTTGTGAATACTTCCGAATGTAGAAGTGGCAAGGATGTATTACATAGCTTACAAAAACTAGCTCTGGAGAACCTGGATGAGAATTTTCAAACCACATTAATAAACCAAAAGTTAGGAAAGAATTCACAAAAATTGAATGCAGTATCTTCTAAAAGAATGTGTCCTGTAGCACTACAAACTCTAGAATACTTAGGCCTCATAAAAGAGTAATCCAAATCCCAAATAGTAACCAAACTGACAAATTTCACTTTCACAATGATTTCTTTAGCAACCTAAACTGTAAACATTTGCAAAGTATGTTAAATAAGTGGAATTGAAGTTCATGTAGGTACCTAAGTTAGTTAGGTACCAGAGTCAGAATACATGCTATAACCTACGGCATTACAACAAAACTTCAGAATTTATTCATAAACATAATTAAGAGCTTCAGAACCCCAATGACAATGATGTTTCTAGTATTGCTACAAAAATCTTGTATAAACTACACTAAACTGAAGGAACCAATAATTAGCTCATGGCTGTTTTGACTCCTAGATCTTACCAGGCTAGAGAAGTATGAAAAAATGTATGGGAAAACCAACATAGCAAGCAGCATTTAGAGGGAGATGTGTATGTTTTGGTGGAAATAAGGGTCGGGTAGAATAAAAAAGACAGAAACTTTTTTCATACAGTAGTAATGAAGCCAAATGTTTTTATTGATATGAAAAGATCTCCAGAGTATAATGTTGAGGAAGGAATTAAGGGACTTTCCTGACACTACAGTGGTTAAGACTCCATGTTTCCATTGCCAGGGGCGTAGGTTTTATTCCTTCTCAGGGAACTAAGACCCCACGTGCTGCATGGCATGGCCAAAAACAGAAAAAGAAAAAAAGAAAGAAAAAAGAGAAAGGAAGGGAAAGAACACAGCAGTGTGTATGGCAAGCTATGTTTTATGTGCAAAAACAAAAACTAAGAGTCAGAAAAATAATATATGTGTATTTGTTCAAATATGCATAAAGAAACTCTAGAAAGGAGGAATAGACTAAATGGAACGGGAGTAGATTATGGGAAAAGGGTCACAGGGTATTTAATATATTTAATTTTTAAACAATGCAGATGTTCTAATAAATCTAGTAAAAGTGATTAGGAGGAACTGAAGTATAGATACAAGATAAAAAAACTGAACAAATAGGTCATTTTACCTATCCAATACAGATCATGAAGAATAACACCCATACTGAGGATGAGGTAAAGCAATAAGTATGTGTTACTGGGAAGACAGCTGAGCGAAGTGTTATAAATTTCAGAAATGTTTTTGCCAATAACAGCCAGGATTTTTAACACTGAAAAAGAAGTTTTGGGATTTCTTTGGCAGTCCAGTGGTTAGGAATTAAGAGCTCCCACTGCCATAGGCCTGGGTTCAATTCCTGGTGGAGAAGCTAAGATATCACAAGCCATGCAGCACAGCAAAATAAAAAAAAGAAAAGTTTTAGTTATTAATAAAATTCATTTTACTCACTGTTTCACTCTCTGTAAGTTACTTATATAACTTTATACTTTATATAAACTTATATATAACGTGATACTTTTTATATACATCAGACTCTGCTACCTCTCAAGTTCAGAGTTGTTAAAGTACCTGTTTTTGATCCAGAAGAAACAGATGACTTTTTCTGAAGAGGCTTTGTTGGATATCTAGGTGTCTCAACAAAATAACCTGTGAAGCATGCTTCATCAAAATAGGAAATAAAGGCAATTTTGTTAGTTTTATTATGTTGATAATGCCATACTTAACACACTGCATAAGAAGCTGTACTTGAATTTGGCAAAATACTGGATTGGTTAAGACCCTTATGTATCAGCAAGCAAAGTCCTGATAGTTTTCTTAACTTACTGAGATAAGCAATGATAATAATAATACAGTGGAAAAAACAGCTTGTCTTTTTTTTTTGTATCATTCTGGGAAGTCAACCAATGGAACAGATTGGGAGTTGGGGCAGGGGGGAGGGAGGAGAAAACCAAAGCTGATTCTTGAAAGTGGCCCTAAAGACAAGTGATAGTGTAACTACATCCAGCAGTATCTCACTGATGTTGATGGTGAGAACACCAACACTAGAAATCTAATCAAACAATCAAGATACATTTAAATGTTACCAAATAAGATGCTTCTATGTTACCCGGGTCTCCCGCTTTACCATTGGAGCCACTAGCAAAGCTCAATATTCATGATAGTTCATTTATATAAAGGATTGCTTCTCAGGACAAAAATTTAGGATATTCTGTTCTTAAATTTAAGGACAAAGTCATCAGACTGCTTCTACTAACACCATTTATCTATAGTATTTTCATCTTTTATAGAGATTTGTATGTGGAATGCTGATTCCCTGGTGGCTCGGACAGTAAAGCATCTGCCCGCAATGCAGGAGACCCAGGTTCTATCCCTGGGTTGGGAGGATCCCCTGGAGAAGGAAATGGCAACTCACTCCAGTACTCTTGCCTAGAAAATTCCATGGATGGAGGAGCCTGGTGGGCTATAGTCCATGGGGTCACAAAGAGTCAGACACGACTGAGCAACTTCACGATGTGGAATGCTAAAAAGTCAAATACACTAAACCAAATATTAAGAGTTTAGCTATATTATTGCATTAAAATTAAAAATGATCCTAACTTTGGAAAATGTGAAAGGAGTGGCATGGGATCAACAGCTTTACTCATAATGAGATGTAAGATAATAGACATAAGTTTGTTAAGGTCAGGGACAAACAGGTATTAATTTTGTTTCCAATTCCAGACATGATTTTATTGTTTCCCTGTTTTTGTATTTTTACTCACTTTCCAGGTTTTCTTCTTCTTCAATAATTTCTTCAATGATCACATCAGGGCTAGATCCCACCTGAGGTAGAGTAGCAATGGTTTTAGGGAGTGTTGTTCCAACAACCTCTTTCTGTGGCTGGAAGTCAGCTTCCAAATCCATGTCATTGTTTTTCCATTGTGAAGAAGTCAGTGGGGCTTCATTAGTTAGGACAGAAATGTCAGCCTTTTTCTTTTCTAGTGATAGGTATGTACCACCATAAGAAAATTCCTTTTTACAACTGTATTTCTTTTGACCATTCTTTTCCATTTCACTTTCTTGAGGATCATATCTGTTTAAAAATACATATCTGTTTAAAAATACTTTAAATCATAATTTTTTAGATCTACCTTAAAACCATTTCCTTTCCACATGACAGTACTGCGACACATACATAAAAAGAGTTAAAGTTGTACAGGTGTCCCATGGGTATTTTTAAAAACAGCAACACTGAAATAATTTACTATAAAATCCGATAATTTCTACTAAATTTAGAGTTACGTAACCATCACTGTAACTTCATTTTACAATATTCCCATTATCCCAAAAGAAACTTCTGCCCATTCCCAAGAAGTCCACAAGTTTTAAAAGGTCAACAACAGAAAATCAATGAGAAGTTGAAGAAAGAACTTGCCATAGTCATGTCACAACTATCTGATCCTAAAAGAACAGTGGATATGGTTTTCAATTTTAATTGTTCAAACTTTGATTTGGCTCTGGTGTTTGATTTTAAATTATGCTAAGATTATTTCTCTCAATTCACTAGGCTAAAAATAAAGTGTAGGAAGCACTGAGAGGCACAATCCTGAGACAATTTCTAGAAACCTACACAGAGGGTTAAAATGATGATTAGTCTGAATCCTTTGGGTATGATTATTCAACAGCCACTAACCTGCAGCTGATTATTCACTTCATTCCATATTTTTTTTATCTTTACAAATTCACACAAATAAAAGCTATCTAATCTATAAGTATAGAAATTCTATCAAAGAAATGAGATTGAATCTCAAAAGCCTTTATTCTAGTTATCCCATGAAGGTTTTAGCTTCTTCACAGATCACCATATAAGAAGCCAAATGAAATCAGAAATAAGAACCTACCAAGCCAACTGAATTCAGCAGACCTATTTTATCTGTCTCTCAATACATGTTGACTAAAGGTCCAAACGGAGAAGGCAATGGCACCCCACTCCAGTACTCTTGCCTGGAAAATCCCATGGGCAGAGGAGCCTGGNCTTTGCTAGAGTATGAGATGAGTGCAATTGTGCAGTAATTTCAGCATTGTTTGGCATTGCTTTTCTTTGGGATTGGAATGAAAACTGACCTTTTCCAGTCCTGTGGCCACTGCTGAGTTTTCCAAATTTGCTGGCATATTGACTGCAGCACTTTCAGAGCATCATCTTTTAGGATTTGAAATAGCTCAAATAGAATTCCACCACCTCCACTAGTTTTGTTCATAATCAATTTTACAGAAACTAAAAAAATTTGAAGGCAATGCTATGAATAACTATGCCAAGAAATTGGATAACCTAGATGAAGTGGATGAATTCCTACAAACACATCACCTACCAACACTGAATCATGAAGAAATAGAAAATCTGAGCAGATCAATAAAAAGTAACAAGATTGAATTAGTAATCAAAAGCTTCCCCCACAGAAAAGCCCAGACCAGAGGACTTCACCAGTAAATTCTACCAAAAATTCAAAGAAAAAAAAAACAAAACCAATTCCCCTCCAAAATACTGAAGAGCCACAGGAAACACTTTCCAACTTATTCTGAGACCAGCATCACCTTCATACCAAACCCATAAGAAAACACTACCAGAAAACTATTGATCAGTGTCTCTTATGAGCATTAAGTAAAAATCCTCAACAAAATACTAGCAAATTGAATCAACAGAACAGTGAAAGAATAATACATCATGCCAAGTGGGATTTACTCCTGAAATGAAGTATGAGTATCAATTAATGTTATATAGCATATTAACAGAAAGAAGAAACTCCCCCCCCCCACAAGATCCTCTCAAATTATAGAGAAAAAGGATATGACAGTCTCAACACCCTTTCAGGATAAAAATACTCCAACGAGGAATTGACGAAAACTACACCAACATATAAAACTTACATAAGAAAAACCCACAGCTAACATTACACTAGATGATGAAAGACTGACAGCTTTTCTTCTAAGGACAGCAGTAAGAAAATGGTGTGAGAGTTTACCACTGCTACTTAATATACTATTTTAAGTTCTAGCCAGAATAGTAAAAAAAAAAAAAAAAAAAAAGACATAAAAGCCACCTAAATTGACAAAAAGTAATAAAGTGATGTCTTTTTGCAGATGACATGATCTTATAGATAAGAAAGAAAGAGAGGAAAGTGAAGTTGCTCAGTTGTGTCCGATTCTTTGCGACCCCACAGACTATAGCCTACCAAGCTCTTCTGTCCATGGGATTTTCCAGGCAAGAATAATAAAGTGGGTTGCCATTTCCTTCTCCAGGAGATCTTCCTGACCCAGAGACTGAATCCGGGTCTTCCGCACTGTAGGCAGAAGACAATTGTGTCTAAGCCACCAGGGAAGTCTTTTAGATAAAGATGTCACAAGAATAGTAGTAGGGCTAATAAATAAATTCAGCAAAGATACAGGATACAAAATAAACACACAAAAAATCAGATACATTTCTACATACTAACAATAAACAGTCCAAAAAGGAAATTGACAAAACAATTCATTTTACGAAAAGAACATAAAAAAGACTGTATTCAGGAATAAATGTAACTGAGGCTGCAACAGACTTGTACATTTGCTGTATACTACATAACATTGCTGAAATTAATGAAGCCAAAATAAATGGAAAGATCTCTTATAATCATGAACTGGAACACTTAATATTTGTTAAGATGTCTATACCCAAAGCAACTTACAATTCAAAGCCATCCATATCAAAATTCCAATGCTTCATGCAGAATAGAAAAACCCATCCTATAAGTCACAGGAGATCTCAAGGGACCCCAAACTTCCAAAACAATCTTGAGAAAGAACAAAGTTGGAGAGCTTACACATCCTGATTTCAAAATTTGCTACAAAGCCACAGTAATTAGAACACTGTCCTACTGCCACAAGAACAGACAGATGGACCAACGGAAGAGAATAGAGAGCCCAGAAATAAATCTTCACAAACATGGTCACTGAGTTTTGACAGGAGTCCCAAGATCATTCAATGTAAAAAAGACCCATCTTTCCAACAAATGGTGCTGGGAAAACTGGATATCCATATGGTAAAGAATGAAGCTGGACCCTTCCTTTACACTACACACAAAAAGTAGCTTAAAATGCCTCAAAGATCTATATGTAAAAGCTAAAACTGTAAAACTCTTAGAAGAAAACACAGTTGGAGAAAGTTTCATGATTGAAGATTTGGCAACAATTTCTTGGATATGACACCAAAACACAGGCAACAAAAGAGAAAATAGATAAATTGGACTTCACAAATTAAAAACATGTTTGGATCAAAGAATGCTATCAAGAGAGTGAAAAGGAGGGATTTGCATGGTGGTCCAAGGCTAAGACTCCAAATGCAGGAGACCTGGGTCCAATCTCTGGTTGGGGAACTAGATCCCATATGCCACAACTAAAAGAAAGAAATTATTTAACAGCTTTGGGACCAGAAGGCAAATAGCCTAAATGAATAATTTTTCTTCATTTCAAAGTTGCAAACATCAGCTTGTAAGGGAACCACCCATTACCTTCTAAACTTGTTTAAAATCTACTAATTTTTTTCAATCTATGCAGAGAAATAAAATGACAAGTTGATGTTAAAAGCTTCAGTTGCACTGAGTCCATATTTTTAACTTATTACCTGGAATCAAGAGAAGTGAAAAGCTGATCAAACTGCTTCTCCAGAACCTCTTTAAGACAGACTGTCTCCTCTTTTGTTTGACTGTGTATGTGTTCAAGCATCTGGGAAAAAGATAATACAAAGACCTAATTTGGTATTTTTATTTTGTGGGAATTGTGTTATTCAACATAATTTTGAAAAGTAAAAGGTATTTTTTGGACTCTTTTCAAAATAACAACAGAAGAGATCAGATGATAAAAATGAGGAAAATCACATGGTTAAACTTTAAATCCTTGTTCTTGTCAGCAAGATCACATCTTTGTTAGTACTTTGTACTGATAAAATTGGCAAAAAGGACTAGAAAACCCACCAAGTTTTCTGAACTTCTCATCACTTTTACTCAGTACAGGAAATGGATCATTTTGGATAGCTAAGTTTCTCTCTGGCAGGATTCCTTAAATTTATAAAAACTTAAAATATAACATTAGGGGCTTCAGTGGTGGTCCAGTGGTTCAGATTCTGCACTCCCAATGCATAAGGGCATGAGCTTGATCCCTGGTCAGGGGACTGAGATCCTGCATGCCACACACTAAAGACAAAAAAAAATCTATCTATATATATATGTACACACACATATTTTAATTAAAATGTTAACTATTCCACAAATTTCCTTGTATTTTAAACAAAGACTCATTGCTTGAGATCTGTGACCTTTTTTTTTCTTTTAATCTTTCCTTTTTGAAATAGTAATGTCCTATGCCTGCTCAACACATGCATTAATATTTTAGAAGTAGATAATTTACTAGTTTCACACATTCACAGCTGGAGAGGAATTTTGCCCCAGCATGAGTCTCACCCATACCTGATTTAGAAGATACTTAGATGAGATTTTGGACTTATATTTGATGCCAAAATTGGTTAAAAATTTGGGGGATATGAGATGCAGTAAATGTATCATGCAAATACATATGTTGAACTCTTAAATTCTATGTTAGCTACAATCTTTTGAATGCCTTGGTGGTGAATTTGCTCTTGGTAGGTGCAAGGAGCTTGTTCTCTGTCAATAAATGAGGGAAGTCTCTCTCTTGAGTTGAAGGGCCAAGAAAGAAAAGAATCTAAAAATCTGTGTAACAGTATACAGCCAAATAATGAGCAGTATTAGAATAGTGATCTGCAATGCTTCCAAGACAAAAAATTCAGCTCACAGCAAACAGAAATTATAGCTCCTTAACAGAGCTTCAGTTTCAGCAGGTTGCCAACACAAATGGTATGAAACTAATCCTAGGCGGCTGTGAGTTTTCCATTCTTTTTTATGTTTCTCTCTCACTGGATTATCATATGTAAGCTCTACCTATCATGCTAAGCTCTACTACCTTCAGTGATATATGTTTAAAGGGAACATGTCTTAATTTAGGATACAATGTAATCATCCAGAAAGCTTACTTTTACAGCAATACTTAATTGTTCAAAATTTTGGCCTGCTATCTTCAATGCTTCATCAATCTCTTCCACAGTTTTACTTTCCTAAGAAGGGAGAGAGGAACCACATATAAATACAAAATATAAAAACTGTAACAGTTGGAAAAACATCAAGCTACCATTTTGTTTATAAAAGCAACCTAGATCCATTAAAGCAATCTGAAAACATGCAACAATGAACATTTTAGAGTTTTGCTGATAGTACTCCAGATTTTTCTTTAAGGTATCTTTCTGCAAAAATGGGATTATGTCCTATAACCATTTTGCAACTCAAAACTACCTGAAAAAAATTATCATGATCATAATAATACATGTAAACAATAACAGTTTTTAAGAAAATGAAGATTATAATTAAGCTATATTAAGATTTAAACATTGGGGACTTCCCTGCTGGTCCAGTGGTTGGGAGTCCATGCTACCAATGCAGGGGTGCGGGTTTGGTCCCCGGTTGGGGAACTAAGATCCCACATGCCAGGTGGCGTGGCCAGAAAAGAAAAACAACAACAACTACTAAAATTAACATACAGAAATTCCTTGATAAAAACAAAAGAAAATTCTTATAGGGGAAAAAAAAATATATAAACACGGAAGACAATGCTCTTTCCTCCCCCAGCCCAGCAATAATCTCCTTAATGAAATGACTTAATATTCCACTCAACAGCACTTTGGAATTTGTTCTGTTTCTAACCTTCAATTAAAAGAATATATTATTTAAAGTTATCAAAAGCCATAACTGATAAAATTCAATTTTTCAACAAGAATTACATCATCATCAGTAAGTGCCACTAGGTCTTTTAGTTGCCATTAAAATAACTGGAAAATCATACTTAGAATTTGGAAACTTGTATCTTATACAAGTTTCATAAAATCTGAATTCAATAACTAGGTTCAAAGGAAATACAGGTAAATATCAAGAGCACTAACAGCTGATCAAAGGCATAATGTGTTGACTTGGAAAGAAAACAATTGTTGAGGCATAGTTTAGAATAAAATAAGAGACTGAAGCAAGGAATGCAGGTTTACCTTTAAACCTCCCAAAAGAATCTGAATTATAGGACCCTTGAGAGCACAGGAAAGTCAAGCTACCAGAGAAAAGTAAAAATGTTTGGCTTCATCTCACTTCATGAATTACATTTCTCATACCTCTATTACAGCTGATGGGTTCAAAACAGTCCTGGGTGTGAAGGCTGAATGTTCTAAACCAACAGTTTGTTGATGAGCAGTCTTTTCAAAGTCCTGAGAACAATTCCTCATCCTGGGAAATGTCAAGTACATTATTCTAAGTATCAACATTAATATAATAGTTTTAATCTATTTTGATTTTTACCCTCTATTAAAAATAATTCTTATGATGACTTATAAGGACATTTACAATGAGTTCTCAATTATCTGTGAAAAGCAAAGAGAGGAAAATCATGACTTGTTTTCATATAAAAGCTAACTTTAATCAAGAATTCAACTTCTTAACCAACTCCTAAAAATAATAGCTTATAGTATAAATTGTGTTTTAATTTCTTAATCCTTTCTCCTTCCCTGATATTTTTTGGTAGTGATGTTGATAATCACTCAACTGTCTTAAGCTCAATTAAAGTAAGTAAGTAAGTATACACACAAATGCCAGCTATTAAAAAATATACTTATAGGCCTGGCTAATGAGGTAATAAATTTACCAGGTAATTTCAAATGAAAAGCAAGCTGCATTTCTTGTCCATAGATGATAGAGTTTTTGCCTGTTTTTTTATCTTTATGTCCCTACATTGGCTAGCACACTGTTCGGTGAATAAGTTAATCATAGCCTAAAACAGCTTACAGAAGAAACTATGATGACTGAATGTTACTCTCATAGGAAGAAATGATAAAGTAATTTTTAAACATTCGATTACTTAAAAAGTGGATATCCATGTTCTTGAAAACATGTGAATGCATTAGCCATAAGGAGTCCATCATTCAATTCCTGTTTCAAAATATTAAAGAAAAATCAGGAAGGCAATGCATCATGTAACAAGGAACACTTCTATTTTAAAGCATATCACTATTTAAACCAAACTCTACTGAAATTAGGAAATAGGAGTTTTTAACCTAAGTATACTTGACAGGGAGAAATAATTTGAAAACTGGCAATTTGGAAAAAATTGGGATACCTAAAACAGATTTATCTACTCATGAAAGTAAAATTTCACATTACAACCATATTTGACACTACATGCATCTAGACAAAAGTACAATCAGATTTGGCTTTCATGTTTAAAAAATAAGAAAGCTTCACAAAGAAATTCCAGATTTCTGTTTTGTCTTGAGAAGGATAACCTGGCACCACTGGGATGTCTTAACAGGTAGCAGAAACTGGCTAGAGCGGAGTAGGGGCTCCCTTCTCTGAAGTGGGTGCACAATCCTTGAAAGTGAGAGTAAAGTCGCTCAGTTGTATCCGACTCTTTGCAACCCCATGGACTGTAGCCTATCAGGCTCCTCCGTCCATGGGATTTTCCAGGCAAGAGTGCTGGAGTGTATTGCCATTTCCTTCTCCAGGGGATCTTCCTGACTCAGGAATCGAACCCAGGTCTCCCACATTGCAGGCAGATGCTTTACTGTCTGAGCCACCAGGGAAGCTCTGAAGTGGGTGCACAATCCTTAGCCCTTAAAAAAAAAAAAAGTCTCCCTCACCTGGTAAGTCAACTGCTAGATTCCTAAAGATGTCCCAATTGTTATGGCCACTGACTCACATGGAGCCACAAAGATTCCTAAAGATTTATTCTAATCATTCCACTCAGAGGTTATGGAGGAAGTGATTGATGGAATACAAATAGAGGAGGTGGGAGCAGTACTGGCATTCAGTGAGCCTGAGTTCTACCTCTGGCTCTATCAATAACCAGTAAGTAGACTTTAGCTAAGTGGTTTTATTTTCTAAATAAATAACTGTTCTGTTGGTTTCTAAGCACTCATTTAAACCTGGACAGAGGACCTGCAGCAGTAATGTGAAAAGTCAGGAATGCTAGCCTAAAGGATTTTGGATTTTATCGGATAGGCCATGAAGAACCACAGAGCAGCAAAGAATCTGGAAGAGCTGAGGTATGCAAAAGAGACTAAAAGAATTAAGTAGGGTGAAGAAATGGTAACTGTGAATTCTGTTTCCCCTCACTTTAAATGAGGACATACTAATGCTGCTTCTTTGGAGTTGGATTCTTCACTTCATTAACAGCTCAGACAAATTATAAACTTAAAGAGCATTCTGTAAACAATGGGTTAGAGACACTGATATAAGAATGACCTTTTATCAATAACTCTAAAATAACTTTCAAAAATACAATGAATTTTAAATACTAAAATAAGTGCACATGGAACATACTTTTTAGGCTGCAATTTTTCCATAAACGAATCTTCTTTAATACATCCATCTATTGGGCAATATTCTTGTTTTGTATTTATAGTTGTAGCAACCTTAGGACAAAAGAGTAAAAACAAAAATCCAAAAAATCATTCAGTAAATTGTTTATACAGAATTCAAAAAAACTAGTGTGCTATTCATAGAAAAATGAAAAGATCGTTACATCATCTTTAAGTCAAAGAAAAATATACTTAAGTGACATTTATATCCTATTTTAATTTTTGATGAAATCGGTAATTTGGCAACTATCAACTAAACAGAACTAAAAATAAATAAAATAAACAGAACTAAAATATTTTCAGTTCAGTTGCTTAGTCATGTCCAACTCTTTATGCACGCCAGGCTTCCCTGTCCATCATCAACTCCTGGAGCTTGCTCAAACTCATGTCCATCAAGTCAGTAATGCCATCTAACCATCTCATCCTCTGTCGTTCCCTTCTCCTCCTGCCTTCAATCTTTCCTAGTATCAGGGTCTTTTGCATCAAGTGGCCAAAGCTGATGTTCAGCTTCAACATCAGTCCTTCCACTGAATATTCAGGACTGACTGGTTTGTCTCCTTGCAGTCCAAGGGACTCTCAAGCGTCTTTTCCAACACCACAGTTTAAAAGCATCAATTCTTTCTTTATACTTAACCACACTTCTAAAAGAAATTCTTGGGAGCATTACTTTAAAATTTTACTGTGAAGATTTTTACAATGCTATCTTAGGGTATGTCTGAAACTATAAAATACTTGGGAATAACTTTAATAAGAAAAAGATAGGAGGAGGTCCTAAGATGGCATAGGAATAAGACGGGGAGACCACTTTCTCCCCCACAATCATCGAAAGAAATTTGAATGCTGAGCAAATTCCACAAAAGCACCTCTGAATGCTGGCAGAGGAAATCAGGCACCTAGAAAGGCAGCCCATTGTTTTTGAAAGTATGTAGGACAAATATAAAAGATAAAAAGAGAGACAAAAGAGTTAGGAATGAAGACCCGTCCTGGAAACGGAGTCTTTAAAGAGAAATTTCCAAACACCAGGAAACCCTCTCACCGGCGGTTCTGTGGGGAGTTTTGGAATCTCAGAGGGCAATATAACCAGGAGGAAAAATAAATAATAAAACCCACAAATTACGTGCCTAATGGCAACTTCCAGCAGAGAAGTAGCCCAAAAGCTTGCATCCGCCACCAGCAAGCGGGGGCTGAACAGGGAGGAGCGGGCTGCATTGCTTAGGGTAAGGACCAGGTCTGAATGCCCTGAGAGCAATCTGAGGGAGCTAACATGAGACAGCAACCCAAACTGTGGGATAGCCAGAGAGAGAGGGGAAAAAAAGAGGGAAAAAAAAAAGAGAGAGAGAGAACTATCCGGTGAAAAGCCCTAACCTAAGGCACTGCAGGCCCGCTCACAGAACAAAGGACTGAGAGAATACCAGAGAAGAGCTAGCTGGCTGCGGACTGGCACATTCCCCACCGGAGGCAGGTGGGCAGCAGTCAGAGCCAGAAAGGGGCAAACTCGGCCCCAGAGAGGGCATCCCTTACCAAACTGCAAGCAGGCTTCCAGTTGCTAACCAAGACTTCCTGGGATTCTGGACGGTTGACATCCGCCAGGAGGGCCGCAGCCAGAGATCAGCTCCCCAGAAGAGACACATGGCACATCTGAAATGGTGCGCCAGCTGCCACCCAGGAAACCGAGCGGCTAGGACTGGGGAGGTAATAAGATGCACCACACCTAAGGAGAGTGCACTGGCCAAACACCTGGTCGCCTGACCTGCTCGGACCTGGGAAGGGCACAAAATGTAGGCCCAAACGAGTCTGCGCCTTTGTGGAGTACCCAAGATCCTGAACCTGAGTGGCTTAGACCTGAGAAGTGCATGCAACCCAGGGCCTGCATTAAACAGTTTCCTTGCAGAGCAACCTGGAGCCTGAGCAGTGTAGACTGGCAAAGCACACAGGCCACGAGTGGGGGAAAACCCAGTGTGGCCCAGACACTGCAAGCACTCCCCACACAAGCCAGTGGTATTTGTTTGCAGTGTTCCTCCCTCCCCACAGCATGACTGAGTGAGCCTAAATAAGTGACCACCTTCACCACCTTGTGTCAGGATGGAAATTAGACATTGAAGAGACTTGCAAACAGAAGAAGCCAAAATAAACAGAGAGAACCTGAAAGTGACAGGTGCAATAGATTAAAACCCTATAGTTAGCACCGATTACACTGGAAGGGGCCTAGAGATCTTGAGAAGTACAAGCTAGAACTATCTGAAACTGAACTGACCCCACACTGCCCACAGCAGCTCCAGAGAAATTCCTATGTATATTTTTACTATTATCATTAAAAACTTTTTTAAGTCTTCTATTACTTCTTTTTCATTTTTATAATCTATTACCTTGCAAAAAAGACACTATTTTTAAAGCAAACTTCATATATATTTTTTATAATTTTTGTGATTTTTTTTTTTAAATTTTGTATTTTTGAGAGTTTAACCTCTAGATTTTTTAACCTTTGCTTTTTGGTATTTGTTATCAATTTTGTACCTTTAAGAATCAAATCTTCAGTACCCATTTTTACTTAGGAATGTGATTACTGGCGTGATTACTCTCTTCCCCTTTTGACTCTCCTTTTTCTCCCCCAGGTCACCTCTATCTCCTCCCTCCCCCTTCTCTTCTCTTCCCAACTCTGTGAATTTCTGTGTGTGTTCCGGGCTACGGAGAACACTTAGGGAACTGATTACTGCCTAGATCTGTCTCTCTCCTTTTGATTTCCCCTTTTCGCTTACTGGTCACCTCTATCTCCTTCCTCCCTCTTCTCTTCTCCATGTAACTCTGTGAACCTCTCTGGGTGTCCCCCACTGTGGAGAATCTTTTCACCATTAACCTAGATGTTTATTATCGGTGCTGTATGGATGGAGAAGTCTTGAGGCTATTGTAAGAATAAGACTGAAATCCAGAGGAAGGAGGCTTAAGCCTAAAACCTGAGAACACCAGAGAACTCTTGATTCCAGGGAACATTAATCGATAAGAGATCATCCAAAACCCTCCATACCTACACTGAAACCAAGCACTACCCAAGAGCCAACAAGTTCCAGAGCAAGACATACCATGCAAATTCTCCAGCAACGCAGGAACATAGCCTTGAGCTTCAATATATAGGCTGCCCAAAGTCACACCAAACTCAGAGACATCTCAAAACTCACTACTGGACACTTTATTGCACTCCAGAGAGAAGAAACCCAGCTCCATTCACTAGAACCCCCATGCAAGCTTCCCTAACCAGGAAACCTTGACAAGACACCCATCCAACCCCACCCACAGGGAGGAACCTCTACAATAAAGAGAAACCACAAACCGCTAGAATACAGAAAGGCCACTCCAAACTCAGCAATCTAAATAAGATGAAAAGGCAGAGAAATACTCAGCAGGAAAAGGAACATGATAAATGCCCAACAAACCAAACAAATGAGGAAAAGATAGGGAGTCTACCTGAAAAAGAACTCAGTAAAAATGAACCAAAATCTTGAAAACAAAATGGAGTTACAGATAAATAGCCTGGAGACAGGATTGAGAAGATGCAAGAAATGTTTAACAAGGACCTAGAAGAAATAAAAATGACTCAATCAATAATGAATAATGCAATAAATGAGATCAAAAACACTCTGGAGGGAACCAACGGTAGAATAACGGAGGCAGAAGATAGGATAAGTGATGTTGTAGATAAAATGGTAGAAATAAATGAAGCAGAGAGGAAAAAAGAAAAACGAATTAAAAGAAATGAAGATAACCTCAGGGACCTCTGGGACAATGTTAAACGCTCCAACATTCGAACTATAAGAGTCCCAGGAGAAGAAGACAAACAGAAAGGCCATGAGAAAACACTTAAGGAAATAATAGTTGAAAACTTCCCTAAAATGGGGAAGGAAGGAGTCATCCAAGTCCAAGAAACCCAGAGAGTCCCAAACAGGATAAACCCAAGGCGAAACAACCCAAGACACATATTAATCAAATTAACAAAGATCAAACACAAAGAACAAATATTAAAAGCAGNATCTTTTCCTCCTGAGTATCTAGAGTCAGCTTTTCCATAACTGCTCTAGAGCCTTTAGGCTTCCCAGTCACCTTAGTCATTTACAAAACTTGCAGTGGTCTGCTCCAGAGACCCTGAGCATCACTATGTATACCTCTTTACAGGAGGCCACATCCTTATGCTTTATGAGGTCAGAAAGTCACTTCCACAGCCAATGGTGGCTTTAGGTGGGCCTTGACATCACAAAGCGTCAGTCTGTCACCTCTAGTGGAGGATGGGGAGTAACTCAGATTTGGTGGTAGAAACGAGGAATTTTTAATTGCCCTTAAGAGCCCTCCAAATTCACCTGCCATCTTCAGCTCTCTAAGTCTGCATTGAAGGGTCACATGGTAGGGAGAATGTGTCTGCTCAAAACCTTGTCACACTGCCACAATATTCAGGCTTTCACTTTGTTATCTCTCACATTTCACCATTATCTAGTTTTCATTATCTTGCCTAAAATTCCTCCATGATAATTAGATTGTATTGNGCAATGCCAAACAATGCTCAAACTACTGCACAATTGCAATCATCTCACACTCTAGCAAAGTAGAGCTCAAAAGTCTCCAAGCCAGGCTTCAGCAATATGCGAACCATGAAATTCCAGATGTTCAAGCTGGTTTTAGAAAGGGCAGAGGAACCAGAGATCAAATTGCCAACATCCGCTGGATCATCAAAAAAGCAAGCGAGTTCCAGAAAAACATCTATTTCTGTTTTACTGACTATGGCAAAGCCTTTGACTATGTGGATCACAATAAACTGTGGAAAATAGTTCAAGAGATGGGAATACCAGACCACCTGACCTGCCTCCTGAGAAATCTGTATGCAGGTCAGGAAGCAACAGTTAGAACTGGACATGGAACAACAGACTGGTTCCAAATAGGAAAAGGAGTATGTCAAGGCTCTTTATTGTCCCCTTGCTTATTTAACTTCTATGCAGAGTACATCATGAGAAACGCTGGGCTGGAAGAAGCACAAGTTGGAATCAAGACTGCCGGGAGAAATATCAATAACCTCAGATATGCAGATGACACCATCCTTATGGCAGAAAGTGAAGAGGACTAAAAAGCCTCTTGATCAAAGTAAAAGAGGAGAATGAAAAAGTTGGCTTAAAGCTCAACATTCAGAAAACTAAGATCATGGCATCCAGTCCCATCACTTCACTTTTGGGGGCTCCAAAATCACTGCAGCCATGAAATTAAAAGATGCTTACTCCTTGATAGAAAAGTTATGATCAACCTAGACAGCATATTAAAAAGCAGAGACATAACTTTGCCAACAAAGGTCCGTCTAGTCAGCACTATGGTTTTTCCAGTAGTCATGTATGGATGTGAGAATTGGACTATAAAGAAAGCTAAGCACTGAACAATTGATGCTTTTGAAATGTGGTGTTGGAGTAAACTCTTGAGAGTTCCTTGGATGCGAAGAGATCCAGCCAGTCCATCCTAAAGGAGATCAGTCCTGGGTGTTCACTGGAAGAACTGATGTTGAAGCTGAAACTCCAATATATAGGCACCTGATGTGAAGAGCTGACTCATTGGAAAAAACCCTGATGCTTGGAAAGAGTGCAGGCAGGGAAGAGAAGGGGACAACAGAGGATGAGATGGTTGGATGGCATCACCAACTCAATGGAGCTGAGTTTAGGTAAACCCCAGGAGTTGGTGATGAACAGGGAGACCTGGCGTGCTGTGATTCATGGGGTCTCAAAGAGTTGGACACAACTGAGCGATTGAATGGAACAGAGTATCAGTCAAAAACAGAGATGTTATTTAAAAAAAATCATGTCACTATGAAAGATAAAGACCGATACATAAATTCATATGTACTCAAACTCAGAAATAAGAACACAAGCATGCCCATTAACTCTGAATGGAATCATTTTAGGCTTAAGCTTGAAATAGCGTTTCCTGGGCTGTCAACATTAAAGATAAATTATAAATATAAGTCTAATGGGAATATAGGTATTACTTTTTAGAGCATATACATTATTTAAAAGTAATAATCCAGGATACAGGATGCTTGGGGCTGGTGCACTGGGATGACCCAGAGAGAAGGTATGGGGAGGGAGGTGGTAGGGGGGTTCAGGATTGGGAACACGTGTACACCCGTGGCGGATTCATGTTGATGTATGGCAAAACCAATACAATATTGTGAAGTAATTCACCTCCACTAAAATAAATAAATTTATATTTAAAAAAAAAAGAAAAAAACGACTGAATACAGTCCTCCGTCAATTATGTGGCTTATAATAATAGCACAGGGAGAAAGAGGAAAAGGAGGATAGTATGGGATAGACCACATGTCTCCCAAAGTGAGAGGCAGAACTAGTCAAATGATACAAAATAGATTTGATACAATCCTAAAATCAAAAACCAGTATTTGTAACAGCATTGTAAAGGAAGTATACTTCAATAAAAACGCACACATAAATGTAAATTTTAAAATAAAAAACCAGTATTTGTAAATACAATATAAACATTTGATTAGATGTTACCCAAAACACTAAAAATAATACACGTTAATGTTTTAAGAGACCATTAAACACAAAGTCATTTGCCACAAAAGGCCAAGAGGTTACTGTTCTAATAAACTTGCTGTTTTTTAAACATCAGAACAGGATAGACATGGGCAGAGACAGTTACAGTGGAATGTCTCTTTGTTTTCCCTTCATTCACTCTTTACCCACCACAAGACTCAATCTGTCAGGGATATTCTATTTCAACCAGGTGCTAGGCTCCCCTTTGTCTTAACTATGGAGCTAGCTACTGTCAAAAAAAGGGAGAGGGAATAGGAATTTCCCACAATAAAGGCCATGATTCATAAAGTACGTAATTCCAAAACAAATTATCTTCTAGTGTGTACATGTTTCTGCTATAATTGAAACCTGTACAAATTACACATTTGTATGTTTATATACATATTATTATATATGTATGTGAAAGTTGGACCATAAAGAAGGCTGAGTGCCGAAAGTGAAAGTCACTCAGTCCTGTCTGACTCTTTGCGACCCCATGGACTATACAGTCCATGGGATTCTCCAGGCCAGAATATGGGAGTGGGTAGCCCTTCCCTTCTCCAGAGGATCTTCCCAACCCAGGGATTGAACCATTGCAGGCAGGTCTCCCACATTGCAGGCAGATTCTTTACCAGCTGAGCCACCAGGGAAGCCCTGAGTGCCAAAGGACTGATGCTTTTGAACTGTGGTGCTGAAAAAGACTCTTGAGAGTCCCTTGGACTGTAAGATCAAACCAGTCAATCCTAAAGGAACTCAATCCTGAATATTCATTGGAAGGATTGATGCTGAAGCTCCAATATTTTGGCTACTTGATGTGAAGAGCTGATTCAATAGAAAAGACCTTGCCCTATTTCTGGGAAAGACCAAAGGCAGGAGGAAAAGGGGACAACAAAGGACGAGATGTTTGGATGGCATCACCAACTCAATGGACATGAGTTTGAGCAAGCTCGTGGAGATGGTGAAGGACAGGGAAGCCTTGTGTGCTGCAGTCCATGGGGTTGTAGAGTCGGACACAGCTGAGCAACTGAACAACAAAAACAATATGCATTATTATATATATTCTTGGTAGCACTAGTAGCAAAGACTCGGCCTGCCAATGCAGGAGACATAAGAGATGTAGGTTCTATCCCTGGGTCGGGAAGTTCCCCTGGAGAAGGGAGTGGTAACCCACTCCAGTATACTTGCCTGGAGACTCCCACGGACAGAGGAGACTGACGTGCCTCAGTCTATACAGCAGCAAAGAGTCAGACATGACTGAAGCAACTCATTACTTACATATGTATTTTTATCATGGTTAACGTGCAAACCAGTTAATCCACATCTAAATAATCAAGGGTCGATCACAACACTTATTTTAAAACTTAGAACTTTCACATAATTCAGATTTGACTCTTACAATTCTATAAGAAAAGCAGGTATTGTTTCCATCTCACAAATGAGGAAACTCGGGATTAGGGCACAAGAACTAGGATTGCATCCCAGGTCTTCTGCCTCTATATTAACTGTCTGCCACACTGCCATAGAATATAATGGATACAAATCTTCAAAATTTCATCTCTCAAGTGGAACATTAAGAATTAAACAGAGATTAAGAAAACTTTCTAAGAAGATACATATATAAACTGAGCAACACTTATATTTGTAGTAAATGCAAACAAAGTTCAGTAAATTTTATTTTAAATCCTTAATTTGTTCTCATTATCATGAGTGCAAGAGTTTTAGAGCAACTGCATTATTTTTAGCACTTCTAAAGTTAACTTTAGGATGTTGTTTGCTTTTTTTTTTTTTTTAACAGATCTCTACAAGTGTAAATTTAATGACACACAAAGGTTGAGGGGCAGAGGGAAATTCTAAATTTGCTTACATGGTATCAGTTTAGAAAAAGGGGACAGAGATTTTAGTACTTCCCTGGAAGTCCAGTGGTTAAGACTCCACTTTCCAATGCAGAGGATGAAGGTTCAAGCCCTAGTCAAAGAGCTAAGATCCCACATGCCCCAGGGTCAAAAACAAAACAAAACAACCCATAAAATAGAGGCAATGTTCTGGCCAATTCAATAAAGACTCTAAAAATGGTCCACATCAAAAAATCTTAAAAAATACAGATGTAGGCTGATAAGTGTATGACCTTAAGCTTGCATTCTTTTTGATCACTTTGAGTAGTTACAAAAATGTATATGAAAAGCTTTATCTTTTGCTAGATTCCTTTATTTAAAAGACGCAGCAGCAAAAATCCAAGTTTTTAGTTCCTAATTAGACGCAGCAGCAAAAATCCAAGTTTTTAGTTCCTAATTAGAAGTATGCTTTATTTCTCTACCATTTTTACCTGTAACATTATGTTATAATGTGATCGATATGAACAATAAAACTTACCTCACAACCAGGGCATGTGATTGTGCTGTATTCTTCAGTCATTAATAAGCACAGGTCACAAAAAGCATGTCCACAGTGAAGTTCATGGTGGTGACCTACTGATGAAATTCTTCTGTGAATTAAACTTTTCAGTTTGTTAATGTTGTATATTCAGTATAATCAAAGGGGAAAATTAAAAGGATTTTCTTCTATAGAAAAATATATCTATTTAGTTAGAAATAGACGACTTATTAAAATTGAAGAGAAACAAATCAGAAGGGAGAAAAATCAGAACAAAGAAAAACCAGGCAGAGATCATTAATATTGCTTGCACTCATTTAGACAGTTATTTGGTACCTATAATACTTTGAATCTGCCAGCTCTTACAATCATATAAAGAAAAAAATCATGTAAAAAATCTGACATACTCCATCTGATCATTATAATTATCATAGCTAAACAGGCTGTAGATATTATATTTGACAACCTAGAGATGGATAAACATGTTGGTGATCTGGGATAAACGGTATAAACCAGATTCCAATCTAGTTCTGTTTCCAAGTCTAATGTTCTTTCTACTTGGTCATACTTTCCTCTGCAAACTTATACTTCCCATCCTGTGAAGGGGACAGTGAGGGTCAATTTGAGAAACTGGCAAGACCCCTCTCTTTGAACAAAATAATGCCATTTGCAGCAACATGGATGGACCTAGAGATTGTCATACTAAGTGAAGTCAGACACAGAAAGACAAATATTGTATGATATCAATCATATGTGCAATCTAAAAAAAAAAGGGGGGGTACAAATGAACTTACAAAAGAGAAGTAGAGTCATGGATGTAGAAAGCAAATTTATGATTACCAGGGGATGGGAAAGGGTAAACTGGGAGAAAGGGACTGACATATACACACTACTATATATAAAATAGATAACTAACAAGAATCTGCTCTATAGCACAGGGAACTCTACTCAATACTTCTGTAATGGCCTATGATGGGAAAAGAACCAAAACAAAAACAAAAAAAGAGAGAGTGGATATATGTAGATGTGTTGATATAACTAATTCACTTTACTGTACACCTGAAACACTGTAAATCAGTTACACTCAAATTTTTTAAAAAAAATCCTCTCTTTATGATCTAAGACATTGGCAAAGACAGAAGACGTAAGTCAGATGCCACTACTGTCACACAAACATGACCCGTATAAAGGTTATTTTTCACAAATTTAGCATTTATGAAGGGAAATACCATCTAATACCAACATTTAACTACTCAAGTAGAATCTGAAGTTTATCGTAATAAATATATTTGTTATGTCATTTTAAGTCATTTTTTAAAAATTTGCAAGAAAAAATGGGAAAAGAAACTAGATAAAATGAGGCTTCATTTACTATAAAATTAGTGTTCCTGCTGATTTACATTAAAACAATTGCATTCTTTTGATTAAAAAAACTTTAGTTTTTAAGCTAATGAAACATCTAAAACTTGTTTAAAACCAGGGTAAATTTTAAAGCTCTGATTTAAATTCCAGAGATACTGTTACTAAGGATATCAAAACTGTTTTACCGTTTAAAGATTTCTGATACTGTACAAGTCGAAATAACGTGGGCTGCATTACAGCTTACAAAGCACTTTGATAATTCCACATGCATAGGCATCATCTTTCCAATTGAGTACTTCTCAGCATTATAATTCAAATGTATGAAAAAATAGGTGATTTTAAAATGTCATGTTCTAAAACTTTATTTTGTAATACTATATCATCAAATAATGGAGATTTTCTATGAAACAGCAGCAATCGAAATTCGGGTAAAAGAACTTGCCTCTCCCCAAGAAAACACAACCAACTTTCTCTACCAGTCTCCCAAGCAGAGTCCATCCTGGAGCGACTGAGAAAATGGACTTTCACTTTGAAAGTATAAAATATAACAGTTACACAGGGTGATAAGACGACTCTTGAGAGCTCCATGAGTTTAGTTTCAACAACACACCCCTGAAGAGACATAGTACTCTAAGGCCTGTGAGGTTAGGGCCAAATAAACTGAACCTGTTTTCACTTGAGTAGAGTCTCAGTGAGCGGAGCATGGGCGCGCGTTCTCCCTGGATGGCCCAAGACTGAACAGAAGATGCACAAAACCTAACGGGCTGTCTTCTAAACAAGGCTTTAAGCCAAAAGAGCAACGAGTCCCCCGCCCCCACTCCTAATATCCGCTTTTAAATATCAGGAACCTTTGGTTACCAAAACAAAACTACGCAAGAAAATGAAGTTTCATTGTTTCGTCACCACAGAAAGACGGTTAAATTCTCACATTACTCCTTTCTCGAACCTGCGAACCCATCAGTGGGGCAGGCAGTGCGCAGCAGGGCGGAAAGCCGCTCTCGAGGCCTTGGCGTCAGGACCTCAAAGGCGGGCTGCGCGCTCGAGGCTTCGGCTGCCCCGTGCTACCTCGCCGTCGCAACCACTCCCTACTCTGCCTGTTTCTCAGTTCCCGTGACGGCAGGCGTACTGACCCCCACGTCTCTCACCCAGAGCTCTGGGCGCCCTTCTTCCACACCGGCTGCACAGGGCCTCGGTGGCTCCCCGGGCCCGGCCGTGCGTCTCCACCTGCCCACAGGAGAACACGGGGCGCCTAGCCCTCAACGCCTCAGCCGCCATCTTCGTACCTCGAATCCCAAGCCTGCGTCGCGTGCCGACCCGGTATCCCTTGCGGTAGCGACCAATCGCCGGAGGCGTTGGCCCCAGGGAGCCAATCGGCAGCGAGGAAGCTCCAGCCCACTCATGCCCCGACCCCAGACCCTCCTAGGAGGAGGCTGTTTGCTGTTTTACTCCGGACGCTGAGAGCAGATTGCGCGTGGCCTTCAGGGACCGTTTTGTGGCCTGACCTTTGTCTAAAGCTCAGCGCCTTATCACTCTGACTGCATATAAGTCGGATTTCACGCATTACTCCTTACTTTGCTTTTGACCTTGCAGGTGGCGACGTCGTCCCCCTTCCCTAGTGGATCATAGTGGCTTTAGAGGAGAAGCCAGTCTAGCTACCCACCGGTGAGGAGATTTGGTTAACAGTTTCAGACCAAGGTGAGGTAGTTATTGCTAACAATTGTTGACCCTACTGATATTTATAAGGCCTTGTGTTGAGAACGTTTAGGGATACGAAGAATTTATAAACTAACAAGTTCCTGCTTGAATGATATGTAATCCTCTACCTAAACGGGTAACTTCCACTAAAGCAGTTTGTATTAAATGCCAGAGGAGACGTAGAGAAAATAAGAATTGTATGCGTTGTGTGAAAAGCCTTTGTAGAGAATATAAGATTTACACTAGACTTTAAAACCTGAGTGAAACTTAAACAGAGATAAACGGAGGAAATGAGGCTTTCAAGGGAGAAAGAACTGCAAAAGTAAGGGATTGTAGGTGAGTAGATGCTGTTGCCTATTTGGATTTAACTTACAGACCATTTGCCTACATTAGTTAATACTGCTTTAAGTGAGCTTTTTGGAGAATTAAGTTGGAATCGAATTTTAGAGAGTCTTGAATGTTGGGTGAGGACTTACCATTTAAACAGTCCAGTGCTGGGAAAATTGTGTGAGCAAGAAACAAGGTGATCTGGTAGCAATTTGGCGAGTATCGGTGTATTGTGGAGGAAACACGTGGAGATGGCAGGGTGTCTTTAGCTACTAAGAGTAAAACCAGCATATATTCTTCATTTTATTTTTCCCTCTATGTGTTTTGTTTTGGAAATAGAAGTATTCTGTTCAGAGCTCATCCCTGGTTAACATCCAAAATATACAAACAGCTCATATACCTCAATATCAAAAAACCAACAACTGAATTCAAAAAGGATACAAGACCCTGATGCTTGGTCTTTAGTGAGAGTCTTTAGTCTTTACTGAGAGTATCTTAATGGAGAATGCTCTCAGCTTTTATTTCGATTAAAATATTTTCATCTTCACCCTTGAATGAGCATTTAATAACATAATGTTCTAAATTGACAGTTATTTTTTCTCAGATTTTGGAGATAGCATCATACTGATTTTTGTCGGTCCTTGAAAATCCTAACCCTTAGCGCCTCTGCTGTGACCTCCCTGGATGGCAGTTTATTTATAGTCTGTCTTTCCTGCCCCACCAATACTACCTCTGAGGGGACGCTACATTGCTCACCCTCAGTGTTCCTTAAACACTGTAGCCATGTGCCCTGTCCAAGCAGGTGCTTCATTTGTTGAGAAATGAAAGCAAGAGGGAGAAATCCCATGTTGCAAATATAAAATGTAGGGCAAAACACCAACTAATAAATTATAGTATTTTCAGGTTTCAGTTCAGTTCAGTTGCTCAGTCCTGTCCAACAACTTGAGACCCCATGCACCGCAGCACGCCAAGCCTCCCTGTTCATCACCAACTCCCGGAGTCCACCCAAACCGATGTCCACTGAGTCCATAATGCCATCCAGCCAGCTCATCCTCTGTTGTCCCCTTCTCCTCCTGCCCTCTTACCCAGCATCAGGGTCTTTTCAAATGAGTCAGCTCTTCGCATCAGGTGGCCACAGTATTGGAGTTTCAGCTTCAACATCAGTCCTTCCAATAAACACTCAGGACTGATCTCCTTTAGGATGGACTGGTTGGATCTCTTTGCAGTCCAAGGGACTCTCAAGAGTCTTTTCCAACACCATAGTTCAAAAGCATCAATTCTTCTGCACTCAGCTTTCTTCACAATCCAACTCTCACATCCATACATGACCACTGGAAAAACCATAGCCTTGAGTAGACTAGACAGACCTTTGTTGGCAAAGTAATGTCTCTGCTTCTTAACATGCTATCTAGGTTGGTCATAACTTTCCTTGCAAGGAGTAAGCGTCTTTTAATTTCATGGCTACAATCACCGTCTGAAGTGATTTTGGAGCCCAGAAAAATGAAGTCAGCAACTATTTGCACTGTTTCCCCATCTATTTGCTATGAAGTGATGGGATCAGATGCCATGATCTTAGTTTTCTGAATGCTGAGCTGTAANACATATTGCTGAAGCCTGGCTTGGAGAATTTTAAGCATTACATTACTAGTGTGTGAGATAAGTGCAATTGTGCAGTAGTTTGAGCATTCTTTGGCATTACCTTTCTTTGGGATTGGAATGAAAACTGACCTTTTCCAGTCCTTTGGCCACTACTGAGTTTTCCAAATGTGCTGGCATATTGAGTGCAGCACTTTCACAGCATCATCTTTCAGGATTTAAAATAGCTCTACTGGAATCACCTCCACTAGCTTTGTTTGTAGTGATGCTTTCTAAGGCCCCCTTGACTTCACATTTCCAGGATGTCTGGCTCTAGGTGAGTGATCACACCATTGTGATTATCTGGATTGTGAAGATCTTTTTTGTACAGTTCTTCTGTGTATTCTTGCCACCTCTTCTTAATATCTTCTGCTCCTGTTAGGTCCCTACTGTTTCTGTCCTTTATTGAGCCCATCTTTGCATAAA
Organism: Neotragus pygmaeus; assembly: GCA_006410875.1. Classification (NCBI taxonomy): domain Eukaryota; kingdom Metazoa; phylum Chordata; class Mammalia; order Artiodactyla; family Bovidae; genus Neotragus; species Neotragus pygmaeus. The sequence goes on along the minus strand of SJYV01012445.1, from coordinate 248,209 downwards.
GTGTTCCCTTGGTATCTGTAATTTTCTTGAAGAGATCTCTAGTCTTTCCCATTCTTTTGTTTTCCTCTGTTTCTTTACATTGATCGCTGAGGAAGGCTTTCTTATCTCTCCTTGCTATTCTTTGGAACTGCATTCAAATGGGTATATATTTCCTTTTCCCCTTTGCTTTTCACTTCCCTTCTTTTCACAGCTATTTGTAAGGCCTCCTCAGACAGCCATTTTGCTTTTTTGCAATTCTTTTTCTTGGGGATGGTCTTGATTCCTCTCTCCTGTACAATGCCACGAACCTCCGTGACAAAATGCTTTACTCCACAATACCTCAATTTATCTACCTCAAGTCTGTAGAAGGGAGTTTCTATCCCTTTAAAATGAATCAGGCTTTTGCCTTAAATTTCCATTAAACTTTATCTTAGAACTTCTGGACCAAGGAGATAACATCCCCTGAGTTGGGCTGGTATATCAGGTAGAAGTCTGGAACCCAGGAATGGCAACAGAGGAGAGACAGCCCACCCCAAGATCTGGTCTGAAGTGGAAACAGTGGCACTGACAAAGTACAGAACAAAGCTGGCCCTGAAGTTCATGTGAGCGCTGGATGGTGGAGCCCAGATCCCACATGGCAGCTAAAGCAGACAGTACCTAACTGTGCCAAGGCCTGGTGGCCCTGAAAGGAGTAAATGTGTTTTCTTCCTTCTTTTCAGTGTGAAAGGATACTTTTCAAAGAAAAGGTAAAATCATGGCTCTCCTCTAGGTATAAAATGAACAAATGTTAAATTTATTCTACTCATATTTGGGTGTGGGAACTAGGCAGTTAGAACTGGTTCAAGGGAGCAGAGATGTACAGATTTATCTGGAGTCAAGGATGCCAGAATATTGTGCAAATGCAGCAAAACTGGCTTTTCCAGAGGAAGGAGTTGTTCCTCATGTTTGCATATCACAGACACCAACTATTCTGAGTTGCACTCAGTTCTCCATAGCCTTAGATCTGTAAAACCCACCTGAAGGGTGTGCTCAGTGCCGTGTGCAGATTTCCATCCAAGCACAGACTCCCCTGACTCAACCTCACAGATTCTAAAGTTGACCTGCTTAGTGGAAGGAAACTGACAGCACTAGGAGCTTCCCTGGTGGCTCAGATGGTAAGGAATCCACCTGCAATGTGGGAGACATAGGTTCAATCCCTGGGTTGGGAAAGTCCTCTGGAGGTGGGCATGGCAACCCACTCCAGTGTTGTTGCCTGGAGAATCCTATGGACAGAGGAGCCTGGTGGGCTACAGTCCATGGGGTCGCAAAAAGTAGGAGATGACTGAGCGACTAAGTGCATAGCCTCTATGTACTAGACGATCCAACAAGGTTAACACTACAAACTGATGGGTGGTCATAGTATTAATGAGACAGTGTTTCTAGGAGGTCATCACATCAACCAGGACATTACAGGAACTGGTAACTACCAGTTGCTGATACTATTGTGTTAGGAGACATAAGTCCGCTGGGGGAGTGATGACTGCAGAATGAATGTGGAGATCTGACAGTCTTTGTAAACACAGTCAGGAACAACCAGCATATGAGCACTTTCTGTATTTTAAAAGTCACCTGGGAAAGTGTCTCCTTCTTCATCTCCATAATAATGTTGACAAGTTAGGGAAGTTGGTGGTCTTTCTAGGGCCCTGATTTGAGCACTCTTGATTCACATCATCAACAGGTAACCTCCCTTATGACATTCCTCCTTGGAAGCTAAAGATACACACACACACACACAGCGCTTCACACTTGGGCCTCACCCCTGTCACCACCCTGCCCAGTCTATCATTGCTTGCCTCACCTCTTAACTCACCTTGTGTCCATTCTTGCCTGGGTATTCTACCCTCCTCAGAGAAGCCAAACTGATGTGAACAAGTGAACTGGAGCAAGTCTCCGCCTTTGCTAATAATCTTCAACAGCCTAGTGTTGTGTTTGTAATGAAACCAAGCCTGCTTCCCATGGCCTGAGACCCTATAAGGTCATACTGTGTTGCCTGTTTCAACAGCTGCCTGATGAACCAGTCTTCCTGTTCTTGCCACAAGGCACCATCCATTCCTCCTGGACTTCTCCTCTCTGTGCTTATTCACCTTAGAAAGGACTTTCCTGACCACCTCTTTAAAGGGGTCTCACCCACCACCCCATCTGATAACCATCTAAGCCTCTTATATATATATATGTATATGTATATATATATATATATGTATATGTATATATATGTATATGTATATATATATGTATATGTATATATGTATATGTATATGTATATATATATACACACACACACACATACATATATATATATATATATATATATATGCATGTATGTATATGAATATATATGAAGCCCATGGCTCAGTGGTAAAGAATCTGCCTGCAGTGCAGAAGATGGAGGAGATGTGGGTTCAATCCCTGGGTCAGGAAGATCCCCTGGAGGAGGGCATGACAACCTACTCCGGTATTCTTGCTTGGGGAATCCCATGGACAGAGGAGCCTGGCAGGCTACAGTCCATAGGATCACAGAAAGTTGGACATGACTTAGTGACCAAACAACATAGTAGACAGATATTTCATACTCTATTGACAGCCAAGACATTCACTTTATTGTTGCTGGTAGGAATATAAATTGATATAGCTTATATAAAAATAAATTTATCAAGAGCCTTAAAAATGCTCTTAATGCCTTAGTCCATTTTGATGAATCTGTTATAAAATAATGAGATGCTGTATACGATTTAGTGCCAAGACGAGACCTTAAAACAAAAATTATTACCAAAAAAAAATAAAGATTACCAGTAGGAAATAGATGAGCCATTGCACAGAGGGGATATAGTTAAAACACTCTCAGTATGGAATAATGTATAGTCATTAGACTCACATCCTCAATGTTAACTAAAAGAGCAGAATGGGAAGCTTTATATTTCAGTTCTGCCTGGAAATAAGTATATGTTTAGAAAAAGGACTTGATGGACAGTTTGAGCAAGCTCTGAGTGTTGTGATGGACAGGGAAGCCTGGCATGCTGAAGTCCATGGGGTCACAAAGAGTCAGACACAACTGAGCGACTGCACTGGACTGAAAGAAATAACTACTCTTTCGTTTAGCTATAGAACTTGGTAGTTAGATCTTGATGGTTTTAATTTTATTTTTACTCTTGGATATTCCAAATTTTCTAAAAGGAGTGACAATGTCAGGACAAAACATTGTTTTAAAAAATACTCTATAAACCCAGCCTTATCTCTTCATCTGAGTTACTCTGCCATATCAATCAGATTTAAATTAACTGTTACTTCCTCTAAAAAGTATCCAGGCCTTCGTGGGTCAATGAAGTCATCCCTCCAAAACAACAACACAAAGCAAAACCCTCTGAGGTTTTATTGCCTCTTTTCTGTTTACAACTCAATAAAGTGAGTTGATACACCAGTCTCATTTCTGTGATTCTTTAAATTTTTTATTTACTCATTTCACAAATATTTGAGTGTCAATTTTTTTACAAAGATAGGTATGTACAATACTAAAGTTATTCCAGACAGGGTTCCTGCTGTGAAGAGATTTCTACTTCAAACTGGACTCCTCTCAAGCTTAATCCAACCCCACGATAAACCTCTTGCAGCTTTGTGCTCTATCTGCAGCGTCTTTCACTGGCTCTGGCAGGACAAGCTGCCAGCCGTCACAGCAGGGGGCCCTCAGACAGCCTGGCAGGAAGAAAAGAGAGGACAAATGGTTCATAGTTTAAGTTTTGGAACCATCACTGCCCTGTCAGGACTGGAATGAGAAGGCTGTCATGACACTGCCTGGAAAGGGTTCCGGGTCACTGAACCACTGACATCATCAGGGTAGTCCAGGGATAATTGTGTGATTATTGTGGCTGAACACAGAGATCAAAACCCTTGAGATTAGACTCATCATTTTAACTTAAATATACACACACAATGACACAGTGCATTATCATCTATTTACATGAAGTTACAATGATGGCTCTGAGAACATAGCAGTGAATTGTGGCTCCAAGACTCCCTTTGCTTGATCTAGAGACACAACTCAGCACCATCAGCAGCAGGACGTTCTTGTTTGTGTCAACGATGGAGGAGAGGTGATGGGGCAGCCCACTGAGTACAAAAAGTTTACCAAGTGTCATTCCTGTTGAATGAGTGTGTGCTGGGTATCAGCTGATGATAGAAGGCCTATGAAAATGGCTTCCTCTCTCGCTCTGCTGCTGGACCTTCCGAAGAAATTATGACTTAAATGTGTGCACACATCAGAGAGGGGGCAGAGCAGGGATGTTGTGAGGGAAGAGTTCAGACCTTCCTTGGAAAAATAAAAGGACCAAAGAAGTAAAAAAAAAAAAGTTGACATTACATCTCATTTTTTTCCTGTCCTATGCTATGCATTTTGTTGCTGTTGTTGTTTAGTCTCTTAAATTGTATCTGACTCTTTATGACCCCATGGACTGTAGCCCACCAGGCTTCTCTGACTGTGGGATTCTCCAGGCAAGAATATTCAAGTGGGCTATCATTTCCTTTTCCAGGGGATCTTCGCAACCCAGGGATCAAACCCATGTCTCCTACATTGGCAGGTGGATTCTTTGCCAGCTGACCCACCAGGGAAGCCCTGCTCTGCATTTTAGACAAACTCAAATTAATTAGAACACCACTCTCAGGCCTGGTTTCATAAAAGATCTTTTACTTAAAAATGAGGCCTCTCTGGGATACTAATATGGGTGTAGTCACATATGTTTCACACGAATAAACAAACTTACAGCATGAAACAAAAAACATGTTGCAGAGTGCTATGAACTGTCTAATAAAGAATAAATATGTGTTAAACCACAAGTTTCCTCCACTGAGGTTCAATCCTGGTAAATGAAAACCCCCTTGGGTCAGGGGAGCACCTGGAGCTCCGTTCTGGAACTGGTGGTAGGTGGAGGGTACCGTGGAAGAGGGAGGGCAGCGAAGGACTGTGAGGAGCTGAGAGGCAGGATGAGGACTCTTAGGGATGTCTCAGGGTCAAACTGACGTCTTCCGAGTTGCTGTGAGGTAAACCTGCCATCACCTCGTCCTTTTGCAAACCTCTAGCTGAACTAGCCTTTTCTAAGCAACGTGACTGTGAAATAATTCTCTCGGAATTCACAGGAAGGGAGGGCGCTTGACTTTTAATAGAGTGTGGAATGAAGGTGTGAGCAGTGCTATCTAGAGTTTAAGGGTCGGGGAGACCTTTAATCCAGCAGACGTCTGGATTACCTGACATTGTTTAACATGAATGAGCTCTACAGACATTTAAACGCCATTCTTCCCTACACCATTACCTTGAAATTCGTGTATTTTTAAATAAGGACATTAATATATAAATTAAAATCACATATAAACACTGAAATCTGTTTTAAATTACAAAATATTAGTGAGTGTCTTTCCTACAGTTCTGTCTTTTCTTGAACACGTTCCGACGACATCCCCATGGCAGTAGTCGCCCAGCTGGCGCCAGAAGGTGAAGAGCATCGCCATGTGTAGCTGGTGGGGCTTGGGAAGCAGGTGTCTTAATAATACATGTTCTTATCCCACCAACCTAAAGAAGGAGGAAGCAGTAAGTGAGAAACAGAGGAAGGTCTGCTGGAGCAGATCAAGAGCCCCCAAGTCCCCGATACATTAGTACTCACTTCCAGGGAAGAGTCTGATGAAAAGCTTCCGCACCTCATCATATACCCAAATCAGAACTGCATGTGGCACAGCCACAAACCAGTACTGAGGCCTGGAGGGAGAGAGGGGGTGGTGTGAGACCCACACACCCACCCTTAAGTGGCTGAGCGCCTCATTCATTCCCCTTTCTAGACTGGACAGAGCAATCCCACTGAGTCACACAGTGTAGAACCCCATGGTTTCTTATTTAACTGGACTGTGACCGCTAGAAACAGTGTCTGCCTGAGAAGGGATCTGTTGGATGAAGGTAGAGATGGGATGGTGAGGGATGGAAAACCCACCTCTTCTGAAAAAACTAGCAGGTCAAAGCCTCACACTGATTAAAAGAAAGTTAAAAAAGAACAGTTCACTTTCTCTCTTTGGAAAGACTTGAGGGAAAAGACTTGTTAAGCTGTGACAATGAGACCGGGGCCAGTTCCTCCCCAACGTTGCAGGGAACCTCACCTGAGCATCGTGAAATTCAGGGCCTGGATGCTTCCAAGGCCATAGGAGAGGATTAATGCGATGATAATCTGTGAGGCAATCCCCACCCAGATGACTTTATTTCTATAAAACACAAAAGCAAACAAATTCTGAACTCCTAGCCCCAGGCTCACATGCCCACAGGCAGTCATCTGGGCAGCAAAGGCCCAAGCTGAACCCCCAGGACGGCTGCACCAGTACCTGAAGAGACCTTGCTGGAAGATGGAATTCCTCCGGGTTTTTCTGATGATCAGATCTGCTATTTGCTGAATCATGATGCTGACAAAGAATGCTGTGTAGCCTGTCCATTCTAGGTATTTCCTCTGGTACCTTGTCTGTCAGTGGCCAGAGAAGAGAAGACCATGATGCCCCAGATGGACACCTCAGGGAGGTGTTGGTGCCTGTCAATGAGCCTCGACTCTCTTTCCCCTCCCCATGATTGAGAGAGGGTCACTTTCTGTGTTTGGAAAGAAATCTATGGATTAGATTTATGGATTTTAATGGATTTGGCCCTGCTGTGGCGCTGCTAGCTGCTCCTCCTCCACACCTGAAGTGTGCTAATCATTGAGTCGTGTCGGATTCCTTGCGATGCCACAGACTAGCCCACCAGGCTCCTCTGCCCATGGGGTACCAGGCAAGAATACTGGAGTGGGTTGTCGTTCCCTTTTCCAGGGGATCTTCTGAAACCGAGGATTAAACCCAGGTCTCCTGCAAGCATATTCTTTACCATCTGAGCCACCAGGAATGCAAGCTAACGTAAACTGGTGAGCTCTAGACCTCCTTGAGAGATGAGCTGAGCCTGGCAGAGGCAAGCTGCTGTGACCACAGGGCCCTCAAGGAAAACCATCACCTCCCCTGTCCCCTTACAGCCATCCAGGGAGGATGCCACCAACAACCTGGCCCTTACCCATTCCTGTCCATAGCTGTCTTCCAGGTCATTCACATTGTCGTTCTCCCACTCCTCCCGCAGGTTGAGGATAGTGCTGGGTAGAAAGCCCTGCTGCGTGTACACGGTGAAATACGTAACAAAGGCCCCCAGGGCCTGCATAAGGCCTAGAAGAACAGGAGAGGTTCTGTACTGACCCCAGAAGTGCCCTGCCTCACTCTCCTTGGGGCTCCCCCCACAGCACACCCCACCCCACAGGGGAAGGTGGGTCTCTGGGCAGCCCCTCCTCGCACCGATGTGCAGGTAGGAGTACAGGGCGAGTGGCGCGTTCACCAGCCTGTCCTTCTTCTTGTGGCGAGGCTTCCTATTCATAATGTCACTTTCAGCTTTCTCATAAGCCAGGGCGATGGAGGGAATCTAGAGGGAGAGAGCAGCATGAGGTCCGACCCTGAAATGCTAGATGGAAGGAAAGAGTGGCAGCACAGCCAGGGGCCCGATGTGGGGGAATGGATGGCAGCGGTGGTGGTGGCATTAGGGAACTGGTCCATCCAGGGAGCAAACAACAGGGTGTGCTGTCTGCAAAGACAATCCACCTGTGTCTGATCGCCTGATCATCACCCTGTCCTGCCATCTCTAGACGATCTAGTTATAAAGCACTTTCCCTTCCCACCACTGACCAGTGGTTCTCTCCCAGGTCCTCCCCCCTGGAGGGCAGAGAACCCAAATTTCTAACAAGTTCCCTAGTGATACCTGGAAGAACCATGGCAGTGGAGATAAGGAGAGCAAGCTTGTTGCAGGCTCTGGGGCTTCAGCTCCCCTCTAAAGTAGAGATGCCCCAATATCCCTGGACCGTGGTTGCTGCCCAGGTGTCGTGTGAAATGGGGGGTAGGCAATGGCCTGCAGAGCTGTGAGTTTTGCTTGCTCCCCGAAGCCTCTGTAAACTAGAGCCACGGGAGTGACTGTCACAAAGCTTCCTAAGGGGATTTGTTCTAGCAGAGGGGAGGTTTTAGGTGACATTACTGTAGGTCTGCATGAGGCTTCACAGTATTATTAATGGCTGCTTCTTACTGTGTTTGGTGAGGGGCTTCCAGGTCACAGATTCTTTTACTTAACAAGGGGCGGCTGTGGGTTATCACTTCGGCCACTGGGCCCCAAGCAGTACAGGGACTATTTTGGTGACAGCTCTTCAAAAAAAAAGGTGGGGGGAGGCACATGAGCTGAAACTGACCAATGGCCTGTTTTTTTTGAAAGGTGAAGAACTCATGTGTTGAAAAGTTCTTTTATGGAGTGAAGTGGTTTGAATTTTCAAACACTTGATTGATCTCTCTGGTCCTGTGCTTTGAAGTGTGGTTGGTGGACCAGCAGACTCAGCATCACTTAAGAGCTTGTCAGAAACCATCACGTTGAGGTCTGAGAAGCACTGATTAATCCATCTCCTCCCCTTGAAGGTAATGACACTGAGGTTTCCCTCACCTGGGGAAGTCATCAGACCCTGTTCCCTTTCTGGCTACTTACTATGTCTGTGCCCAAGTCGATGAACAAGATAGTAATGGTGCCAATGGGCAGGGGAAGCCCAGCAATGATGTAGATGAGAAAGGGGCACAGCTCGGCGATGTTCTTGGTCAGCGTGTATGCGATCGTCTTCTTTAGGTTGTCAAAGATCAGGCGACCTAGGCAGAAGACATTTCTCCCTATAGGACTTGCTTCTCATTTCATGGGTGGCCCCAGCCCTTGCTAAGCCCACTCAAGACCCCACTCACCTTCCTCCACCCCTGTGACGATGGACGCAAAGTTGTCGTCCAGTAAAACCATGTCGGCTGCATTTTTGGCTGCATCAGAACCTGCTATCCCCATTGCGATCCCAATGTCTGCCTTCTTCAGAGCTGGGGAGTCATTAACTCCATCCCCAGTCACAGCGACCACAGCATCCTGCAGGGACGGCAGAAGGTTGTGGGGGGGGGTGGAGGGGGTTAGTGAGCAGCCTGGAGGTCTGCTGCACCAAAACAAAGGCCCGTTTTGGGTTGGAGGAAAAAGATTAAGATGGGAAATCCCAGAAGCAAGAACAAGCTCTAAATAAGATGTTTGAATGGTCAAAACCATATGAATCCAAATTGTAAAGGTAGGCCCCTGGGGAGCAAGCAGGAGGGTCCCTTGGTGGACTGGGTCAGCCCCAACAGGTGGAGATGTGGGGTGGTGACCTCACCAGAGCCCTAAGAGGGGGCCAAGGCTCAGTGCTGCCTCTCCCCACAGAATGATGACAGACCTAGAAGGTTCCCCGGGTGCTGCATTCACCCACCTGCCTCTGACAGCCCTCCACGATGATCAGCTTCTGCTGGGGGGACGTCCGGGCAAAGACAATCTCCGAGTGGTTGGCTAAGAGCTCATCTAGCTGTTCCGGGCTCATGTCCTTCAGCTCCATGCCAGTCACCACAGCAGCCTTTGCATCCCTAGACGGGCAGGAGGAACTGGATGAGGCCCTAGGTGGAAGCTGAGGTTAAAACGCTATTCTGGGCAGGAGGTGGGGTGAATCTGTTTGGTTTTACCTGGAACCTCAAGTCCTGACTCATCTGAATCATCTGGTGGGATGATGGGGTGTGTGGGTCTTTTTTCAAAACAGTGAACTAAGGCTGACAGGCATTTCCTTGTGTCACATGACAGTAAGAACAAGTCAAGTAGCCATTTTTTTACAGGAATGGGTGAGAGGTGGCACTTCCCAGGGCAAAGCTTTACTCAAAAGAAAAGGAGGTAAAAAACTGCCTATTTGTACATTTTGAATCCAAGAATCCAGCTTTTGCCTGAACACATGGGTGACAGCTCTTTGTTTATTTCAGACTCACGGTGTCTACTATGCAACCAGCTATGTAGGGAGAAAAGTTAACTGAGGTCTTCCTGAGGAAAGCTTTTATCTGCTGCCTATAAAAGTGAGGTTCTAGGAACTACTGAGACTGCAGACCTGACCATGCTGTCCCCTGGAGCATTGTCCAGAGGAACATTCAGCAGAGCCCAGATCCCCACTTAACTCTGCAGGGCTAGGGGCAGCCTGTGCTGTGCGGCCCCTCTGACTCCCCCACAGCACCCACGCTCTCAGTTCCAAGTCCCTGGCTCTCAGTTCTGAACCCCCGACTCTGTGCAAGCCCTCACAGGTCCTACTACCTTTTCCAGGGGTGGGGGCCTCTAGCCTTCCCTTCCCTTGGCGAACATTTCAACCTTCAAATCTCAGCTTAAACATTTTTAAGCACAAAACACTGCATGCTTTTTTGTTTACCTTTTTAGAGTTTTGAGCTCTTTTTAAGTCTGCTTCTCTTTTTTTCTCTTGGTGCTAAATATTAAAATTCTAGCACTTGACTCAAACTACAGGTTTTCCTATATTCTGGTAAAAAAAAGGGGGAGGGGATGCTGGGGAGAAGCAAGAAGGAAAGGCTTGTTTCCCTTCCTCCCCTAGCTACGAAAAGTTTTTCCCTGATCATCAAGCTGCAGTCCATAAAGTGGACAACTGAAAACATTCACAAAGTAACCAACCCTCTCTCCTGTGTGGTGACTTGTAGCAAAAAGCAAATTCCTACTATTTCAAAAAACAAAAAAAGTACAACCTCTGAAGCTGCTTTCACAGACGGATGTTATCACCGATGTTATCTACACAAAGGAGCACTGAGCCACCTTAGGCTCCAGACACAAATGTGTGCCCAGAGGCTGTTTACCTGCTTGGTGTCCTAACTGGTAATTTGTTGCCCTGGCAGCCACTTACCACCTGTCAGCTCTGTGTTCCTAACAGGTATAACTGTTTGGGTAAACTAGGATATGTTCTTGGGTCTTTTCCCCCCATATGCATCAAAGTATAATAAAGCAATGACATTTATTTTCCAACTAAGACTTTGGAGACTTTGATTTAAATGATTAACAGTCAGGTTCCCACCGCCAGCACCTCTGTGCCTGTGCTTATTTCACGGAGTTTGTTGTTGTTTATTGCTGTTTAGTTGCTAAGCTGTGTCCAACTCTGTTGTGATCCCATGGACTGCAGCCTGCCAGGCTCCTCTGTACATGGAATTCTTCAGGCAAGAATACTGGAGCGGGTTGCCATTTCCTCTTCCAGGGGATCTTCCAGACCCAGAAATGGAACCCGTGTTTCCTGTGTCTGCTACAATGGCCGGTGGGTTCTTTACCAGTAGACACCAGAGAAGCCCTCCATTGTATTTACAACCAAGTAAAAAGCAAGGAGAAGTATGTTTCCATAGCAACACATTATGAAGCCTAAATACTAAACACAGAACAAATACTCAAGATGCAGACTAGGGGCTCATAGAGCACAAAGGATTCTCAGTGTTCCTGATTATAAACTGTACTGATGACAGGTAATTTCCTATAAAGTTTCTGCTTCAGTTTCCTCACTCTAAATTTATCACTGAAGTTTTCAGATCTACTTCACTGGGCTGAAATATAGGTCATTTTCATGGTCTCAGTACAGTGGCTGGCACATATCAGGTACTTGATAAAATTTTGAGTAATGACTGGAAATAGAAATTACAGAGTAAACCAGCCAGAAATTATAGAGTAAACCAGTAGATCATGTTTGGCAAAAAGGGGTTTACTCCAGACAACTCTTTAGAGGCAGTAGGGCCTGTGTTCTGCTGTGTGGGTTCTGAACTCACTGTTTGTTAACTTGCTCCACAGGAAGGTTGAGGCGTTTGGCAATGTCTTCCACCGTCTCACTGTTGGCGGAAATGATGCCGACGCTCTTGGCAATGGCTTTGGCTGTGATTGGATGATCGCCTGTAACCATGATAACCTAGAACACAGGCAAGGAGACAGGCATGTGGGTGGTGAGGGACTCTGCTGCTCAGGCAAGTGGGGATGACTTGGTTTTGCCCACTCCACCATGGCAAGGGGCCACTGGTGGCTTGCAGTCCTTGATCTTTTAGGTCAGAGAATCACCTGTCTCAGAAGGACACATGGATCCCACTGGAGCATCTTCATGATGCTCCATGGCCTTGGAATTAACACAGTAATGGAATTCAAATTTTGGCTTTTTGTGAGGGAAATGGAGTATGGAGCTGGACCTCAAGATTAAGTAACAAAACCTTTTATTGTGTGTCGTGGTCTAGGGTGACATGTGGTTACACTTCATGGCTTTCTGCTCATCGCAATTGCGCTTGTGGTTCATTCCACACAGACACAATGACTGTGCTTTCATGGGATGGTTACTGAAATCTTAGTACAGTGAAAGTAGAGACTTAAAAAAAGGGGAATTATGACATTTAGGGGAAGAGACCTAAATACTGACTCTCCTATGACAGACGTTCCTAGAAAGGAACTCAGCATCCGTGGAAGGTGTGTGCAGTCAGGGATGTGCAAGTCCCACCTTGATCCCTGCACTCCGGCACTTAGTGATAGCATCAGGTACTGTGGACCGAGGTGGGTCAATCATTGACAAGAGGCCCACAAAGCAGAAGTTGGATGTAGGGAAGTTCATCGTGTCTACATCAAATGAATACGTTTCTGGAAACTCGTCTGTCGGCAGGTAGAGGTGACAGAAACCTGAAATGGGTATGAATTTAGGAGTTGGTGAAACTAGGATTAAAAAATGATGGAAAAAAGAGGGAACATTTTCATACACTTTCAGTCCTTTGTGTTTTACCAGTTTAAGAGAATTGATGTCAGTAAATCTGGTGGCTCAGATGGTAAAGAATCTGCCTGCAATGTGGGAGACCTGGGTTCGATTCCTGAGATGGGAAGATCCCCTGGAGGAGGGAATGGCCACCCACTCCAGTATTCTTGCCTGCAGAATTCCATGGACAGAGGAGCCTGGCGGGCTACAGTCCACAGGGTTGCAAAGAGTCGGACATGACTGAGTGACTAACACACTTTAGGGTTTACCATAATTGTTCAGTTCCTTCAGTTCCATAACATGTTGTTTTAGGAAAGACATGTTTCATCCCCAAATCATTTACTCTGTGCCCCTTAGGTATGCTCTGGAGAAAGAAAGTCCAGAAGTGGACAGCCTGTACTTCTGAGGAGGTTGCAGTTTACAAGTGGTGTGGGGGTAGAGACAGAGACATAGAGAGATGAAGAATGGGGAGCTGTGCCCAGAGGGTCCCCTCCATCCATTCCCACGTTTGTTTCATGCTGTTCCCTCTATGTGAGTACATACCCCCCACAAGCCTTCACATCTATCACTCAAGGTCCAGACTGAAATGTAACTCCTCCCATAAAATCTTCCCAGACTTCTGATCTGCAAGGGCCCCCACCCTCCTACGCCATCACACAGTATCCCCTGCATGCTGACCACATTCTCCTTTAGGATATGAGTGGACGCCAGTGTTACCCCGCTGCATCCCAAGCCTGCTTCATTGTGCCTGCCAGCGGGATCCCGCTCTCTCACCCAGCACTCGCTCCCCTATGCCGCCCAGCTCCATGTACGCTGTGTGGAAGGCCTCGGCCGTGCTGCTGTCCAGGGGCTGCTCCTGCCCGTTGACCATGATGGTGCTGCACTTCTCCAAGATCCGCTCGGGGGCCCCTTTCATCACCACGAGGAAGCGCTTGTCATTTGTGTCCTCGGTCTCGTGGATGGAGAGCTGCGGGGAGGGATCGCGCATGCTCAGTGCGGCATCGCGGGTAAAGACACCATCTCTTCTAGGAAGGACCTGAACTGGACAGAGCTTTTCATGAGCAAAACATCACTCTCTCTGTGGTTTCTATTTCTACTCTCCNCCCTCACAGGTCCTACTACCTTTTCCAGGGGTGGGGGCCTCTAGCCTTCCCTTCCCTTGGCGAACATTTCAACCTTCAAATCTCAGCTTAAACATTTTTAAGCACAAAACACTGCATGCTTTTTTGTTTACCTTTTTAGAGTTTTGAGCTCTTTTTAAGTCTGCTTCTCTTTTTTTCTCTTGGTGCTAAATATTAAAATTCTAGCACTTGACTCAAACTACAGGTTTTCCTATATTCTGGTAAAAAAAAGGGGGAGGGGATGCTGGGGAGAAGCAAGAAGGAAAGGCTTGTTTCCCTTCCTCCCCTAGCTACGAAAAGTTTTTCCCTGATCATCAAGCTGCAGTCCATAAAGTGGACAACTGAAAACATTCACAAAGTAACCAACCCTCTCTCCTGTGTGGTGACTTGTAGCAAAAAGCAAATTCCTACTATTTCAAAAAACAAAAAAAGTACAACCTCTGAAGCTGCTTTCACAGACGGATGTTATCACCGATGTTATCTACACAAAGGAGCACTGAGCCACCTTAGGCTCCAGACACAAATGTGTGCCCAGAGGCTGTTTACCTGCTTGGTGTCCTAACTGGTAATTTGTTGCCCTGGCAGCCACTTACCACCTGTCAGCTCTGTGTTCCTAACAGGTATAACTGTTTGGGTAAACTAGGATATGTTCTTGGGTCCTTTCCCCCCATATGCATCAAAGTATAATAAAGCAATGACATTTATTTTCCAACTAAGACTTTGGAGACTTTGATTTAAATGATTAACAGTCAGGTTCCCACCGCCAGCACCTCTGTGCCTGTGCTTATTTCACGGAGTTTGTTGTTGTTTATTGCTGTTTAGTTGCTAAGCTGTGTCCAACTCTGTTGTGATCCCATGGACTGCAGCCTGCCAGGCTCCTCTGTACATGGAATTCTTCAGGCAAGAATACTGGAGCGGGTTGCCATTTCCTCTTCCAGGGGATCTTCCAGACCCAGAAATGGAACCCGTGTTTCCTGTGTCTGCTACAATGGCCGGTGGGTTCTTTACCAGTAGACACCAGAGAAGCCCTCCATTGTATTTACAACCAAGTAAAAAGCAAGGAGAAGTATGTTTCCATAGCAACACATTATGAAGCCTAAATACTAAACACAGAACAAATACTCAAGATGCAGACTAGGGGCTCATAGAGCACAAAGGATTCTCAGTGTTCCTGATTATAAACTGTACTGATGACAGGTAATTTCCTATAAAGTTTCTGCTTCAGTTTCCTCACTCTAAATTTATCACTGAAGTTTTCAGATCTACTTCACTGGGCTGAAATATAGGTCATTTTCATGGTCTCAGTACAGTGGCTGGCACATATCAGGTACTCGATAAAATTTTGAGTAATGACTGGAAATAGAAATTACAGAGTAAACCAGCCAGAAATTATAGAGTAAACCAGTAGATCATGTTTGGCAAAAAGGGGTTTACTCCAGACAACTCTTTAGAGGCAGTAGGGCCTGTGTTCTGCTGTGTGGGTTCTGAACTCACTGTTTGTTAACTTGCTCCACAGGAAGGTTGAGGCGTTTGGCAATGTCTTCCACCGTCTCACTGTTGGCGGAAATGATGCCGACGCTCTTGGCAATGGCTTTGGCTGTGATTGGATGATCGCCTGTAACCATGATAACCTAGAACACAGGCAAGGAGACAGGCATGTGGGTGGTGAGGGACTCTGCTGCTCAGGCAAGTGGGGATGACTTGGTTTTGCCCACTCCACCATGGCAAGGGGCCACTGGTGGCTTGCAGTCCTTGATCTTTTAGGTCAGAGAATCACCTGTCTCAGAAGGACACATGGATCCCACTGGAGCATCTTCATGATGCTCCATGGCCTTGGAATTAACACAGTAATGGAATTCAAATTTTGGCTTTGTGGCTTGCAGTCCTTGATCTTTTAGGTCAGAGAATCACCTGTCTCAGAAGGACACATGGATCCTACTGGAGCATCTTCATGATGCTCCACGGCCTTGGAATTAACACAGTAATGGAATTCAAATTTTGGCTTTTTGTGAGGGAAATGGAGTATGGAGCTGGACCTCAAGATTAAGTAACAAAACCTTTTATTGTGTGTCGTGGTCTAGGGTGACATGTGGTTACACTTCATGGCTTTCTGCTCATCGCAATTGCGCTTGTGGTTCATTCCACACAGACACAATGACTGTGCTTTCATGGGATGGTTACTGAAATCTTAGTACAGTGAAAGTAGAGACTTAAAAAAAGGGGAATTATGACATTTAGGGGAAGAGACCTAAATACTGACTCTCCTATGACAGACGTTCCTAGAAAGGAACTCAGCATCCATGGAAGGTGTGTGCAGTCAGGGATGTGCAAGTCCCACCTTGATCCCTGCACTCCGGCACTTAGTGATAGCATCAGGTACTGTGGACCGAGGTGGGTCAATCATTGACAAGAGGCCCACAAAGCAGAAGTTGGATGTAGGGAAGTTCATCGTGTCTACATCAAATGAATACGTTTCTGGAAACTCGTCTGTCGGCAGGTAGAGGTGACAGAAACCTGAAATGGGTATGAATTTAGGAGTTGGTGAAACTAGGATTAAAAAATGATGGAAAAAAGAGGGAACATTTTCATACACTTTCAGTCCTTTGTGTTTTACCAGTTTAAGAGAATTGATGTCAGTAAATCTGGTGGCTCAGATGGTAAAGAATC
The DNA here is from genome assembly GCA_006410875.1 of Neotragus pygmaeus. Taxonomy (NCBI): domain Eukaryota; kingdom Metazoa; phylum Chordata; class Mammalia; order Artiodactyla; family Bovidae; genus Neotragus; species Neotragus pygmaeus. The sequence goes on along the minus strand of SJYV01012445.1, from coordinate 231,768 downwards.
TGCCTGCAATGTGGGAGACCTGGGTTCGATTCCTGAGATGGGAAGATCCCCTGGAGGAGGGAATGGCCACCCACTCCAGTATTCTTGCCTGCAGAATTCCATGGACAGAGGAGCCTGGCGGGCTACAGTCCACAGGGTTGCAAAGAGTCGGACATGACTGANGAGACCTGGGTTCGATTCCTGAGATGGGAAGATCCCCTGGAGGAGGGAATGGCCACCCACTCCAGTATTCTTGCCTGCAGAATTCCATGGACAGAGGAGCCTGGCGGGCTACAGTCCACAGGGTTGCAAAGAGTCGGACATGACTGAGTGACTAACACACTTTAGGGTTTACCATAATTGTTCAGTTCCTTCAGTTCCATAACATGTTGTTTTAGGAAAGACATGTTTCATCCCCAAATCATTTACTCTGTGCCCCTTAGGTATGCTCTGGAGAAAGAAAGTCCAGAAGTGGACAGCCTGTACTTCTGAGGAGGTTGCAGTTTACAAGTGGTGTGGGGGTAGAGACAGAGACATAGAGAGATGAAGAATGGGGAGCTGTGCCCAGAGGGTCCCCTCCATCCATTCCCACGTTTGTTTCATGCTGTTCCCTCTATGTGAGTACATACCCCCCACAAGCCTTCACATCTATCACTCAAGGTCCAGACTGAAATGTAACTCCTCCCATAAAATCTTCCCAGACTTCTGATCTGCAAGGGCCCCCACCCTCCTACGCCATCACACAGTATCCCCTGCATGCTGACCACATTCTCCTTTAGGATATGAGTGGACGCCAGTGTTACCCCGCTGCATCCCAAGCCTGCTTCATTGTGCCTGCCAGCGGGATCCCGCTCTCTCACCCAGCACTCGCTCCCCTATGCCGCCCAGCTCCATGTACGCTGTGTGGAAGGCCTCGGCCGTGCTGCTGTCCAGGGGCTGCTCCTGCCCGTTGACCATGATGGTGCTGCACTTCTCCAAGATCCGCTCGGGGGCCCCTTTCATCACCACGAGGAAGCGCTTGTCATTTGTGTCCTCGGTCTCGTGGATGGAGAGCTGCGGGGAGGGATCGCGCATGCTCAGTTCGGCATCGCGGGTAAAGACACCATCTCTTCTAGGAAGGACCTGAACTGGACAGAGCTTTTCATGAGCAAAACATCACTCTCTCTGTGGTTTCTATTTCTACTCTCCGTGATATGTAAAGGGAGAGTGTTCTCCACAGGCATGTTCTGTCCTTTCTACTTCATGTCCAAGTAATATGCAGAGACTGAAGGACTGGCAGTCTGGTGGCTAATACTTTGAGCTCTCAATGCAGGGGGCCTGGGTTCCATCCCTGGTCAGGGAACTAGATCCCTCAGGCCACAACTCAAAGATCTCATGTGCCAGAGCTGTTTAGTTTCTTCGAGTTGAATGAGGCCCCAGAGACCTTCCAAGTCCTCCTCCTAAACCACCTTGCTCAGTGCCGAGTGCTGTGCAGGCATGTGGATATAAGGTGACTCTAAAGCATCTCAGAGCTCCTTGGCCTCTTCTGTGGGAACCACTTCTTTCTAGCAACTCCAGGGAGCCCACTTTCTCCATCAATGCTCTGTACAGGAGGCCTCACAGAACCTGCTTTTCCTCTCCCCGAAGAAGACGGAGCCCCAGCAGGATTCGAGTCTTGGCTATGGTTGGAAGGCCACCCGCCTAGGCTGAGCACACCCCTGGGGTCTGCCCAAGTCCTGGCTCTGGCCCTTGCTGGCTATGCCCTCTGTTTCCTCATTCTTGACTACCTAATAGAATTGTGAGGAGTGTGGAAATCAGCAGTTGACAGCCATGATTACTACTGTTATTTTAGGATTGCTAGTCATTCTATTTTCACTTATGTTTTGAACAGAGATCTGAGTTCCTCTACATTTTACATCATACATTTTGTTAGTTGTCTGCTTTGCTAACCATGACTTTTTACTGGTTAATTATCCACAAAGACATTTGCTCCACAGTTATTTTCCAGTCCTAAATTCCTTTCAAACAAAATGTGTGTGTAATCACTAGAAACTTGCACATAAACGTGGTCATCCTACTTACATAATTTAATATTATGCAAAGACTAAGTCTTAGAGAAGGAAATGGCAACCCCATCCAGTATTCTTGCCTGTGAAATCCCATGGAGAGAGGAGCCAGGTGGGCATGGTCCAAAGAGTCGGACACAACTGAGTGACTAAACGACAACAACAAAAGACCAAGTCACAACACCCCACTCTTGCTTTGGAGTCTCCGGGGAACTCCACCTGTAGCAGCACTTTGTTCTCTGCCTGACCTGAGGAGGGTGGACATGGCTGCCTGCTGGCTACCCTGGTGGGAGGGGAGACAACCAGGCAAGGGTGGCCAGTCACCCCCTGAGCAACAAGGGGTGGAGACTCCTGTGCATTGCCGGCAGGGCAGACATGGAAAGCAATGCTTTGGGTCCTCACTGGTCCTCACAAAGGGCAGGATTCACCCAAATGGCCTGAACTGACCACCTGGCCTCTGTGTTGTGGTAGAAAAAAGCATAGACTCAGGCATCAGATGGACATGTGAAGACTTAGATGCTCGGGTGGCTCCAGCCACCTTAACACTTTCTAAGGCCCATTTCCTTGCCTGCAGTTGGGACTTCACCTGGTCCTACCTTCAAGGCTTATGGTGAGGATTACATGAGACCAAGCGTGGAGAATTCCTGACACAGATGGGGCAGCTGGCTTCTCCTCACTGCCCCCCTCACTCAGCCTGTCATGTTGGGGGGGTGTGGCTGCTGCCTCTCCCTGTGCCCAAGTCACCAGGGCAGGCAGTGGTGCATTTGTGTACATGTTATACAGAAAGGCCACGTGTGGGAATGGCAGGCCCCATCGAAACCTTCATCTTTTCTCTCCTCTACTTGTTCTGTGTTTACCAGATGTCCAGGCTCTGCATCTCTGAGGACTGTTTTTAAAGTCAAGTGTTATTCAAAACACATACTAACTAAAGGATACCTATGAATGGAAATGCTGCTCTAGTGATGATAAGGATTCAGTTGCTACTAAAGCCCATGAGCCCTAAAGCCTGTGCTCCACAACAAGAGAAGTCACTGTAATGAGAAGCCTGCACACTGCAACAAAGACCCAGCACAGCCAACTATAATTAAAAACCAAAAGATTCAGTTGTGAGGGGAAAGTCACCTGAAATTTGTTGGTTGAGTTAAAAGGGATTTCAGCTACTTTGCGGTTTCTTTTTCTAATATCCATCACGTTACCCAGCACGACCTCTGAGAACTTCAAAAGAGCAGTTTCTGAGGCATCTCCAACCACAATTTTCTGTGAATCAAAAGATATAAGTAGTTGCAGCACATAATTGGGTTCTTCTGTGGTTATTTTCAACCAACCAATGTGTAACCTAAGCTTACTAAGTACCAGAGGGAGAGAACAGTTATCCCATAAGTGACAGATTTACTACTGTTAGTGTTAATCATACCTGACTCGGGACTGTACCCTGCCAGGCTCCTCTGTTCATGGGATTCTCCCGGCAAGAATACTGGAGCAGGTTGCAATGCAGGAGACCCAAGTTTGATCCCTAGGTCGGGAAAATCCCCTGGGCAAGACTACTGGAGTGGGTTGTCATTTCCTTTTCCAGGGGATTTTCCCAGCCCAGGGATCAAACCTGGGTGTCCTGCATGGCAACCCACTCCGGTATTCTTGCCTGAAGAATTCCATGGACAGAGGAGCCTGGTGGGCTACAGTCCAGGGGGTCACAAAAGGTTCAGACATGACTAACACTTACAACTGTTAACTGCAGGGTGCAACCTGCTGGCAATAGGGGAGTTTAGACAAGTTAGAACCCTGAGAGTGGGAGTTTACATGGGAAAAAAGCAATGAACTTGATCTTGGAGAGGGGCAGGGAGTGTTTCCTGGAACTTTGATTGTATCTTCTTAGCTGGTAAAGAATTTAGGACAGTAACTTAAAGGCACAATCATTTTAAAGAAAGACTTTTCAGAAGACCTAAATGAGTATTTTGAGAACTTTTAGATTTCTTGAAGTTAGTGACAGTGAAAAAGGTTCCTACAGGTCTTGTGGTTAGATTCTTTCTCACAGAACAAATGCTACTCAGTTGCAGAGATTAAATCAAGCACCAGATCAGAACAGAGAAGGTGACTTCGCTCTGCAAAGTGCCTGCAGCTGAGACTGCGTGTGGTGCTTCACCTTCATGATAGGGACGCTCTCTTGTCCAGGTCTGAACTCAGCGCGGTTACACAGTGTTATAATCTTTGACAGGGAGGCCCAGGTCGCAGAGCTTTGGTCAAAGACTTGATCTGGAAAGAAGAACCATGGATGCCGAGGGTGCCAGGCTTGTGCCAATGAGCAGCACTGTTCACCTACGGCCACAGACCAGCCGTGCTGAGCCCACCATGCAGGGCCAAGCTGGATGCACCCCAAGGCTTACTCAATTGGTTTTCACTAGTGTCTGCAACAAAGATCTGGTGGTCAAACCACAGATGGGCCACCGTCATCCTGTTCTGGGTCAGGGTCCCGGTCTTGTCTGAGCAGATAATGGAGGTGGAGCCAAGAGTCTCCACTGCCTCCAGGTTCTTCACAAGGCAGTTCTTCTTGGCCATTCGTTTTGCTGTCAGTGACAGACTCACCTAGACAGAGGAGAGAGAGAGAAGCTTTGAGAAAACCACCATGCTGAACTTGGGTTCAGTAATGTAGGAACAGTTACAGTTGGACTAGTTTCAGGTATAGTTACAGATGCAGTAAAACTGCACCAGACCCAGTGGCTGAGAAGGCATATAAAGCTTGCACGCGCTCTCTCTCTCTTTACTCCTTGAGGAAAATGATCCTAAGGGATCCACAGGTAGCAAAGCCGGGCAAGTGCCAGGCCAATACAAAGGGGCTTAGCTGCTGAGCGCCTGTGGATCTCAAGCAAGAGCGTTGTAAGACAGATTTCAGCCACTATGTGCCAAAGGGCTTGCCCCAAATGGCTTAGTTTTTGCTTTGGGGAATCAAGAAGCACTTGTTTCACTTTAAGATCTCCAAATGTTAATAAAGATTCTTGGCTCTCTCTGAAGCCCCCAGATCTCAAAAGCATTCTTTAAGCTCCAGCTTGGTCAAATTACTGTCTGCTGGAGTCAGAGGAGACAGGCGATAACAATTGTCTGTCTTCGCTTAGGACAGTGCCAGGAGTGGAGGTATGAATCCTCCCCACCTGGGGGTCTTGTTTCAGGATGAGTTAGGTCCTGACACAGAGAGAACCAAAGTTAGATCAGGGGGCAGAGCGGAAAGTGCTGAACTGCTCTGCAGGATCAGACAGGGAGTTTGTGTCTCAGACTGCCTCTGAGAGGGTGAAGTGATGTGAAAGTGTACCTACATCCCTCAGCTGTAGAAACTGCCAAAGTTTTTTTTTTTTTTCCTTTTAAAAACTGTGGAAATGCAGGGAAGGTGTCAGGCTTCTAGAAAATTTCCAAGTGGTGGTTCAAGATTGTCTTAGCTAGATCTTAAGGGGCAAAGTATCATATGGGATTTGCAGATAGATCTCTAAAAATGAAAACACAATTTTTCAAGGACAATTCATTCAAATACTAACAGATGACAGTTCTCTTTGTCCGTCTAAGAGACAGAACATCCTATGACTGGCCCTGATGGAGCAGACTCAGCCGTGGCAGAGCAGGATGGCACACTAGCAGGGTCAGGGTACAGCCACTAGCAGCACAGACTCACAGTGACAGTGGCCAGGAGACCCTCAGGCACATTGGCCACAATGATGCCAATGAGGAAGATGATGGAGTCCAGGACATAATACTTCATGGACACTGCGATGATGAAGAAAATGATGCCAATGGAGACTGCCACTCCTGCCACGATATGAACAAAGTGCTCGATCTCGATGGCAATGGGCGTCTTCAAGTCCTTGACTCTTGAAGCCAGTGAGGCGATCTGCCCAATGATGGTGCGGTCACCTGTGCTGATGACCATGCCAGTCGCTGTGCCTACAGGTGGAGCAGACATTTTATTCCAGGAGTCCTCAGCGAGGAGGGACCATGGCCTCGCATGCTCCTCTCTTAGGTGGCTCACATGGCCAATCAGCACATGACACTACAAAGGCCAAACACCAGCTCTCTAGACTCCTCAATTCCACATTTTCTCTTGGAAAAGCTTAGCAGCAAGGGATGGTAGAGAGAGAGAAACATAAAGCTTGACAAAGGAGAAAGGCTATGAGAGGAACCTGTAGTTCTGCAAGCTACCGGACCTACCTTCCAGACAGGTTGTGGAGAAGAAGGCGATGTTCTTGGTCTCGAGGGGACTTTCATGTGTGAACTCACAGCAGCGAGCCTGGGGCTCTGACTCCCCAGTGACAGATGAGTTGTCCACCTAGAAGGAGTTTTGAAGAGTTCAAGGTCAGGCAACTTGTTCCCTTCTTTGGTTACACTGAGACCTGGAAAGACCATAGCACCACGAGTGTGACCCTCAGCGTGACCCATGACACTGACCTTACACCCCTGAGTGGAGAGAATTCTGATATCCGCAGGGACCCGGTCTCCACCTTTAATCTCCACTATGTCCCCCACCACTAGCTGGTCAGCAGGAATTGTCTTCTTCTCTGAGTCTCGAATGACAAGTGCTTGCTGCAGAAGAAAACCATGACCCAGGCCTCAGATCCCATCCTGGAATGATGCTGGCCCTCCTGCATGCCCCTTGTCCCCCACAGGCTCAGGAAGGAAGGCACAGGAGTGCATGGCTCTCAGAATGGCAGACAATGAAGCCAAGGGTTCTACTCAGGTCCTGAAGACCCTAAGAACTATTTTTCTTGAGTTGGAGCTCATGGAGATAGCTTTCAACCCAGAAAATGATGCCATGGGAGGTACAGCAAAGCCACAGCTCTGGGCCTGACAGACAGGGGGACCAATCATCCTGCTGGGAAGTCCAGGAAGAGTCCTGAGGTTGAGCCAAAGGGATCAATGATCTCGTTCAGGTCATAAAGCCTTTAATGGAGTGAGAGATGAGTCTCTGCTTCCTAACACAAGAGATTCCACCCAAAGACCATGCCTCCCACTGGGCAGCTCTGTAGCCCAGTGAGGGTGTGGTTCTGTGTGCTGACAGTGGTGACCCCAGAGGACCCCTCCCAGGTTGCTGCAGGTGGAGGGATCTGAGGCCTCCCACACTGGCGGCATTCGGGGGTAACATGCAGTGAGGCTCAGAAATGGGAGTGAAGAGACTGATGGTTTAAAGAATCACAGGTTGGCTCCTTTGGCTCATGTTGGAACCACTTGAATGACTTCTGTCTGAATGGTTCACCAAGCTGAGGAGCAGCCACAGGAGATGCCAGGCAGTGGCTCGTGTTTCTGTCCCATTCTGCTCTTGACTGAACATCTTCCTCCACCTTGCCTCACTGACCACACCCAGGAGGGAATGGGGGCTCCAGAGAGATGAGGCCAGTTGCCCAAGACTCCGCAGACAGCAGGGAGGGGTCCTAGGCCTCCAAGCCACGCCCCCCTTTTCGATGCTTGCTTGTCTCAAGCCTGGAGACACCAGGGAGGCTGTCACACTTGCCTGCGGAATCATCCTGTGGAAACTGGACATGATGTTGGTGCTCTTCGCCTCTTGGTAATAAGCAAAGACCCCTGTTAGAATGACGACCAGGGCAAGCACGGAGCCCAGGTACACCTGGGTGAGGAGGACAGGCATCAGTCAGAGAAGCAGCATCAGGAATGAGCCCGACCTGAGGGCCAGAGTGCTCCACGGGCCAATCAGAGAGATGGTAGTTGTGTCCTGATGTAACTTGCAGGCCACACAATTCACCCATTTGAAGTTTATAACTAAATGACTATTAATAATTAACACAGTTGTATAACAATCACCACAATCCATCATTCTAGTAAGACCCCTTGTGCCCACGGCAGCCACTCTCCTGCCCTGGCCCAGCCTGGGCAGCCACTGATCTGCTGTCTGAATCCAGCGCCGGCCTGTTCTGGACATTTCACACCAATGGAATTGCACAGAATATGGCCTTTTGCACCTGGCTTCTCTCTCAGCATCATGTTGGCTGCTCTAACTCTGTGGTTTGAAAGTGAAAGTCGCTCAGTCGTGTCCAACTGTTTGTGACCCCATGGATTATACAGTCCATGGAATTCTCCAGGCCAGAATATTGGAGCGGGTAGCCTTTCCCTTCTCCAGAGGATCTTCCCAACCCAGGGATCGAACCCAGGTCTCCTGCATTACAGACAGATTCTTTACCAGCTGAGCCACAAGGGAAGCCCAGCTTTGTGGCCCCTAGCTTTGTGGTTTGGTCCTACCTTACTATTAGACACACAAATTCTCCATGGAAAAGGGAAAGAATTAGCTTTGAGGAGAGAAAGCCCAAAACACCTCACATGGATGTCAAATTTTTTTCCCCACATAGGAACCAATCATGTATTGCTGTCTTAAAAACTGATGCTCACACTGCTCTGAGACACTAGAGAGTCATATATACTTTCTATTTTATATCTGGAGAAGTTATTGATTTTCTCTGACTTATGCAGTGATTGGTCAGTGGTAGACCCCTGACCCCAGCTCAATGCTCTGCCCAGGGAAGGCCTTGTATTATAGTGCTGACCCTCACCACCCTACTCCCCCACCCCCATCACCAGCAAACCGGGGAGGAGCCCCCAGCACCGTACGTTGTCCAGGGAGGAGGCACGATCATTGGAATACTGAATCCCATATGCGATCCAGCACAGGATGGCTCCTATCCACAGGAGGATGGAGAAGCCCCCCACCATCTGTTTGAGGAACTTGATGATCTCTGGGGCTTCCTTGGGGGGCGTGAGGCTGTTGGGCCCATGCTGAGCCAGCAGTTCAGCAGCCTGGGCACTGGAAAGACCCTGAGAAAGCAGAAGGAAAATAAACAGGAGTTAGACGTTTCTCCCTCCTTGGGCTGGATGTCACATTTCTGCAGACTGTGGGCAGCTCTGACTATATCTCAGCTCAGTCACTGTGCCATCTGGGGGTCTCATTGGATGGACTCCACCATTCTCCTGGCACATCCCGTAAACTGTGGGGCAGGGTGGATGCCCTGACACCTTCCCGCCATGTCCCTCCCTTGCCCCTGCATCCTCTGGGCCCAGGCTCTGCTGCTCCTCTTTGCCTTCCTCTCTGTAGGCCAGTGAGTCACACAGCACATATTTCTGTTCACTCAGAACAGATATATCCAAATCTCCTGGTGTTGACACCACATCTTTTTGAGTTTGAATTCACAAAATAAAGCAGCACTTCTGCGATGGGAGATTTTAGGAGGCGTAAGGTGTCCCCCCCTTCTTGGAGGAGGCCTGGACACGACCTGAATACTTCCTGGGCACAGGGTTTGAAAGCAAGCCTGTACCATGACAGTGAGGAGGCACTCGGACCTTCCAGGGGTCACCCCGGCTCAGCTGCAGCCACAGTCAAAGAAGTGTCTGTGACCAGACACAGCCCAGCAGAGGGCCTTGCCAGGCCTGCGGCTCAGGCCTGCTACTCTTGAGGTTAATGAGCCTCCTCTCGCAAGGTGGGCATGTAGGGGGCTGGCAGATCACTCACAAGCCCCAAGCACACAGCCTCTCTCTTTGTATGGTCCCTGATCCCCTCCCCTGTCACTGGTTCTCTGATGACTTACCATAATGATGTTTGTACCATATTTTGTCTCCAGTTCCTCTTTGCTGAGTTTGTGGTCATCCTAAAGTCCATGAAAAGAACAGAGTGAATTAGATAATTCCAAAAGACTTGAACCCTAAACCCTGACAAGCCCATGAAAACTGGGAGAAACACTGAGGATGGAAGAGGGGCCAGGAAGTGTAGAAAGAAGGAACCTTTGCCCCAGGGGTTCCTTCAGTGAGAGAAGAGAACCTTGCTGCAGGAGAGCTCACTGGCCAGCAGATTTTCTGGCCATCCCTGGAGAGTTCAGACTTAACTTGCCATTACCACATGGTAGCCGTCCTTAGTTTTTATGAGTAAAGCAATGCAGTCTGGTCTCTAGCACATGCAGATCCTAGCACACCCGTCATCCAGACACCAGTGATCTGGAAACTCAACTCAGACCTGAACTGCGGGATTAATGGGGAGCAATCAGCAGTGCCAAACCATTCCACATGTCCTGACAGCTCCACACAGCCCTCACCAGGCAGGCCATCTGGGAGAGATAAATGGGCCTTTCCTTCCTTCAGCACTTGAGGCTCAGCTCACTATCAGACAAGCCCTCAGATTAAAAACCTGCCAAATAAATACCAGGGGGGCAGTGGGGGGGNAGCAATCAGCAGTGCCAAACCATTCCACATGTCCTGACAGCTCCACACAGCCCTCACCAGGCAGGCCATCTGGGAGAGATAAATGGGCCTTTCCTTCCTTCAGCACTTGAGGCTCAGCTCACTATCAGACAAGCCCTCAGATTAAAAACCTGCCAAATAAATACCAGGGGGGCAGTGGGGGGGTGGGCACACTTGCTAACTCTGCCACAGAATTATTAAACTAAAGCAGAGCTTCTCTACCTTAGCATTATTTACATTTTGGGTCAATAACTCTGTTGTGGGGACTTCTGCCCACCAGCACCCTCCCTTTGAGAAGCAATAACCATAAATATCTCAGGACATTTGCTGTGGCACCCAGGGAGCAAATTTCCCTTGTCCTGTCCTGTCCCTTTCAGAATCTCTGGGCTAAAGGGCTAGAAATCTCTTCCTGTGGCAAAAAACCCAGCACTCAGGATCCTAAAACTCTGACTGTCAGAGACAAAAATTTATACTGTGACTGGTATCAGAACCGTCTCTTTTCTTAAAGCAAAAATGTTTCATGTTACAGAGAGTTAGGGTTTTGTCCTGTGCTTAGCCAGATTGGCCCTGCTCTTCCATTCACTGTACCAGTACCCACTGAATATGACATTTCTGGGGAGCCACAGGATTAAGACATGGTTCTGTGCAGAGTATGCCAAGTTCGGGACAGAGAAGAGTTAACATGATTAAAGTCGTTGCTTTCATGGACGGATCTCAGACTGTAAGGGGCCATACTGCACCATCCTCCCCACTAGCCTGACTCTCTGGGGATGAGAGTTGGGAGGGTGCGGGTGTGAACTCTGCTGGAAGAGCACAGGGCAGCACCAGGTGCCTCAGGCTTGAGTCACCTGCTTGTTTCTTCAGAAGCCAGGGACACTGCATTACTCATCAAGGTTCTAATTTTCTGGAGGGGTTGGGATGCAAGGGCACCCAAGTACGAAGTCACAAATTACAGGATTCCTGTAAGAAGGTTGCGAAAAAGAGGGGAAAGAAAGCTGTTTCTCAACAAAGAAGCAAGGGAATAATACTCCAGTCAACACCATGGAATTATTTTTTCTATATTTTCCAAAAAGGCTCAAATTTCAAGGAAGGTTCTCATTGTAATTAACAGGCATATGATAGAATGGATATATATTCATGTTATAAACAGTAATTTCAAGTAAGACTAGTTATATCTTCATCCCTAACTGCTAGATACATGCAGCAAATAAGAATGACTATCTTAGCCTTTCTCCAGTTTCTCTGTAACCCTCTTAACAACTCTAAGAGGTAGTTACCATTTTTAATTTCAGTTTTTCGAAACAGGAAACTGAACTTCAGGGAAACAGATTTGAATTCAGATCCAATTCCAGGGTCATCAGAACATACATGGACAAACACCTTGTGGTATATGTTGTTTAATGAGCTCTCCAGGTAAAATAAAAGAGCTCTGATTTGCAGCAGTCACATCTCAGGCTACTAATACAGTACCAATCAGCTTGCCTGAATTCCGGAATGTTTAACAACCTGCTCTGTGGCACACAAGAGCTCACAGCACTACCAGCTGCTCAGAGAACCACAGCTCTAAAGTCTGCAGTGAAGTGCAGAACAACCTGCATGATCTCAGACTCAGGGCTAGTTTCCATTGGCATTCCTAAGATGTAATCAGCCACATTTCATTTCTGGGGACGTTGTTTCCCAGGGTGGCCAGCTTTAGTAGTAACAGGGCTTCACATCCACAAAGCACTGCCATTACAAGAGACTGTCACCTCACTTTCCCCCTGACAGACCCATGAAAATGGTTTGTTTCTCATTTTACATAAAGAAAACTGAGCTTCAGAGAAGCTAGGTAGCTTACTCCCTGGAGAAATGGAACCTCAGCTGAGCCCAAGGCTGCCTGAACCCAAGACCAACTCTTATTTACTACTGAAATCCTTTCTCATGGGGCAAATATACCCAGAAACCTAGCAAGTTTAGGGGCTTTCAGTTTTCCTCCTGGGTGGTTCTGGCTGATGAGATAGTTTAATTTCATAGGCTACTAATATCTCAATGAACCAGCAGGGTCTGGGCAGTGCCTGTGGCAACTGGCCTCAGAGGAGCCCTCCCTGGGCGTGCCTAAAGCCTGAATGCAGGAATCTTCGGAGGGCCTGACCCCTGGGCAGATACAATCACACCATTTTTTTTTTCCCCTTAAAACAAGGAAACACATGTCAGGGATTTTGAAATTCTTAAGACTGAATTTTTCTTTTGTAAGAAGTGGGTTATAGGGGCAAGCTGTCACCAGGGTGGACAGTGCTCAAGGGCACTCATTTGCTCAGGGACCAAATCAACTGACCAGATCAGGTTCTTTCTTAAGCTCCTCTTTCTGGTGGTTCTTTTTGCGTTCCAAGCACTTGTTTTTCAGGCCCCTGGACTTCTCCTTGCCATCCTCCTTGTCTGTTTTCTCAATGTCTTTGGTTCCACTGAGCTCCACTGAGTAAATTTCTCTTTTCTGAAAGAGAAGCAGAGGTGCAATGTTGGCCCGAGGNCTGGGAGAGGTGTTCACCCAACACTGACGGGAAGCCCTGCTTCTGGTCCTTCACCCCTTGCTGGCCTGTTCCATGAGGTCCCCCAAACAGGCCCCTTAGCAGCCTGCAGGGCCATCTCCCATCCGCCATCCTTCCTTTGTATAAACGCAGACACTTCCAAGCTGGACCCTCTGCAGACAGCAGTGCTTGGGTTCTTATCCATTTCCTCCATCCAGAAAGAAGAAAACATGGTGGAGGAGATAGCCTTGAATTCCTTCTCCTCCAAGCATGCCTTTGGGGGACAAGCACCGACCCTGGGGACCAAGGCCTGGTCTGCAGAGGTTCGCCCTCCCCCCACAAAGCGGGAGAGAGGGAGTCTAGACGCCCGCAGTGCCGTTTCCCTTTCCTTGGGTCGGTAAACATCCCGGCCATTTTGAAGCCTTATTTCCCCCTTTAGGACAATGTACTGGGGTTCGGGTTCTTTTCGCTTTGTTTATCCCGTAATCGTTATGGCAAGAGGGATGCACCTGTGCTCCAGGCCCATTAGACTGCGAATGGCTTCTCTCCTGAGCAGAGTGCGGAGGAAAGTGGCCTTGGCACCGGGATCACACCGCAGCCGCAGAGCGAGCGAGCAGGAGCCAGAAGACCAAAAAGCAGCCCTGAGCCATGACTCGAGGCCGTTCGGGGCAGAGAGAGGGAGGCGGGCGGTGCCCAGAACAGCCTGGGGCTTAGAGACCTTGGGAGCAAGCCTGAAGTCACATGGCCCATGGGTCAGGAAGCTGGAGATCGTCCGAGAAAAGCTGGTCTCTCTGGCTCCAAGCCCACACTCCCCCACCCACCTTGTTCTGTCTTGGAGCCGCTGAAGACAGACAAGTGGGGTTCTATAAACCCCAAGGGCATCTGATTCTGGGGTGAAAAGCATGGGGTCCCATGCCTGCACCCCTGACATCTGAGACGCCCCATGTCGGGGAGGGGTGTGGCTCGATGAGCTCGCAGTCTTTTGTTTGGAGTGTCAGAGTCACAGCCGACACAGAAGCTGCACGGGGACCCCAGTGACTTCCTTTGTCATCCTCCGCCTCTGGTGCAGGTGCGTGTATTTTAGCCAGAGGAGCCCAGGCATGGAAATCGCTCTCCTTGTGTTCATATATTATCCGTATTTTTTAACATGTCGCTTTCCAAGCAGGTAATGCATTTGCAGAGACAGTGATCTTTCATCGGGAGATTACAATGATTTGTGTTCTCTGTCTAAATTCCAGCATAAATTTCCAAGCCAGCGAGGCACTGGCTTGTGGCAAGAGTGCGTCCTGAGATTCGGCGGGCTACCTGTGCAAACCTCAGGCTTGCAGCCATTTGTCCTGATTAGGGGAAGCCTTTGAAATTCTTCCTGGGGCCTCGCCTTCTTTATTTCTTTCAGGTTGCTCCTCTGGCAGGTCACCTTCATAGCTGGGTGCAGGACTTGATGTTTGCTCAGGCTGGACCCAAGCAAAGCGTTTAAGCAATGCAACTTCCCGAATCCCTGGTAGTGCTGAAATTAGAGTGGGGCTGGGGTCCCATCACATAAGCCTCTGAGCTTCGGTTTCCTCATCACTCAATTAGAAACTGTCATCCTAACTTCATGGAGTTAATCAGAGAATTAAACAGATAAATGGGAATTCCTCCTGCTACAGTACTCAGACACCATAGGCAAAACCCACACAATCATTCCCAATCAAATCCTCAAATTACATGCGCCCCCTTTTTTGGACATGAGGGATCTTAGTTCCCCCACCAGGGATCAAACCCTCATCTCCTACATTGGAAGGCAAAGACTTAACCACTGGACTGCTAGGGAAATCCCAGCCACAGTTCTCTTAATGGTTGCTCTGAAATTTCCCAAAACATCTCTAGTAAGGTGAATATTAAATCATCTTGCTGTGTATACTACTTTGCTTGAGCTGCCATAACAAAGTACCATGGTCTGGGTGCCTTAAACAACAGAAATTTATTTTCTGACAGTTCAGGAAGCTGGACATCCAAGACAAGGTGTCATAAGGCTGTCTCTCTCCTNCAGATGGGTTTTCTGAGGTGAAGCAGGGGCCCTCATGGTAAGGGCCCTCCCACCATCCCCCGTTCCGGGTCCCTCCTCCGGGGAGTTCTCTACCGCTCCTGCAAACAGAGCCTGCAGTGCCTTCTCTCTGCTCTCCTCTTCTGTGGAGCGCTGGCTGGGTGGGCTGCTCAGAGGACCCCTCCCTGGGCGAAGAAGTTCATTTCCCGGACTCAGAGAAGATTCCTCCGAGGAGGGGCAGGGTCTCGCTAGTGCCTGGTCCCCACGGGACACCAGCGCGCCCTGTGTCTGGGTGGGGGCTCCTGGTCCCCGAAGGACACTCCAGCGCGTCCGGTGTCTCGGAGGGGGCGCCTGGTCCCCCAGGGACACTCCAACGCGCCCCGTTTCTCGGAGGGTGTACCCACTGAATTCCTGAACCGCCGAGGGCAGGACTGCGTCAGGACCACACAGCATCCGCGCGGTCACCAGCCCTGCGCCGCCCTCCCCCGGCTCCGCGGCCCCTTCCCGCGTCTGAGTCAGCATCCTTCACCCCACCAGCCCGAGTACCACGGTCTCCGGACCGGGAGCGGTGAGAACGGAAAAGAGCCCGCCCGCCCCTCCTCCCGCCCCGGCGGCACGCACCCGGTTCATGGCGCGGGCGGGGGGCCNGTCCTCTAGGAGTCGCTCTCGGGGGCTCTTGGAGATACCGAAAGCCGAGCCGAAGGGGCGGTGGTTGGGAGGCTTTGGAGTTCCGCTCCTGTCCTGAGAGGCGCTGCTCGCTCCTCCTCAGTCGGCCCGGGTGGAAGGGCCCAGAGGCATCGAAGGTTGGGAGGAAGCTCGAAGGCGTTACTAGGACAAGAGGCTGTGGTGTGGTGGGCGGTAGCCTCTGGCGCCCCTCGGCGGGGGGCGGTTTCCGGGCTCCCCGAACTGCCGATTCCCACCCACTGCTGCCAGGGTTCCGCAGGCGGAGTCTCCCGGACTCCACGGGGAGGAATTGTTTGGAAAGGTGTCTCTGGAGGTATTGGCAGCCAGGCTGTGGGGCTCGAGGGCTGGGAAGGCTCTGAGGTCTAGGGCTGGTGGCTGCCGAGCTGTCACGACGCCTGTTCGTTCTGTGCTCCATCAGGAACAGGCTCACATCTTCCCTGTGGAAAGCTGCTAGCAACACGATGAGTCTGCAGTGGACTGCAGTCGCCACCTTCCTCTATGCAGAGGTCTTCGCTGTGCTGCTGCTCTGCATTCCCTTCATTTCTCCCAAAAGGTATGGGCAGGCAAGCCAGGAAGAGTCTTGGTAGCTTGTGCCTGCAGAGTTGGGGGGCCTTGGAGTTGAAGCCAGCCGGAAACAGGTAGAACCTGTCTGGGATGGGGGTGGCAAGGACTGTGTTAATTATGGCCAGCTAGGCCCACAGTTGTGCTCAGTCACATCTTGACTAGGTCCTGCACCCTGCGTTCTGGTCTTCAGTGTGTGCCAGAGGGGAGAAGACTGAGTGACCATTTTGGGAACGATCCCCTCCGGGTGTTTAGGGGATGACATTGTGAGATCTGCAAGACTTGCCTCTGGGTCATGTTCCCGTTGATTTGGTGACTTCTGTCCTTCTAACCAGTCTTGCCCGGGTTGCGAAGTGGCCTCATGAGCATTACTCAGCCTAGGAAAGCCGAAGCCATATTTCTTTTCAGTGAACAGAGGACTTCTGAAAAGTTATTTTGAAATTCATCTTGATTACATATACTGTAGGAACACATCCGGTCTTAAGTTAGAACATTACAAATAAAACTCTTCACAGATGTTTTCATAGAAGCTTCTTTTTAATGAAAAACCACAGGCCACTGTTGTGATAGAAAGTGTACAGCACTGCTTAAAGAATGTTCTTTACAAAAGCTAGATCTGAATCACCTCATACAGTTCACAGGAAATGCAGAGACAGTGGCCCACTTGGAACTGCTACATGGAAAGCTTTGCAGGACAAACAGCCTGGTTTCTGCAACAGTGAATTGGGGGAGAAAACAAAAGAGAGCAAGGGAGGGGGGAGTTCGTAGAGAAGAGAGGTTTAAGGTTCTTATCAACAGAATGCAGAATCAGAACCTTGTCAGGATTCAAACAGACCAGTTGTTAAAAATAATTGCCTCAATTGGAGTTCTGGCTTTGATGATGAGAGATTTTTCTTGATATTTTTGAGGCCTGACGGTGGCATTGCGATTGGTAGCCATTTCTGAAGGCTCTTCTCTGATGGAGCTGTATGCTGAAGTATTTATGGAGGGAAAGGTAGGGAGGTTTGGGGTCTGCTTCATGGTAATTGGGGGTGGTGGGAGTCTAGATGAGCCAAGATTGGGCACATGGGAAAACAGTTTAAAGAAATAATATGGATTTGGCAAGCATTTTGATACTACAGAGGGGACGCTAAGTTTCTCATTTCTCTCCCCAGAGCCTACCAGTGTTTAAGACTTTTTCTAGAAATTTCTATACTTGGACAGGTGTCTTTTTTTTCTTTTTAACACTGTTGAATGGATGTTATAAGTTAAGTTGGAAAATTGCAAGCAGCTGAGGCTGAATCTGTATGAGATACTCAGCCTTTGAAGAAGAGTGCAAAACTGTATTTCTGTTTTCAGGGCCCTGGATCCCAGGTGTGTGTTCTTACTCTACTGACCTTAGCCTTTTTGTCTTCTTCACAGATGGCAGAAGATTTTCAAGTCCCGCCTTGTGGAGTTGGTAGTGACATATGGCAACACCTTCTTTGTGGTTCTCATTGTCATCCTTGTGCTACTGGTCATTGGTGAGTGAGTTGTGGCTGATGGTAGCTACCTGACTTAGACCTTTTGCCATGGCCTCTGCTACAAAGCCGTGTGCCATGTTCCATGATTAGAGTACAGCTTTGACTTCTCAGAGACAGACCATTTAGTGCGCCTGTCTTACTCTTAGGAGAAGAAAAGCTCCCTTCGTCCACAAAGACGTCAGCATCCCTGCTACTGACTGCTGGCAGGGTCTTCGCTTTGACCAGCAGCCTTTATGCCCCTGGTGCTGACCACTTGTGTCTCAGGCAGCTCCTTGGGTTCCTCCAGAGCTGAAACCAAGAGAGGCTAATGGACCTGTGCTGACCTTGGTCTCAGTAGGCTGCAGGGTTTATGAACTGGTCGTGTGTGCTTTTGCTTTTANGGTGGGTGTGGGGTCCAGTGGGCAGTGAGGTCCCGCCGCCCGGATCTGCCGCGCGGAAGGCTCTGGGGAAAGACCCCGCCCACCTTTCCCCTTGAGACTCGTTAGATTGTGAAAAGTCCTAAGCGGGGTGGGGGTGGGGGGAAATTGTAGCTCCCCGCATTGGTCATTCTCTGGGTGTCCTGGCATCGAAAGGCCCTGGACGACCCGAGAGCGGACTTCGATGGGCGCCGTGGGGTCAGAGCGAAGTGGGGAGTAAACGAGAGCCGCCCGACCCCCAGAAGCAGCCCAGTTACTTGCAGGACCCAGATGCGGATGAAGGGGTGTGAGGCCCGAGGGTTGAACGAGGTGCCTTAGTGGCACGCTGGGCCGGGGATCAGCACCCACCCTCCACCGATGAGGATGAAGACCTCTCCCTCCCGAAAGAGGGCTGCCCGCAGCCGCCGTTATTTCTTCCACTCCCTCCCCTCCCCTCCCTTCCCTTCTTTTCTTTCCAAAAGGGCAGAGTTGGAACTCAGTCTCCACCTCCTACCCCTGTGGAGCGGGGGCAACGGCAATGAGTCATAACTAAGTTCTCAGGGACAGGAAGACTCCGGCAACATCTAGTTACAGATACATATCACAGGTTCCTTAGCGTCCCACCTCCAGCAACTGCATGTTTCTGTGGAGTTTGTGTGAGGAGATACAGACTCAGTATGAAACTTGCTTCCACTCTGCCAGGAATCCAAGAGGAGGGGTCTGCAGGCGCAGAGTGGCTGCTGCTGCTCTGTGCTTCTGGAGCCCTGGAGTAGAGAATCAGGACACCCAGAGAGAGGCCCCTGGGCTCAAGCCTGGAGTTCAAGTTTCAGGAGCAAGCCTGATTCACACTGACTCACTTAGGGGGTCAGGAGAGAAGGAGGTGGGGAGAGGGGGTGCCGCTGTTAAAAATGAGTAAGTCGGCGCAAACCCCTCTGAGAAGATGAATGTTAGTCTCGCCAGTGTCAAGTTTGGAAGATTCTCAGTTGCCACCAACTGGATGGCAGAGAACACTGTTCTGTCTGGCTACTGCTGCTCTGCCCCCGTGGCAGCCTCTGGTGCCTAGGTATGACCTCTGCAACTCCTTGCATGCCCACCCAAATTCCCTAACTCCTGCTCCATGTCCCTCTGCTCCTGGAAGAGAGTGGCCTCCAGGCCCGTGTGATGCAGGCACCTACCGCAGTCCTCACCAGCTAGAGACACAGACTCACCACTCTCAGGTCCCAGGGGCTATCAACCTTGACCTCCACCCAGTTCTGGTGAGCTCCCTTGGGCTGGCTGGAAAGATCAAGGTCCAAAGTGGGACACATTCTCAGCCTTGGACTGCAGTAAGTAGCAGCTTCTAGTGAAGCAGTGGTCTCCTGTCCTTAAAAAGAAGCCCATACATGTTGCACCTCCTCGTGGACTGATCGTAGTGACAGATATTACATACTGGGACATGCTACCGTGATACATGTAACTATTCCTGGCTCATTTTAGTCCAGTAATACACAACATATTTGAGACTGCACTAGGCATAGGGGAGAAATGGTACTAAAATTATGTTATTCTCTGCCCTGGGGGAAGTTAAACTTGAGTTGAAGAGGCAAAATTAACAAATGGTAAATAATTGCAAATGAGCCAAGACAGAATTTAGCACTAAAGTATCTAAGCCCTACGTGTTTCAGGATTTTGAAGATGGGGAGATTTTTATTACTTTGAGTTAGTTTTCCAGGTTTCTTCTCTCCCTTAGCAACCTCCACGGAAGGTGAGAGAGAAGCAGGTGGGTCTGAATGTGTTGGTTACTCCTCCTGGTCCCTGAGAGGCCCCTCCTGCTGCAGTTTGGGGTGGGAGAGGACATTGCCTTCTGGCTCCGAGGTGGAGGAAGAGGTGGTTCCCCTCTGGCCTCACGCCTGCCGCCCTCTCCCCGGTGTGGCAGCTCCACACACCTGCCCATCCTGCAAGCTTGTGTCTGAACAGCGTTTCCCCACCTGCGAGGGCCGCCTGGAGTCAGAATTAAAAAACAAAAACAAACAGAACTTTGGTCAGGTCTGCTTCAGCACCGTTTCCTCAATTCTTCATTTTTATGGGCATACGAACATCTTGCAGGAAGGAAACTGGCTTCCAGAAGTCAGCACCTGTTATGTGGTAATGGCCCTGCCTGTAGTGCCCAGGGCCTGGGAGAGGGTCCGGGGCTCTGGTGGCCACAGCAGCCACACTAGCCTTTCTCCCCTTGGATATGCACCCATAGATGTGAGAGCACTATGGCCTTTGTTCTGTGACTAATTCTTAGTAGTAAGATCCTTTTTCAGAAAATTACCGTTTTCCTTTTAATAAGTGGTTGGAAAATATTAATTTCATTTCTGAAGTCTTTGATTTTTGTATTTTAATTTTAGGGGGAACACAGGTTTTTGCTGCTTGAGTCTTCATCTTTGTCATGGAAGTTATAACATATAACATGTATAACGTATGACACATAATATGTATGACATGAAGGATGTCATTCATACCAATATGCTGGGTTAACTTTGCTGGAATTTGCCTTTTCTTATGAGTGAAGTGATGCTCTGTTGGCCATTAGCTCCCACATTCTTCAGAGTTAGGGAGCCGAATGCAGACCACTCAGTATTTAGTCCTGAAATACTTATTGGAGGTTTGTACTACGCATGTCAGCATCACACTAGGCCCTTCCTCTGAAACAGCTTTCCACCTGGTGGAAGATACAGCAGCCCAGGTAAGAGTATCCACAGCAGACAGTCAAAGGCTGACGAGGACCAGCACTGAGTCGATGGGCATAAGCCACTTCCAGAACAGGCGAGGAAGGCATGAACGGTGCGATGGGATGACAGGCACTTCCTGAAGTGGGTCCAGTGCAAGTGCCCTGTCAAGGCTGGGTCACCTGACCTGAGTGGGGGCAGGGGTTCCAAGGGGAGCATATCCTTTCAGGGAATAGCAGGGGAGCGGGCTCTCAGGGTGGGCTCCTTCCTCAAGCCTTGGAGACAATGACGGTGAGAGATTCTGCAGCAAAAGTGGAGGGCCCCCTGCCCAGAGCAGGGCCAGGCTTGCAGGCTTCACTGTACGTTCTCATTAGCCTCCTGACAAGGAGGGGCCTGAGCCTGTCTAAGCCCCAAGCAGCTGTTCATTCAGGTACAATTTATTTGTTCTATCTCAAGTCTTTGAAATGAAACATGAGAAGGAAGAGCAGATGATGGTGATTTCATCTAAGTTAGAGGAGTTTCTAGGGTCTCCCTTCTGGGTGCCCCCAACAAATATACATTTATCCTGTGTTTCCAGGCTAAAACGAGCTGTTCCCAGAGCTGTAGGGGAGGGAAGCCATGGAATTAATATCGTAAGAGATGTGGTCCATCTCACCCACAAAGATCAGCTTCGATCTCATAATGTGATGAGGGGATGTTATCCTTTACAAAGACTTAAGTTATTTTAAAAAGAGTGTGACCTATTCCTAGTGATGTTAAGAGAACTGTGTTCATCTCCCCCAGTTTTCCTCCCTGAAATGTCCCTGTGAGATGCCAGGTCTTGGGATGAGAAGAACAACTTGGTCCTTATGGAGTCACTGTCCATGTAAGTCAGGCACAGAGAACAGCTGCTTTGTTATCTTGGTGTCTCTTGTTCTCTCTGATGTACTTTAAATACTTAGTGTCTTAAGTCAGCATGAGGTAAGCTAGTATAACTTTATGAACCTATCTATCCTGAGATCAGCACTTCAAAATTCCAAAAATTTACTCTAGAAGCAGATGAGGGAAAAAAGAGAGAGAGAGAAAGAAGGAACACAGCTCACATCCCTAGTTTCATTCACAACAGGGCCCAAATTAACTCTTGAGGATCCAGAAGGGTGCACAGGAGTGGGCCATCTACAACACAGTGCAGAGTTCACTGCGATGCCAGACACTGGATGTTCTGTACACAAGCCTGAGGGAAGAAAAGCAAGTAAAGAGGCTAAGAAATTGCTTTCTGGGGATGAGTGGGAGGAAACTGGCAGCTGCTTGGCTGCAGGTTCTTCTGGGAAGTTCTCCAAACAGGCAAGTGGGCAGCTGAGGTTCTGAAGTTGTCATGCAGGGGGAGGGAGGGGTTAGAGTTGTGGGGTGAAGGGCTTCTGGGCCTCTGGGCCCTGGGAGAAGTGAGGAGAAAGGGGGAACATGGCCTGTTTGTGCAGCTCCTACTGTGGCTACTGAAGTGTCCCCTGAGGAGAGGAGGCCACGGGCTGCCAAAGCTCATATTGTGTGGATGGACCAGCCACCAGCATGTCAGCAAGGGAGCCGGCTCTCTGGGGCTCACTGCCTCTCTGGTCTGATGACTCCGCTGCCACCAGCTTCCAGCCTTCTTAGACAGTGGGCGGGCCTTTCTTCTCTTCTTAGTCTCTCTTTCCTTCCTCTTGGGGTTGCTAGATAAAATGCAAGCTCCCTTCAGAGCTGCTTTTCAGTTAAGCAATGAATACTTTAAAAAAATTTTCAATTCAGTTCAGTCGCTCAGTCGTGTCTGACTCTTTGCGACCCCATGAATCACAGCACGCCAGGCCTCCCTGTTCATTACCATCTCTCGGTGTTTACTCAGACTCACGTCCATTGAGTCC
>SJYV01012445.1:192827-208931 GCA_006410875.1 Neotragus pygmaeus | reverse complement strand
GAGGTGGCCAAAATACTGGAGTTTCAGCTTTAGCATCATTCCTTCCAAAGAAGTCCCAGGGCTGATCTCCTTCAGAATGGACTGGTTGGATCTCCTTACAGTCCAAGGGACTCTCAAGAGTCTTCTCCAACACCACAGTTCAAAAGCATCAATTCTTCGGCGCTTAGCCTTCTTCACAGTCCAACTGTCACATCCATACATGACCACAGGAAAAACCATAGCCTTGACTAGACGGAACTTAGTCAGCAAAGTAATGTCTCTGCTTTTGAATATACTATCTAGGTTGGTCATAACTTTTCTTCCAAGGAATAAGCGTCTTCTACTTTCATGGCTGCAGTCACGAATTTTAGTATGTCTCAAAAATTTTAGTATGTCTCAAATATTACAGGGCTTCTCAGGTGGCACAGTGGTAAAGAATCTGCCTGCAATACAGGAGACCGTGATTAGATCCCTGGATCAGAAAGATCCCATGGAGAGGGAAATGGCAACTCGCTCCAGTATTCTTGTCTGGGAAATCCCATGGACAGAGGAACCTGGCGGGCTACAGTCACAAAGAGTCAGACATGACCGAGCGACTAACACAACAACAACACCACAGACGACATACTTATACTGAACTTATTCATTGTTGAGCTAAAGTGTAAATTTAACCAGACATCATTTGTGGACGTTGGCAACCTCTACGTGCCATGTGGCCCTTTACTGCTCGTCAGCACTTCCAGGGACCCTGGCCTCAGTGTTCCCCTCTTCCACTGCTCCCCTAAACATGAAAATAAAATGTTTAGACTTTCTCTTTTTGCCATGCCAGTCCCCCCTGCTGCTGCTGCTGCTAAGTCACTTCAGTCGTGTCTGACTCTGTGCGACCACACAGATGGCAGCCTACCAGGCTCCTCCATCCCTGGGATTCTCCAGGCAAGAATACTGGAGTGGGTTGCCATTTCCTTCTCCAATGCATGCATGCATGCTAAGTTGCTTCAGTCGTGTTTGACTCTGTGCGACACCATGGACCGCAGCCAAACAGGCTCCTCTGTCCACAGGATTTTCTAGGTAAGAATACTGGAGTGGGTTGCCACGTCCTTCTCCACCAGTCCCCCTCCCCCATCACAAGAGCCCATATGAACCGTGTTTCTCTTAAGATGGTCAACTTGAATAAGCATGGAAGTAGTTTTTGTTTGTTCTTTCAATTAAAATATCACTTTAGCTAGAAAATTCTTATCACTGTACAGAGGTCATGTTCTCGAATCTCAGGGAATTCAGACGGTCTCAAGATCAACGTTCAATTCTAGAGGCAGCCAGCAGAGGGCGCATATCCCACAACCACATCTGGACCCAGCATTCTGGGTGAGACGATCACCTACCAGCAGGCCACTCAGGCACCAACAATTTACAGAACACCCGCTGGCTGCCAATAGTTCATTTCTGACAGAGCAAAGGACAACTTGGTAAAACACAACCCTCAAATAAACCAGAAAAAAAAAAAAAAACTACAGTAAAAGAATGGAAAAAAAACTCGGATAATAATTACTGCAAAGAAGCAGTCAAGCAAACTTTGGCATTTCCCTGGTGGTCCAGTGGTTAAGACTCCCAGCTCCCAATATAGGGGGCNCCACAAAAAAACCAGAAAAAAAAAAAAAAACTACAGTAAAAGAATGGAAAAAAAACTCGGATAATAATTACTGCAAAGAAGCAGTCAAGCAAACTTTGGCATTTCCCTGGTGGTCCAGTGGTTAAGACTCCCAGCTCCCAATATAGGGGGCACGGATTTGATCCCTGGTTGGAGAACTAAGATCCTGCATGCTTCTTGGCAAAAAAAGATGTGCGTGTGTGCTAAGTCACTTCAGTTGTGTCTGACTCTTTGTGATCCCACGCACTGTAGCTTGCCAGGCTGCTCTGTCCATGGGATTTTCCAGGCAAGAATACTGGGGTGGATTGCCATGCCCTTCTCAAGGAGATCTTACCAACCCAGGGATTGAACCCACTTCTCCTACATCTCCTCATTGGCAAATGGGTTCTTTACCACTGGTGCCCCCTGGGAAACATCCTTCCCCCCAAAAAGATGTGATTGCCTGTTAGATCAATAGACTTCAAGTAAAATAGGTTACTCCCATAATGTGGTGGGCCTCGTCCAATCAGTTGAAGGACCTAAAAGTGAACAGATGGAGGTCCCTCAATGAAGAGGGAATTCTTCCTCCAGATGCCTTTGGACTACTCTAGCTGAAAACTCAGCTCCTCCCTGGGTCTCCACCCTGCCAGCCTTCCCTGTGGACTTTGAATCTGTCAGCCCCTCTAATTGTGTGAGCAAATTCCTTACAATACATCTCTATTTAAACATCCTTTTGGTTCTGTGTCTTTGGGGAATCCTGAGATAATGCAAACTCCTTAAGCTCATCAGCCTAGCAAACCTCACAGAGAGCTTCTAGCACCTGGAGAAGAAACCCAGTGTCAGAGGCTGTTTTTGGTTATTCGTCCACAGCCTAAAGGAGGTGTGTGTGACAGGCTGCCTCTCAGAAAGGGGTATATGGGGAAACACTACTGATGGCTTTCTAGGTGGCACTGCTGGTAAAGAACCCACCTACCAATGCGAAGCATAAGAGATGTGGGTTCGATCCCTAGGTTGGGAAGATCACTCTTCCTTCCTTCAAGCCTGCAGATTTCTCCAGGGATCCAGCTGCCCTCAGAGCTCTTTTGGGACCTGGTCCTACAGGCCAGTGTGGCAGCTGAGGTGAGAACCCTCACTTCGCCTCCACTGGTACTGTGTAGGCAGGTATTAGTGTGACATCTGCAGTGGGCTTGATGAGTTGGAGGAAATGAAGAAGTAACTAATACTTTTGTCTAAACATTTAAAAAACTATTTGCGTAAAAATATCCACAGTGGTGATTTCTAAATGGTAAACATTTGGAACTATATGGATGTCAGAAAAGGAGCTATGACTTAAAATTATAGTATAGTAACATGAATGAATGTTATGAATTAATTGGAAAATATGGCCATCATGTAGAAAATATCAGTATAAAGACATGCTTAAATAAAGTTAGATGAAAATAGCATAAAACAGGCTATGTGTACAATGATTACCATTGTTGTAATAATAATGGAATTATATGGAATTACATGTATGTATTTTAGCAAATGGGCTTCCCTGATAGCTCAGTTGATAAAGAATCCACCTGCAGTGCAGGAGACCCCAGTCAATTCCTGGGTCGGGAAGATCTGCTGGAGAAGTGATAGGCTACCCAACTCTAGTATTCTAACGCTTCCCTTGTGGCTTAGCTGGTAATGAATCTGCCTGCAATGTAGGAGACCTGGGTTCGATCCCTGGGTTAGGAAGATCCCATGGAGAAGGGAAAGGCCACCCACTCTAGTATTCTGGCCTAGAGAATCCCACGGACTGTATAGCCCATGGGATCACAAAGAGTCGGACACGATTGAGTGATTTTCACTTCACATTAGCAAATACGAGAGAATTTGAATGAGGTTGGTAGTTTAGAATGTGATATTCATGGGGTTCTTTTTACCCACTCTTTTTGCAAATTGGAAACCTCCTGAATATGTGATTTCACGTGTCTGGGGCTAGAGTCTGTTTGATGTGTCCACCCGGCAATGCTGAAGTCCCTGGTTATTCAATCTGACACCCTTCCAGGTACAGTTGTGAGGTATTTGGAAGAGATTCAGTTCAGTTTAGTTGCTCATTCGTGTCCGACTCTTTGCGACCCCATGAATCGCAGCATGCCAGGCCTCCCTGTCCATCACCAANCTGAACTGAACTGAAAATTTAGGGATTTCCCTGGTGGTCCAGTGGCTAAGACTCTGTGCTCCCAATGGATGGAGCCTTAGGTTTGATCCCTGGTCAGGGAACTAGATCCCACATGCTGTAACTAAGAGCCGATGCAACCAAATAAAATTAAAAAAAATTTTTTTTAAGAAAGGAGAATTTAGTTTTATGATGAGCATGGGTTTTCCCATTATTTTAGCAAGTATATGAAAATGATTGACTCTGTACCATTCTTTTATTTTCTTATCTCTTGGAATTAGTGGGATAATCCATTAAGTTAAACTATCTATTTGACCAATTTACTAAAATGTAACAAAGGAAAATCCATGGTTCTTAACTTGTCATTTTAGTAGCATCAATCACTGATGAACAAATCATTGTTTCTAATGAGGAGCATCCATTCTTGTGTTTAGCGTAGAAAATTATCTTTTTTCTGAAAGCCTGGTGGAGACTGGAAACAGCATTGACCAGATAGGAAATGTCCTCATGTCCTCACTTCACAAAAACATTTTATGATGACCCTGGCTATATAAGGAAAGCCTTACAAATTTGATAAAGACCTTTGATATTTTTGGATGTCATGTGTAATATGAATAAATCTCTCTTAAAGTAAACACAACACACAACATTCTATGCCTAACAAAGCAGGGGAATAATTCATTTTATGTATTCTCCACCCTTAAAATCATAGTGCTCTGTGTTAGGCTATGAGGCTCGAGAGTACTACCCAGCCTTATCAAGTAATGGAGGCGGGTAAAGCCACATAGATGGAAGCAGTGGATGTAGAGCTGGGCATCATGGGAAATCTGCAGTTGCAGAAGGAAGACAAGCCACCAGTATGGCTGCTGAGTGGGAAACTCAAACTGTGAAGGGGAGACTAGAATCATTGGTTAGTGTTCAATTGTTTGATTTCCATGACACGCCTTTTAGTTGTCTTAGAGAAAAAATTTTCAGATTAGCATATTATTCCTCCTACTCCTCACTGTTTATAATAGAAAATAGTGGGCGATTAGTGAGAAAATAGTTTTAGAGATGACTTTATTAAGAAATTAAGTTTTCCTCAAAGACTTGCACATGCAATCTTTGGAAGCACCCACTCAGATATCAGATTTTATCTGAATTTATGTATTATGTTCTGTTGTTTAGAAATTGTTAATATTTACATTAATCAATTAAATACATGATTGGTGACTCAAAATACTCTATTTAAAAATGGTCAGAATAAACAACAGGTCTTCCTAGCTGGTGCTAGTGTAAAGAACCTCAGAAGATCTAAGAAATGTNGTTGTTTAGAAATTGTTAATATTTACATTAATCAATTAAATACATGATTGGTGACTCAAAATACTCTATTTAAAAATGGTCAGAATAAACAACAGGTCTTCCTAGCTGGTGCTAGTGTAAAGAACCTCAGAAGATCTAAGAAATGTAGGTTCAATCCCTGGGTCAGGAAGATCCCCTGGAAGAGGGCATGGCAACCCACTCCAGTATTCTTGCCTGGAGAATCCCGTGGGCAGAGGAGCCTGGCCGGCTACAGTCCACAGGATTGAAAAGATTTGGACACGACTGAAGTGGCTTAGCATGCATCCACGAACACACACATAGCATTATAATAGTTTCAGATATAGCATAGTGATTTGATATTTGTATATACTGTGACATGTCTACTTAATATCCATCATCCAACATAAACATTTTTGTGTTTGTGTGATGAGAAATTTTAAGATCTTTTTAAGCAGCTTTCAAACACACAGTACAGTATTATCAACTATAGTCATCACAGCATACATCACATCCACATGACTTATTTACTGTGTAACTGGATATTTATGCATTTTGAACCCTTTCATCCATTTCTCCCACCCCCACCCAGATCTGACTCTGGCACCCACCAACCTGCTTTCTGTTTCTATGAGTTCAGACATTTTAGCTTCCACATATAAGTGAGATCATACAGTATTTGTCTTTCTCTGACTTATTTCACTTAGCATAATATCTTCAAGGTCCATCCATGTTGTTGCAAATGGCCAGATTTTCTTCTTTTTTATGGCTGAGTAGTATTCCATTTGAACTGTGGTGTTGGAGAATATGCTTGAGAGTCTCTTGGACTGCAAGGAGATCCAACCAGTCCATCCTAAAGGAGATTAGTCCTGGGTGTTCATTGGAAGGACTGATGTTGAAGCTGAAGTGCCAATATTTTGGCCACCTGATGCGAAGAGCTGACTTATTTGAAAAAACCCTGATATTGGGAAAAATTGAGGGCAGGAGAAGAAGGGGACAACAGAGGATGAGATGGTTAGATGGTATCAGTGACTCAATGGACATGGGTTTGGGTGGACTCCGGCAGTTGGTGATGGACAGGGAGGCCTGATGTGCTGTGGTTCGTGGAGTTGCAAAGAGTCAGACATGACTGAGTGACTGAACTGAACTGAGTATTCCCTTGGACTTCCCAGGTGGCTCAATGGTAAAGAATCTGCCTACCAATGCAGGAGAGGCAGGTTTGATCTCTGGGTTGGGAAGATCCCCTGAAGGAGGAAATGGCAACCCACTCTAATAGTCCTAAGAGGCAGGCGACGAGGGAGAAGAGGTGGCTCCTTTCCACCCAGCCTCTGGGCCCATGGCCTTTCTCTGGCTAGAGTTTGGAGTTAACAGTCACCTTCTTAATAGGCATCTTTATACTTATTCATCGGGGGAAAATAGTTGTCTAGAGTCAGAGGTATTTGCCCAAGGGATAATGCAATAGAGTGAAAAGAACACTGGAGAAGAAACTGGAAAGTCTATGTTCTGTTGTCAGATAGCAACTGTGTGACTCATCCAGTTTCCTCCTGGAGTAGCACCTGCCTCCACAGGATGCCTGAGGATCAGATGAGACAATGATGGAATGTCTTGTGTTCTGTAAGAGCTTGTACCTGGAGGTACACCTGGAGGGTGGACTCATGGTCCTGAAGGCTGGCTGTGCTGTGCACCTACCACTAGCTCTCAGCTTCTCCTGCTTGTACCTGGAGGTACACCTGGAGGGTGGACTCATGGTCCTGAAGGCTGGCTGTGCTGTGCACCTACCACCAGCTCTCAGCTTCTCCTGCTTTCCTCTTTGATTGTTGCTGCTCCTTGTGTGATGGAACATCCTGTGGCAGTAAGAGGGCTCAGAACCTGGGGATGGGGGATGGGCAGCACAGGTCTGTTCACTGTGCTCTGCTGGCATAGCTCCGGGAACGGCTGATCAGGGTGGGAGGAAGTGGAAGCCATGATAAAAATCGCTCGAATTTTCTGAGTTCCAGCTCTTTATGGTTTCATTGAGCATGCATGAAGCCTTCAGAGCTGTGTTACATACACCCTCTTGTCAGCTGGGGAAGAGGCATC
Organism: Neotragus pygmaeus; assembly: GCA_006410875.1. Lineage (NCBI taxonomy): Eukaryota > Metazoa > Chordata > Mammalia > Artiodactyla > Bovidae > Neotragus > Neotragus pygmaeus. Next base: position 201,798 of record SJYV01012445.1, on the reverse strand, counting down.
AACAGCTTGCACTCCAGGGTTACTGCATGGCTATCACTTCCACAGTGAGACTGGCCAGATGATGGGGGTTAGGAAAGCATGTTGGTTCTGGAGACTCATGTCCTGGGGCACAGACCATCTAGCATTCAGTGAATTATTAGAATCCATGGGGTGTAGTTTGGGAAGGATCTGCAGGTCCCTGTATTGCTCCAATATATGAAAAAGTGCTTGAAATTCTATCCTGATAGTTTCTTCCTCTTGGATCTTGAAGGCACTTGATGTCTAAGAGCCTCATTTGAAATATACATATGCTTCAGCATCAATTAGCTGGTTATTTTAGAGAGAACCCAGTCAGCTAAAGGCAAGACCGTGACAGATAGTGCAGGTGAGGTTATGAGGCACAGATGTAGGGAGAATTGGCGAGATAAACCTTGCTTACTTGCTAGTTTTGTTGAGGGCACGGAACAGCATGGAAACACACACAGAGAGGGGAGAGGGTAGGAGCAGGCCCGTTTCCGTGCTCAGGGTCTGGTGGGCACAGTGCTTATCCTAAGGGGCCATACCCTGATGTGGGCTTCTGGAAAGACTTTGGAGTGCTGAGCTGCCACACAGACACATATAGAGGCAGGTACGTTGGCAATGGGACTTCCCTGGTGGCTTGGATGGTAAAGAATCTGCCTGCAATGCAGGAGACCAGGTTATGAGTCCTCTTGGAAGTTTCCCTTTACATCTGTTGAGTGGCACAAGGTGTAACACTGCAGAACTGGGGGTCCTGGGCCAAGTCTGTTTCCATGAATCTCAGCCCTACATCCTTCTGGCTCAAACAAGCTGTTAAACTGGTCTTGAGAGGCAATTCCACAATAGTTAGCATAATTCCACACTGAGGTATTTTCATGGCAGAGAAAGTGGGGGAAAGGGTCTTGGGATGCCCATTAAATCCAGCAAATGTGGAAAGACCTGCCCCTGGTCACCTGATCCAGGCTCCAACCAGCCTCACCCAGCCAGCAGCCACAGGAAAGCTGGAAAATCTCAGGGCTTTCACCTGGATCTTAGGATTTCTTTCTTTCTTTCTTTTTTTAATACTATCANCATTAAATCCAGCAAATGTGGAAAGACCTGCCCCTGGTCACCTGATCCAGGCTCCAACCAGCCTCACCCAGCCAGCAGCCACAGGAAAGCTGGAAAATCTCAGGGCTTTCACCTGGATCTTAGGATTTCTTTCTTTCTTTCTTTTTTTAATACTATCATTTAAAAATTTTTCTTTAACATACATTTGTTCATCTTTATTTTTTCAGTTTAAGCATTTTCCTTCTTATATTTTCTTGCTCTTCATTTCTAGTCCTCTAATTTCACTTTTCCATTGCTTATTGTCTTTACTCGTGGGAGACATTCACTTTATCATCTGTGTTCTAGAAGACACCTGTCTGCATGCCTGGAACCAACATGTGCTTTAGCAGGGAAAATTGTGTACAGATTGACCCACCCATACATGCATGTTGTATACAACTCATGCTGGCAGATTCTTGTTAGAATTTAGATGTGATGATATGGCATTCCCCCGGACACTCCAGATTTGTAAAATAAGCATTAAACTCTTTCCTTGCTGGAGCCCACCATTTTGAAAGGTTTAAAGTCATGCTTCCTGGTAGGGGAAACAAAGATGTGGAGAACTGCTTGGCCCACCAGAGGCTTCCCAGCCAGGCTGGCAATGGGACCTTTGGATAGCAAGGCCTCACAACTCCAGTATGAAAAAGTTTGCAGCTGTAGAAAGAAGGTGATTCTTCAGGAGTCGTTTCATTGAGAATCTACGTATTCAGCTGATCAGTTGATCAGTGATCAAACAAGAATGCAGGCCTGTTGTCATGCTAGGCCTGTGGTAGACTATACAGGTTACTAGACAGATCTAGAGAGCCCTTAGGTACATCAGTGGGGCGAGTAAGCTGTACGACAAAGTTGAGACTGTACTACCGGAGGTTACTTAGCCTTGCTGGGTGACATGCAGCTTGGCAGGGGCCCCTCCTCTATAAGCTCCCACAGGACCGAGGCTGGTAGGGTCTCCAAGGTTGCCTCAGAAACCATCTTGATTCCAGCAGCAGGAAAGGAAGGGCACACTGAGTGCAAGTGCCAAGTGGGAGCTTTTTACGGGCCAGGCCCAGAAGTGGCACATATAGCTTCCATTCATGCTCATTGGCTAGGAATTTAGTTATGTGGCCACATCTGACAGCAAGAGATGAAATAAATTCCAGTTCTATAGCTGGGAAGGCCAAAGTGTGAGTTCTGGCTCATGGCCGGCAGTGTGTGCTGCTTCACTGACTGCATGGGGTGTGTTTCTACAGTGAAACTACTAGTGATCTCAATTCTCTTCTTTGTATTTTCACATTTATTATTATATGTATTACTTTTATAATCAGAAAACAAGCAATACATCTCATTTAAAAAATATAATCCACACAAGGAAAACATTTTTGTTCTCAATTTCTTTTGTTTCTACATAAGATGATGGATGTTCACTAACTTTTGTGGTCATCATCTCATGATGTATATAAATCAGATCATTATGCAGTGCACTTTAAACTTACACAGTGCTGTGTATCAATTATATCTCAATGAAACTGGAAGAAAAAAATTAATCCAGGTGTTTGGATCTTTGTGTGTGTGTGTGTGTGTGTGTGTGTGCTCAGTTGAGTCCAATTCTTTGTGACCCTGGGGACTGTAACTCGCCAGGCTCTTCTGTCCTAGGAAATTTCCAGGCAAGAATACTGGAGTGGGTTGCCATTTCCTTCTCCAAGGGATCTTACCAACCCAGGGATCAAACCCTCGTCTCTTGTATCTCCTGAGTTGGCAGGCAGAATCTTTACCACTAGCGTCACCTGGGAAGATCATTTTCTCTAAAAACAGTTAAGATTGTTGTTTGGATCCTCAGGCAAGACTATAAAATTCTATAAAATGTACAAAGTAATTAAAAATATAAGGCCAGTCTAATGATTAGCTCTGCCATGTTTCTCAAAAGGATTCATGTCTTCCTGTGGAGCCGGTCTGAAATCTGCTCCTGGAGGAGGACCAGGTAGGAGGGAAGGGGTGAGAGGTGAAGGAGCAGTAGCAGGAGGCCCTGAAGTTCAGTCGTGGAAATCTGGGTCCTGCCGTTCCCCACTCTGGGTTCTTCCTCCCTGCTTCCCGACGTGCCTCTGGGCAGCTGGCATCTGGCCCCCTGCCTGCTCTCTCATAATCCCTGGTCCAAAATGACCTCTTCATATTTCCCAACAAATTGCCTCTTCTCTCACTGACCCCAGTTAGGGCTTGTGAAAGTGAAAACATTAGTTGCTCAGCTGTGTCTGACTCTTTGCAACCCCATGGATTTAGCCTGCCAGGCTCCCCTATCCATGGAATTCTCCAGGCAAGAATAATGGAGTGAGTTCTTATTTCCTTCTCCAAAGGATCTTCCCGACCCAGGGATCAAACCCAGTTCTACCCACATTGCAGGCAGATTCTTTACCATCTGAGCCACAGGTAGTGCTTGTGGGGAAAACCTTTTCGAATTACCTTTGAGAGAGAGAACGCAACTTAGATTTCTCAAAGTTGCTGAGACTTCAAAAAGAAACTCAGTTAAGCCTCTGTCCATCAGAGGGGTTTTAGGCAGAGTGAGGTGATCACAGTTCTTACATCATGTGGGAGAGAGATTGTTGGTCAGAGGACCCACCCCAGGCTCACACTTGGGAGCGCATCTCCCGAGCAGCTTCCTGAGACTCTTTCCCTTTGATGGAGTCCTGCTGTCTCCACATCTCTTGGCCCTGCGTTTATCAGGACCAGGCCCCAGCAGAGGTGGTCAGTATGCTTCCAGCATCCTCTTTGCATCCCTTGCCTTCCTCGTTTCCTTCCAGTCTTGCTGGTTTGTGTGATGAGTGCTGCTGGGCTGAGTGGAAAGCCCAAGCTCATTCTGGAGAGAGTAGTTAACAGCCAGTGTGAGCCTTCAACTCAGGCCCCTTCTTTCATCTTAGTGTCTCCATGTGAGGAGCTGGGGCAGTGGGGGAGGGGCTGCCTAGGAGGCCCCTGGGCCCACACCTGCTGTGATCTGATGCAGAGAATCCTTGGTCGTCCTGCTGACTGGGGTTTCCTTGTTTCCACGTAGTCTAGCCTGACCAGATGGACGATGTAGACAGTGGGGAAGGGATTTACTGGGGGTGGAAAGGGCAAGCCAGTTCACCTTGCTGGGACCTGAATCTGAGGAAGGCTGGGACTGTCCCTTAGGAGGATAATCTACACACAGTGTAAGCGAACGCATCGGTTCTGGGAAGGTACACACCAGCTGAGAGATGTGGTCCCGTCCTGGTAAAGGCCTGGGATTGGCCACAGTCCTGCCTGCTCTGGAGGGTCGGAGTCTTGTCCTTGGAGAGTTTTTTTCTAAGGAGATCACTTTTCCAGACCAGCTCAAGCTGGATTTCAATCAGGGTTATCATGTAGGTGGACCAGACTAGACTTGCTTTCCCTCCCATCAAATAAAATGTGTTTATGGTAATAGGAGGCAGTAGATATTCTTGCAGAGATAAGCAGAGCTCCATTTTACCTAAAATTACCTTTTACTGAGTAACTAAGTGTGAGTTAAAATATTTCTAGTCAAGAAACGCTCTTTCGAGAGTGATATTTTTGTTTTCCTGTTGTGAGAAACACGAAAGTTACCCTGTTCATAACCTATTCCTGGTGAGAGGACGCTCAGATGGTGCAAAGCAGTCCTATACACCCCTCACCCGCAATCCCCCCAGCTGTAGGCTGGCTGTCTGGAGTGTGCACACCTGGGCCATAGCTACTCACATGTTACCATTTGATATGATTATGGTTGGAAGGATTATAACCAGGATTTTGGGTGCAAACTTATCATGGTGATAGGCGCTACAGATGTGCATGATAAAGTGACCAAAGAGAGCCAACGAGGTGAGCATCTGGCCTGCTTCTCTGGGCAACCTTTAGGAAGAAGATTGTAAACCAGACAAGGCAGTCTTCCTGCAGGTGACTGAAAATACTCCTAGATAGCTGCTTTTATGGAAGGGATACCTGCTAGTGGGCATGCTTACTCCTTCCCCAATGCACACCTCCATCTGTGGCCCAGAGGCAACATATGGCCCAGAGGATGGGGTGGGGTGTGGGATTTGGGGTAGGCGCCTGGACCAGCTGGGAGGCGGGGAAATAGGAGGGATGGGAGAGATAGGAGATGGACTGGGCTGCACCAGGGCAGTGCCTAAGGCCTGGGTAGGCGTGGTAGGGGCCATTGACCCTGGAGGAGTTCCCCAGGACCCCAGTGCCCAGATCATCCCGTCCTATGTCCTATGGGAGCATTTTCTGGAGGTGACGGGGACTGCTCTGCTGAGTGAGTTTGTTTCCGGGCATGTAGCCCTGCCTGATGGGGCTGAAGAGCTAGTCTGGTTCTGGCTGAGGTCTGCTTCTGGCCGAAGGTCTGGCGGTCCGCTCTGGCTATGAGGAGCCTCAGGGAAGGGCCCTGTGGGGGTGTGAGCCCTTGGTCAGCTGGAAGGTTAGGAGCAGGAGGCCCACGCTGGGGCGAGGACAGGGGTGCTGAGCCAGGGAGCAATGGACGCATGAAGTGGGGGCCACAGGCTCACTCTTGTGCTATAAGTCACCATAAAAGCTTTATATTAAGCAGCTTTTTGTATTTAGATTCTCACCTCTGCTCATCTCACCCATATACCCAAATGAATTTTAGGTATATTAAAATCACTATCAAAAATACAATAATGAACAAACAAACAAAAAGAAATGAATCCAGAATTGTATTTCAAAAAATGAGCAATAAAGTTACAAAAGTGATCCAATTGCAGAAAAGCTTCAGTGTAAGTAATCACTATGGCAAAAAGAAAAAGAAAATGTGTTAAAAAGAGAAAAAAATCAGTATTTAAAAGAGAAAAAAATCAGTGTTATATCAGAGGATGTAAAAAATGCACTCAAAAATATCCAAATTTTTCTCATGTAAATGCTCTTTAATCTGTTAAAGGGTAAGTCCTCAAAACCTATAGCAAACATCATCATTCAAACATGAATGGTGAAATCTTAGAAGATTCTCAGAAGAATCAGATATACAGCATCACTGCTACAATTAAACATTGCACTGGAGTTTCTAGCCAGTGTAACACTGGTACTGTAATATGAAATACGTGTGTGTTGTTGTTTAGTTGCTAAATTGTGTCTGATTCTCTTGCGACACCATGGACAGTAGCCCACCAGGCTCCTCCTCTGTCCATGAGATTTCCCAGGCAAGAATACTGGAGTGGGTCACCATTTCCTTCTCCACAGTATCTGCCCAAAATAGGGATCAAACCTACGTCTCCTGTATTGCAGGTGAATTCTTTACCACTGAGCCCCCAGAGAAGCTGTTATGAAATACTTATCCATAGGGAAAATCTAAGAAAATCTGGTCATGAACTTTGGCTACTAATAAGTGAGTTCAATGATTTGTTGGATAGATTGTTTATGAATTCTATAATAGAGAGAAATTTGGAAAATCCCTGAAATAATTTGAAATTAAACGACATACTTCTAAAAGCAGTCACAAGGGAAATTAGAAAAATACTTTGAAATAAATAAAAATTAAAATTAAAATCACAACATATCATTTGTGGGTGTACAGCATAGAAGTTGGAAATTTTTAGCTTTAAATGTGTATATTAGAAAAGAAGGTCTAAAATCACTCTTTAAGCTTCCAATTTGAGATGCTAGATGAATAAGTTAAACCCAAAATAAGTAGGAAGGGAATAGTGAAGACAGAAATAGAAATCTGAAACACAAAACAGACAAGCTACATAGAAAATAAAGCATAAAGCTGTTTTTAGTTGATATTAATAAAAATGGATAAATCTAGCTAGACTAGTTAAGAAAAAAGAAAAATGATAGATATTAAAATTTAATAATTTTGAAAAATGCAGTGGATCAATTTGCTGACAGGTTCAAACCAAATCACTAAAGATTCAAATTGCCACCTGTTTAGCAAGACATGGAGCTGCCAAGTGCATTACAGGTGGATTGTAAGATAAGATAACTGTTTTGGAAAATAGTTTCACAACTTTTTGCAAGTTAGACATATTGCCTAGCAATTCCATTTCTAGTTATCTAGTCAAGAGAAATGAGTGTTTGCTTACGCAAAAACTTGTACATGAATGTTCACAGCAGCTTTACTTAAAAGAGCCCCAAACTGGAAACAACCCAAATGTTCATCAACAGGTAAATGGACACACAATTTAGGATACATCTGCACAGCAAAACTAATGTAATGTAGAGGAATTGAAAACATTGTGCTGAGCAAAGGAAGCCAGGGATGAAAGGTATGTGCTGTATTACTTAATCTTGTAGAATTCTAGGAAAGACAAACTGGATCTGTTGTACTATGAAGCAGATCAGTGAATCTGTAGTACTCGGGATTGTGGGTAAAGGCTGGGAACCACTTTGGGGTGATGGAAACATTCTGTATCAGAATTGAGATGTTGGGTTACATGAGTGTATATGTTTATCAAAACTTGTCTAACTGTATGCTTAAAATGTGTGCATTTTATTTTATGTAAATTATACTTTGTTAAAGTCAGTTTTAAAAAATTAATAACATCTTAATGCAATAACCAAGTAGAAAATGTATTAAAAAAGACAATAGCAACAAACTATAACACAAGGTTCTTCAAAGTAAAACAAACAAAAATGTGTCAGAACTTTATGGAATTGATTATAAAATATTACTGAAGGACATGGATGATCTCAGGAGAAATAGGCCAACTTTCACAAATATAGAGATCAATATCCAAGAAATGTATCTCCAGAAATTGATCTGTAAATACAATTCAATTCCAACAAAAATTCCAACACATTTTTTCATGGAATATCACCAACAAAAGAGTAAATATCTAAGAATAGGTAAAATGTTTCAGAAAAAAAAGGAATTGAGGAAGAACTTGAATTATTGGATGTAAGAAATTATCATTAACCTACAATATTTAGAACATAGCAATAATTAATCAAAATAGGCAAATGGGAGAGAAGAGATAAAAAATAAATCAATGGAATAGAAAACAAATATGTGTATATAGGAGAACTCAGGTAAGTTAGAAGAGGTATTAAAAATAGAGTAGATGGACTTCCCTGGTAGTCCAGTGTGTAAGAATCCACCTGCTAATGCAAGGAGCATGGGTTCGATTCCTGGTCCTGGAGGATTCCACAAACTGTAGGGCAATTGAGTCCACAAGCCACAACTCTGAGGAGGCTGCACACCACAACTGGAGAAAGCCTGCATGCAGCAACGAAGACCCAATGCAGCCAAAAATAAATAAGCAAATTAGTTAAAAGCAAAACAAACAAAAATGGAGGGGAAGTAATATATGTAAAAAAAAAGAAATTGGGTTCCTGCTGCAAAGCACATATGAACAAAGAAATAAGAACAGACAATAGAGCTAAACTTGGGATAGGAAGGATGCAAAAGCAATGGAAGAAACCACAAAAGAAAACATATTTATCTCTATAAATTTTAAAAGTTTCAGTGCCAAACAATGGAAGGGAATATGCTAGGACACATTATTAAAGTGACCTTTAAATTCTCTTGTGCTTTGAGAATGTGGAAACCAAGCTAGTGGCCCAAAGAGCAAGTGGAAAGTAGCACCAGAAAAAGCTGGGGTCTGTCCCTTGATTGATGTGGAACAATAGAGTGGTTCCAAATTGGGAAAGGAGTACATCAAGTCTGTATATTGTCACCCTGCTTATTTAACTTATATGCAGAGTACATGTGAAATGCCAAGCTCGATGAAGCACAAGCTGGAATTAAGATTGCCGGGAGAAATATCAATAACCTCAGATATGGAGATGACACCACCCTCATGGCAGAAAGCAAAGAGGAACTACAGAGCCTCCTGATGAAAGTGAAAGAGGAGAGTGAAAAGTTGGCCTAAACTCAACATTCAAAAAACTAAGATCATGGCATCCGGTCCCATCACTTCATGGCAAATAGATGGGG
>SJYV01012445.1:115191-192458 GCA_006410875.1 Neotragus pygmaeus | reverse complement strand
TAAAGAAAGCTGAGCACTGAAGAATTGATGCATTTGAATTGTGGTGTTGGAGAAGACTCTTGAGGGTCCTTGGGGCTGTAAGGAGGTCAAACCAGTTAATCCTAAAGGAAATCAGTCCTGAATATTCATTGGAAGGACTGATGCTGAAGCTGAAGCTCCAGTACCTTGACAACCTGATGGGAAGAACTAACTCTTTGGTAAAGACCCTGATGCTGGGAAAGATTGAAGGCAGGAGGAGAAAGGGTCAAGAGAGGATGAGATGGTTAGATGGCATCACTGACTGGATGGACCTGAGTTTAAGCAAGCTCTGGAAGTTGGTGATGGACAGGGAAGCCTGGCGTGCTGCAGCCAATGGGGTCGCAAAGAGTTGGACATGACTGAGTGACCGAAGTGAACTGGCTGTCCTTGATTGTGACAGGGAACCTAGAACAGGAGGTGGATGTGAGGAGGACAGCACTCCCCAGGGGGACCACCTGAGTGGGTTTGAAGCTGTCTGTGGTGGGATGAGCGTCTTGAGGGGCAGGGCGTCTGCACTGCTTGTCCCTGAAGGACTGAAAGCCTGAGGGACCAGGACCAGGCAGAAGGGAGCCTGGGCATGGGCAGGAAGGAGTGTGCGGAGGTGAGGGCTGGGCAGGGATGCTGTATGTGGACTTGGAGAGAAAGCAGATGGGGTGTGCCCTGCACAGCTGGGGGGGCGCCAGCCTCTGTCACTTGGTGGATGGTGTTGCTATGGGGCCATCTTCCTCTCTGTGGGGCCAATGGAGTCACTTGCCTCAGGTTTGTTAGTGAGACATGGAGCAGAGCAGAAAAGATGTCAACCCACCTGCGAGGGGGACCAGTGTGCCCTGGGGACCCAGCCTCCAAAACCCCCACCCCTCTCCCGCAGCCCTCTGGTGCCCAGCGTCATGGGTTTGCAGAGACACTGAGGGCTCAAGAGTGAAAAAAGCCGCTGTCTGAGAACTGGCTGGTCCGGGCCCGGGAAGAGTCCACTTGCACAAACACCCACACTCACCCGGGGACACACGTCACCACAAACCACAGAGGCCATGCGGGGCCTCCTCCCTGTTCCCACAGCCAGGCCTCTGGGCACCTCACCTCCCTTTGCTTCCCTGTCCACCCACTTCAGGCTCCAGAGATGAAACATTTGCATAATGTTCACAAATAATTATTTACCAATGGTGTTTTTCTTCTCCAACTCTTACCCAGTTAAATCTACAGCAGAAAATACTCACTGCTCTATGTTCAGTTTTTATAAAAATAGCTCAAACCCAAGGAATAGCCAGTGAATAGAAACTGATTCATGATTCATCCTGTCTGCTGCCTGAGTCGGCCCAGTGTGCTGTGCGGTGCTCTTGCTGGGAGGAGTGGAGTGCTGGGCCACTCAACCTCAGAATGGGCCTTGTGACTGTGTCATGACCCTCTGCTGACTGAACAGAGTGGGACCAGTGGACGATTCCATCGGGGTGGCCATGCTTCCCAGCCAAATAAATACATAAAAAAAAAGACCCTTGAACAAAAAGACCCCTGAAACCCTCGTTTCAGACTTCATTTAAGCAACAAAGATCTTGGAAGGTTTGTGTGTTAAATACAGAAGTTACTTTAAATATGAAACTGAGCTTATAAATTTGTGAATTGGTTTCAGAAAGAAACGCTCTTATTGAAACCCTAGTGATATAAGTGGAAAAACATATGCAGTCATTTAAATATGACTAAAGCAATGGGAAATAGATGGGGAAACAGTGGAAACAGTGTCAGACTATTTTGGGGGGCTCCAAAATCACTGCAGATGGTGACTGNAAAAAAGGAATTGAGGAAGAACTTGAATTATTGGATGTAAGAAATTATCATTAACCTACAATATTTAGAACATAGCAATAATTAATCAAAATAGGCAAATGGGAGAGAAGAGATAAAAAATAAATCAATGGAATAGAAAACAAATATGTGTATATAGGAGAACTCAGGTAAGTTAGAAGAGGTATTAAAAATAGAGTAGATGGACTTCCCTGGTAGTCCAGTGTGTAAGAATCCACCTGCTAATGCAAGGAGCATGGGTTCGATTCCTGGTCCTGGAGGATTCCACAAACTGTAGGGCAATTGAGTCCACAAGCCACAACTCTGAGGAGGCTGCACACCACAACTGGAGAAAGCCTGCATGCAGCAACGAAGACCCAATGCAGCCAAAAATAAATAAGCAAATTAGTTAAAAGCAAAACAAACAAAAATGGAGGGGAAGTAATATATGTAAAAAAAAAGAAATTGGGTTCCTGCTGCAAAGCACATATGAACAAAGAAATAAGAACAGACAATAGAGCTAAACTTGGGATAGGAAGGATGCAAAAGCAATGGAAGAAACCACAAAAGAAAACATATTTATCTCTATAAATTTTAAAAGTTTCAGTGCCAAACAATGGAAGGGAATATGCTAGGACACATTATTAAAGTGACCTTTAAATTCTCTTGTGCTTTGAGAATGTGGAAACCAAGCTAGTGGCCCAAAGAGCAAGTGGAAAGTAGCACCAGAAAAAGCTGGGGTCTGTCCCTTGATTGATGTGGAACAATAGAGTGGTTCCAAATTGGGAAAGGAGTACATCAAGTCTGTATATTGTCACCCTGCTTATTTAACTTATATGCAGAGTACATGTGAAATGCCAAGCTCGATGAAGCACAAGCTGGAATTAAGATTGCCGGGAGAAATATCAATAACCTCAGATANCCCTGGGATTTCTTTGGAAGGAATGATGCTAAAGCTGAAACTCCAGTACTTTGGCCACCTCATGCGAAGAGTTGACTCACTGGAAAAGACTCTGATGCTGGGAGGGATTGGGGGTGGGAGGAGAAGAGGACGACAGAGGATGAGATGGCTGGATGGCATCACGGACTCGATGGACGTGAGTCTGAGTGAACTCTGGGAGTTGGTGATGGACAGGGAGGCCTGGGCATGCTGCAATTCATGGGTTTCGCAAAGAGTCAGACACAACTGAGTGACTGAACTGAACTGAACTGAAAGCATTCTTTGGCTTCCCTTGTGGCTCAGCTGGTAAAGAATTTGACTGAAGTGTGGGAGACCTGGGTTTGATCCCTGAGTTGGGAAGATCCCTTGGAGAAGGGAAAGGCTGCCCACTCCAGTATTTCTAGCCTGGAGAATTTCATGGGCTGTATAGTCCATGGGGTTGCAAAGAGTCAGACACGAGTGAACAACTTTCACTTTCACTTAAAGCACTCTTTAGAGGCCCTTTCGGGGATAGTTATATATTTATTGCTTAGTATTTTTATTTTTAAGACAAAAGCTAGATGTACTTTGAAATATATGCTTATTACTTTTGTTATATGATCAAAGTCAATATTGGAATAGAACATATAAAATTAAAACTTTGAGTGAGGAGAGTATTTCTTTAATTCATTTTATATCAAACTCCTGATTTTGAGAACAGTGTTTCCACTATCATAAATGGGGGCATATTTCATACTTGAAAATGTCAAAATTGCTAATAAATCTGGATGATCTGTTAAAGGATATATTTTTTTAAATGCATTTATTTGGTTGCATCAGGTCTGAGTTGCAGCATGCAGGGTCTTTGTTGCAACACACATCCTTGTCACAGGGGATCCTTAGTTATGGCTCCAGAGCGAGCAGGCTTAGTTGCTTCGAGGCATGTGGGATCTTAGTTCCCTAACCAGGGATTGAACCTGTGTCCCCTGCACTGCCAGGCAGATTCTTAACCACTGGACCACCAGGGAAGTCCCCTGTTCAAGGATCTTTTAAGAGAATAAAAACATTTCTACCCTGGCTGAGTGACTGTGTAACAGTCATATCCAAGGTCCTGTATAGCTCTGAAGTGTTTTATGTAACTATGTTGTTATGACATAATAACTAGGATAATTTAACTATAATTTCAAAATAGCTTATTCCAGGGCTTCCCTGGTGGCTCAGTGGTGAAGACTCCACCTGCCAGTTCAGGAGACTTGGGTTTGATCCCTGGTCTGGGAAGACCCCCACATTCCAAGGAACAGCTAAGCCCACGCCTGACAACTACTGAGCCTGTGCTCTAGAGCCGGGGAGCCGCAACTACTGAACCCACATGCTACAGCTACTGAAGCCTGCATGCCCTAGAGGCTGTGCTCAGCAAGAAGAGAAGCCACTGGGATGAGAAGTCTCTGTATTGCAATAAGAGATTAGCCCCTGCTCGCCACAACTAGAGAAAAGCCCATACAGCAACGAAGACCCAACACAGCCAAAAATATATCAATAAATAATTTTAAAAAATAGCATCCCAGAAATATGAATCTGTATCACTTTTCAATGCAAACCACTTCTTAAGCAGTAGTTGCTATAAAATTGGTAAGCATTTTGGAGGGAAAAAATGTGAAAAAAATTTGGGGGAAGGAACGTGTGGATAATTTTGAGTGTGAGAATTACCCCTGTGTTCATGGCCCAAACAGGAGAAATTACTTAACAATGACAAATAATTGTGTCTACAGGTCCTTTCTATGGGAAACTGCACTGGTTGCTTTTGATAAGAACAAAGCTTGAGGGAAAATGATTATAATTTCTCTGCTATATAATGGGGGTGCAGAGTGAAGGTGGGGCAACATCTCAAAAACTGTCAGCTTCAATGTATCCAGTCTATCCTTACAGATGTATAATCACAACAGAAGTCCATGAGTACGGAAGAGAGGAGAGCCACCTTCCTAGTAACACGGATTTCGTAAATGCTAACATAAACAAATGTACAATTGATTTTCATCAAGCCATGTTACTCTTCCTAGTTTCTCCTCCACCCCTCTCCTTTCCTGACTCCTTCCCCACCTTCCTTTGCTTCCTCCTTTCTCACACCAGTCACATTCCTGAAGCTCCTTCTACTCTAGTACCCTTCTCCTTCCCAGTTCTGCTCTCAAGGTCTGTTGGGCAGATGCAGATGACAAAATTCATGGATGGAAATTCATCCTCAGTGAGCAGAGATACACCTGGTCAACAGCACAACCACAGTTTCAAAGTATGATTCCTTTTTTCTTCGCTTCTTTACTTAGTCCATTAAAAGCCTTTGGATTTCTATTTTTTTATACTTTTTGGGACTTGACGTTCTTAAATCTGAAGATTTAAAAATCTTCTTGGCCACTGTCCCTTTGAACGTGGCTCCCTCCCTGTTCTCATGTGTGCTTAGCTGTTCAGTTGAGTCTGACTCTCTGCGACCCCATGAACTGTAGCCCGCCAGGCTCCTCCGTCCATGGGATTCTCCAGGCAAGAATAGTGGAGTGGGCTGCCATTCCCTGTTCTCTGTGGAGGCACCCAGGAGGGATGGGCTTTCTCTGGTTCCACCATCTGGCCCATCAATTGCAGATTCTGATCTCTCCTTCTCTTGGCTACCTTAGCTGTGTGTATTCTATTATTTAATCCTATGTTTTTCATTATGAAAGTTCTGTCTGGTACTTTTTCAAGTCCTTCTCTGCTCCCCTCCTCCCCTTAAATAGGACCTTACTCTTTTTTAGAAACTTGATTAATTCTTTTGCATGTGTTAATAGTTCGGCACACTTTTATGTTCTCGTCCGTGCTGCCATTCTATTACTTCCAATGTCTACCACTCTGATCTTTCTGTTCGTTTGTGTGTTCTCACACCCACTGGCTGTTTCCCCCTGTGTTTCTTCATTTTTGGTCGTGAGTTTGTTTAGTGGGGTTTGTTTCTGCCGTGAAAATCCCTTGTAACTTTGTTGTGAAAATCCTCTCAGACCAGTTTTGCAACCAATTTTGATAATATCGTGGCTTGGGGATCCTGGGATAATGTACATTCAAGCTGCATCTCTCTTTATGGAGAATGCCTGGGGTCCTGGACCCTCAGGGAAGCATTCTTGTCCCCAGTGCCTGGAGCAGATACCCTTCTTTCCAACAGCCTGTTCAGAGTCTTGCCTTGCCCATCCTTATGTTGGGAGGGGTTTTGAAACTAAGGATTTAGACTGTGTTCTCAGATGCAGTCACCCTCCTTGTGAGGATTTAAATCTTGTTTTCTGTTTCAACCATGAGGAGATTGGGACCAGTGTGCCCTGAGGCAGCTGCATTCTTACTGTGCCAGCTTTGGGTTCCTTCCTAGTTTATGGCACCTGGGAATGACCCTCCCCCACCCTGCCCACACTTCCTTCTAAGGCTCAGCCTTGCCATTAAAAGTTGTTCTATTTTTAGCACTCCTAAGGATCTGAGGCCATTTAAGTCAGCTATATTGCCGGATATAGAAGCCTTACCAATAAAATGGGATAAAGCATGTGAATTATGGTTGTTTCTGCTTATCAGTGGTGATTGACAGGCAGAGTTGCTGGTGTTTTAAAATACATTTCACATTATTCTGTGCTGTAAATGCTGCATGTCTGTATCTGTATAGTCAGGTTGAGATGTATGCATATAGTCAGGTCAAGCAGACTTTCTGGAGGTGTGAGGATGCCCTCTCCTCAGCTTTTGCTGTGTCCCTGAGAGGGGGCAGGGTGAAAGCAGGTCAGAGCAAGTACTTTGGGGTTCTCTACCTCTTGGTTTTGGCCCCAAGTTTTTTTTACTAATCTTGCTTGAGATGGTGGACAGATTGTTTTCTGAACTTCAGTCTTTTCAGATATAAAATTAGAACAATAGTACTTGTCTTACCTGATCACGCATGCAGGCTTGCTAGGTTGCTTCAGTTGTGTCTAACCCTGTGACCCCCTGGACTAACCTGCCAGGCTCCTCTGTCTATGGGATTCTCTAGGCAAGAATACTGGAGTGGATTGCCATGCCTCCTTAGGGGATCATCTGGACCCAGGGATTGAACCCATGTCTCTTATGTCTCATAGTGAGGATTAAATTTGATACTGCATATAAATTGCTTAGAATATAGGGTGCCTTCATACCAGTCAGAACTGCCATCATCAAAAAAATCTACAAATAAATGCTGGAGAGGGTGTAGAGAAAAGGGGACCCAAGCTCACTGTTAGTGGGAATATAAGTTGGCGCAGCCACTGTGGAAAACAGTATGGCTGTTCCTCAAAAACAAACAAACAAACAAAAAAATAGAGCTACCATATGATCTTGGGAAAATTAGAGATACCAAGGGAACATTTCATGAAAAGATGGGCACAATAACGAACAGAAATGGTATGGACCTAACAGAAGCAGAATATATTAAGAAGAGGTGGCAAAAATATACAGGAGAACTATACAAAAAAGATCTTCATGACCCAGATAATCACGATAGTGTGACTACACCTAGACCCAGACATCCTGGAATGTGAAGTCAAGTGGGCCTTAGGAAGCATCATTACAAACAAAGCTAGCGGAGGTGATAGAATTCCAGCTGAGGTATTTCAAATCCTAAAAGATGATGCTGTGAAAGTGCTACACTCAATATGTTAACAAATTTGGAAAACTCAGCAGTGGCTACGGGACTGGAAAAGGTCAGTTTTCATTCCAATCCCAAAGAAAGGTAATGCCAAAGAATATTCAAGCTGCTACACAATTGCGCTCATCTCACATGCTAGCAAAGTAATGCTCAAAATTCTCCAAGCCAGGCTTCAACAGTATGTGAACTATGAAATTCCAGATGTTCAAGCTGGATTTAGAAAAGGCAGAGGAACCAGAGATCAGATTGCCAACATCCATTGGATCATCAAAACAGCAAGAGAATACCAGAATAGCATCTACTTCTGCTTTATTGACTACACCAATAGTGTGACTGTGTGGATCACAACAAATTGTGGAAAATTCTTCAAGAGAGGGGAATACCAGACCTCCTTACCTGCCCCCTGAGAAATCTGTTTGCAGTTCAAGAAGCAACAGTTAGAACTGGACATGGAACAGAGACTGGTTTCAAATTGGGAAAGGAGTACATCCAGGCTGTATATCATCTCCCTGCTTATTTAATCTTTATGCAGAGTACATAATGTGAAATGCTGGGCTGTATGAAGAACAAGCTGGAATCAAGATTGCTGGGAGAAATATCAATAACCTCAGATATGCAGATGACACCACTCTCATGGCAGAAAGCAAAGAGGAAATAAAGAGCCTCTTGATGAACGTGAGAGGAAAGTGAAAAAGTTGGCTTAAAACTCAACATTTAATAAACAAAAATCATCGCATCCAGTCCATCCCTGCATGGCAAATAGATGGGGAAACAATGAAAACAGTGACAGACTTTATTTTCTTGGGCTCCAAAATCACTTCAGATGGTGACTGCAGCCATGAAATTAAAAGACACCTGCTCCTTGAAAGAAAAGCTATGACCAGCCTACACAGCATATTAAAAAGCAGAGATATCACTTTGTCAACAAAGATCTATCTAGTCAAAGTTATGGTTTTTCCAGTAGTCATGTATGGATTTGAGAGTTAGACTATAAAGAAAGCTGAGCACCAAAGAACTGATGCTTTTAAACTGTGGTGTTGGAGAAGACTCTTGAGAGTCCCTTGGACTGCAAGAAGATCCAACCAGTCCATCCTAAAGGAAATCAGTCCTGAATATTTGTTGGAAGGACTGATGCTGAAGCTGAAACTCCAATACTTTGGCCACCTGATGGGAAGAACTGACTCATTGGAAAAGATGCTGGGAAAGATTGAAAGCAGGAGGAGAAGGGGTGGACAGAGGATGAGATGGTTAGATGGTATCACTAACTGGATGGACCTGAGTTTGAGCAAGCTCCGGAAGTTGGTGAGGGACAGGGAGGCCTGGAGTGCTGCAGTCCATGGGGTCACAAAGAGCTGGACATGACTGAGCGACTGAACTGACTGACTGATATGACCTAGCAATCCCACTTCTGAGCATTAACCAGTTAAAAAAGATCCATGTACCCCTATACTCATAGCAGCAATATTCACAATAGCCAAGATATGGAAGCAACCTAAGTATCCATTGACAGAGGAATGGATAAAGAAGATGTAATACATACATACAATGGAATATTTTTGTTGCTGTTGATCAGTTNGAAACTGGGACAGCAAAAACAAAGTTGGCAGAAAGCTCAACCAAGCTGAAAACCTTGTTCAGTCTCATATTGCAGAAGACCTCCAGTTAAGGTAGAAGCTCCTCTCCCCTATGGCTGGAAAGACATATGGCTAACCAAATCTTAATTCCTTTAATAATCTCTCCTTTCTTGTCTCTCAACCCCCTGCAAACAGGTGAGTGACCATGGGTACAATTGAGGGACTCTGGCAAGTGGCTACTCCCGGGGGTCCCAAAGGCTCCACTTGCTGCTGCACCCGAGTAGTTACTGCCCAAGCAGGTGAGGATTCTTCTGTCCTTGATCTCCCTTGTGCCAATGAAAATTGTGGAAATAAGTCAGACATTTAGCAGTTTTTCTGGCAGGTTATGAAGAGGGGATTCTTTCGCATGTTCTTCCCACTGCTTTTTCCTCCTATCCTTCAGCTCCTCTCTCCATCTATGCCACTGTTCAAATTACAGATCATTATCTTTCCATTTCTGAAAGTTGTGCTTAAAACCTTTTACCTAATATTGGGACTCAAATATTAGTCCCCCCCACCCCCACGTGGCAGGGACTCTGTGCTATGCTTAGTCACTCAGTTGTGTCTAACTGGGACTCGAGCCCAGCCAAAACCCAGGGTNGGGGATTGGAGGAAGGATGGAGTGGGAGGTTGGGATTAGCTGATGTAAGATCTTGTACACAGAATGGATAAATAAGGTGATACTATATAGCACAGGAAACTATTTCAATATCCTATGATAAGCCAAAGTGGAAAAAGAACATAAAAATTTATCTGTATGTATAACTGAATCATTTTGCTGTACAGCAGTAATTAACACAACATTGTAAATCACCTATACTTCAATAAAATAAAAAAAAAGACTATATGATGCTTGGATATAGTAACTGGTCCCAGTAAAGAGCAAGTGTTCTTGCCATTATTCCCTCTCCTTCCTTGAGACTAAGACCAATGACAAAACCATTTCTAAGCCTACTAATACCTCAGATTTAGTCTAATTTTTGGACTCTCTTTTTAATCTATCATTTGAGTCTTTCAAAGTGAATAAGTGTAGGAGGCTCTATGTTCAGAGATTTGGTCCAAATCCAGCTTGCTTGCCTGCTGGTTTCCCGCGTGCTGGCCGTGGGTATGTGACCTTCTCCCCAGGACTGATGTTCCTTTGCTGTGTACAGTGAGAACGTGAGCCTCTTGCTTACGGGTGACTGTGCAGGACACGTGTGGAGGGGCCTGCTCTGCTCTCCACCAAGCTGGATCCAAGCACAGAATGGCACACCCTCAGCAAGTAGGGCCTGGAATTCCTTCATGTCTTCCAGTATCACCCCAGCACCTGCTCAGGGAACACTGGCTGAATGGATGGAACCAGTGATGAAACCAGGAAGGAGAAATAATACCGAGGACAGCTGGGACAATGGTAAAGCCTACAGGAAATGACTTTGAGTGCAGCCACAGGAAGTCCAAGAATGGGGACATTGTGTCCATCTTCTTTATCTTTCTACAGTCCTGGGAGAGGCTGACACCAGGGACTTGTCAGGCACCTGACTCAGGCCCTCCCGAGGTGGGCGGAAAGGCCCAGGGGGAAGTTGAGTCACTGGACAAAGGGTGTGGAGACCTTGAAAGACGGTCTTTATTCTCTACTTTACATGGCATCACCGACATGAGTTTGAGCAAGGTCCAGGAGTTGGTGATGGACAGGGAAGCCTGGCATGCTGCAGTCCATGTGGTCTCAAAGAGGTGGACATGACTGAGCAACTAAACTGAACTGACTAACTCTACATGAGAATCTTGAACTTTACATTTCCACTTCAATCGGAGGGAAAATACTGGAGAATTACTGCAGATTAAAGCAGTTTTTCCTTCTCAAGCGTTCCAGTGTTTCCCTTGGGCAGAACAGGAACCAATCACACAAAGTCAAGACAGAGTCACTTGGACATGAATTTGGAGTCACATGAGTTGGTTGCTCAGATTCCCTAGCTTTTAAATGTCTGCCTCCATCTACAGTCTCCTTTGACGGCTTCTGTTTCCCAGGGATGCCTGCCCTGCATTTCCTCCCAAAGCTTCGCAACATAAGTGTGTGAGCATGCCTGTGTTTACAGAAGGGAAGCTGAGGGTCAGAGGATCCAAGGGATTTTCTCAGGAGGAGTTGCCTACATTTAGGAGTCCTTTTGCCACACAGCTCCTGGTTCACTGTGTCTTGCTGCTTGTCACCCTGGAAAGTCCAGGGGGATCTGTGAGCCAGGCCCTCTTCCTCCTCTGACTCACAGTTGTGCAAATTCAGGGGAGCCACCTCCTTAAGGAATTAGGCTTCTTCATTTCCTAAACAAAGTTGGATGAACTCTAGCACACCTTCCAGCTTCAGCCTCTGTAATTTTCCTGACCCAAGTGTTAGGAGAAGGCAGATTTCTGCCAGGCTGTCTCCTGTGTCTCTTCACCCCATCAGCCCTTACCTGAAAGCCCCACAAAACTGAGTGAGATAGAAAGGTGAGGAAGGGGACTAACACTTGAAAGGAGCTGATTCTGCACCAGTGTTGTGCTGTGAGCCAGAGTTTAGATCTTCATCAGGCATGATACTACTTTCCTTTAGATTAATCCCTGGTGTTTATAAAGTCTTCATCATCTCTGTGATTTGTGGTCTTTCTCTTTTGCAGGCGGTAAAGAATCCGCCTGCAATGCAGGAGACCTGGGTTCAATCCCTGGGTTGGGAAGATCCCCTGGAGAAGGGAAAGGCTACCCACTCCAGTATTCTGGCCTGGAGAATTCCATGGACTGTATGGGGTCGCAAAGAGTTGGACATGACTAGGCGACTTTCACTTCACTTCCTCTGCCTCTAGAATGCATTCTCCCCACCCCCTCCCCACCACGGAACTCAAGCTAGAATAATCCACTTTGCATGGCCTCCACAAGAATACCTGCTATACTGACTTTTTAGTAAAGAGCTGGAGAAAGAAGCCTGGGCAGAAAGACTGGCTTAAAGAGAATGAGCAGGAATGAGTTTCTTGTAAAGGGTGGAAGATGATTTTCTGACTTACTAATCAACTCTTCATATCAGTCGGCCAAAGTATTGAAGTTTCAGCTTCAGCATCAGTACTCCAATGAATATTCAGGGCTGACTTCCTTTAGGATTGATGGGTTTGATCTCCTTGCAGTCTCAGGGACTCTCAAGAGTCTTCTCCAGCACCACAATTTGAAAGCATCAATTCTTCATTGCTCAGCCTTCTTTATGATTCAACTTCATGGCCCACGTCTTGGAGATGAGCAAACTGAAGCCGAGGAAGGCCAGTCATTTGTCCTGGGTCACACAGCAAAAGGGCTGGAGGTGGGGGTGGAGCAGGGGGGTGTGGAGAAGCGGGGGAGACACTTTACCCAGTGCCTGTAAGGTGGGAACAGTCCCTGAGCCCTCAGAGCTATACATTTATTTCCTTCCACAGGAAAGAAGACTTCGCTCCAGAATCAGCTGAACTGTGGCAAAGCCATCTCACCTTTGCTGGTCTGGATGGCTGGAGAAAGATTGCCTTCCTTTTGCAGCCTCCTCTGTGCTGAGGACAAAGTGAGTGTCAGCCTTCCATGGAGTTGCTGCTAGTCTCTGGCTGAGACGATCTGGCCCCCTAGAATGAGAGCAATTGGCGTGAAAGAATGGGAAGAGATGGTGCTAGGAGCCTGGTCAAGCATCTCTGTCCCCTATTCAGGGAATCATAAAGCCAGACCAACCAGTACTCTGCCTTCTTCCTCCTGGTGACTAGTGCTACAGCCAGCGACTCACACCTTGGGGGATGTCTCCCATTGCTCCTGCCGCTAAGGATGCCCAAGACCCCAAGCACAACTGCAGGTCCTTCTTGTTGTCATCTTCACACCAGCACTGTTCTTTTCAGAGCTTTTGTGGGCTGGTATGATGTTGGTGCAGATTCAGAAAACACTGACTGACAGTTTTCCACCCAGTCTTTTGCTGCCTCTGGGGGCCTGTGGCAAGTTACTAAACTCCCTCAGTGTTTTCATCTTCTTCTTTTTTTTTTTTTGGCTGCACCCCAAATGTGGGAATGTGGGATCTTAGTTCTCCAACCAGGGATTAAACTTGGGCCATGGCAGTGAAAACACTGAGTCCTAACCACTGGACCCCCAGGGAACTCCCCAGTGTGCATCTTCAGAAACGGGGACAAGAATGACTTCCTTGTAGGGTTTTGTGAGTATAAAACACTATCTTGCATATCATAGATGCTTAATCAAATTTATCTTCTTTTCATCAAACAGCTAGGTTGAGAAGACACACACCTAAAGTCAGGTGAGACCAGGCTCAAGCTGAATGTCAGATGACCAGTGTGGTGGTACCTCAGGAAGGGGAAAAGCCTGATGGTGGAGTGGGGGTGGGGGAGTGTTCTGTGGTCTCTTTGGAGCATCATCTCAGCTATAGTCTGTCTCAGGATTGGGGCCTATCTAGGTTCAAGGATCAGACATAATGAGGCAAGCTGATAATATAGCTACACTCAAAATCCATTCAAACTGTTTGATCACACAAGGTCACCTCAAAAAAGCATATTGCAATAAAATAACTGAAAAGAAAAAAAAAGCTAATCTTTGTAAAAATATTCATCATGGCATTATCCAAAAGTAGAAAACTGGAAAAATCAGAGAGTAATAGAGAATGCCTGAACAAACTATGGTACATTGCTCCAACACCACATAAGTAAAAAAGTCAAAGTGAACACTATCATTCCCTTGTTCAGACGTAGGAAAAGAGTGTTATAGGCAAAATAGTATAAAAAAGCAGAACTTAAGACATGCAAATGCTGATCATAATATTTAGTATCTATGCATGGCCAGCAAAGAGACTCACAAGATGTGAATGGTGAGCTCTTTGAAATTATGAAATTTAATTTTGTTTGAATAAGTTTATACTAGGGCTTCCCTAGTGGCCCAGATGGTAAAGAATCTGCCCACAATGCAAGAGACCCAGGTTCAATCCCTGGGTTGGGAAGATCCCCTGGAGGGGGAAATGGCAACCCACTCCAGTATTGCCTGGAGAATCCCATGAACAGAGGAGCCTGGTGAGCTACAGTCCATGGGGTCACAGAGTTGGACATGATTGAGCGACTAACACTCACTTTCTAAGAAGTTCAGATAGAGTATGGTAGAATAAAATTTCAATACAGTTTTAAACACATTAGGTAAAAAGTATTAAAGCAGAAAACCACACATAGATAGGGGGATTGATAGCAATTGTGCATATTTTTGGCTGTTAACAGATCTGCATGTGATATTTATTCTAGATTATGCTAATGTATCTCATCACCAACTAAACAAATGTTTTGCCCAAGCTTGTCTTTTGTTTCCAGCATCAAGAGAATGGAGTTGGCTCCATGCTGGTCTCCTTCTGTAGCTGGATTCAGCTGACCTGTGGGAAGCAGGATGGGCTGGTGTGAATAAGAGCGAACAGCACAGGGAAGGGCAGCCAGGAGGAGTCCAGTCCGATGCCATCAGGGCTGGGGACTTCACTGGGTGCCTGGACTCTGAGGTGTCGGCCAAGCAAACCGGATGTCATGCTGAGATAACTGGCCCACTCAGGAGAAAGCCTGTCTCCCTCTTGTGGGGTGACAGCTGTACTGGGCTTTTGCACACTTATGTCCACCTGCCAGAGCTCAGGCAAACCCAAAAGGGAACAGAGCTCAGGAAATCAAAAACCTCATTCCTATTACCCCCTTGCATAAGTGGAGAAGTAGCTGTTTCCAGACTGGTGAAAATCTGTCTACATACAAATAAAAGGCCAGAGGGATTTTTCTCAGTTTGTTGATGGAAGTCAGAATGACTGAAATACTGAGAAAACCCAAGTGTGATGTGAAGAATACTGTATGTTCCTGCTGTAGACGGCCCCAGCCTAAAACACTCGATGTAAGTACTTGCAGGGCTTCCTTTGGGGAAATTGGATCACCGTTCCCTTTGTCTGGGCCTGGGCTTCTGCTCACAGTGCTGTCTGTCTGGTTTGGTTCAGTCTTGGTCCAAGGCCCTGCAGTGAGTGGAAGGTAGACCCGGGGAAGGAATGCACGCTGCACCCTTCCCTCAGAGGGAGGTTTTCTAGAATTTGTCCTCAGTAGGCCCTAGCAGAATTCTGTACAACTATGTACCAGATCTCACATGCCACTTGACGTGTAAACTTTTTCATTTTTAGTTTAAACAGCTGAAGCCTATCAATTATTCTGTCGTATTTCTTTGAGGAGGATACATACACACACATATATAGTTTGTATATATTCAAACTGAAATTATTTTTTTCTGTAACTAAGATTCTAAATGCTAACATTTTTCTTTCGGATTGACATACAGTTTTATTAGGACTATTATGGGACATATTTGATTAACCAGCATGAGCTTGTTTGGAAGCACCTCTGTGGGTGCCTGGGGGCAGGGGCAGGGGTCATGATGGTGCCCTCATTGCTCTGCTCTCAGGCGGGTGGCCTCAGATCACAGCCCCTGAGGTCCTAGGACCTGTCTTGGCTCCCTGAGAACTCTCTGCCCCTGTGGGCTGCTCTGTGAGCAGCAAGGAGTGGGTGCAGGGCCAGAAATACATAACAGCAAAAATAAAATAGTATTTTCATAGGGAACACTCATGGAAGTGCTTGCTATGTGTCAAAGCTCTTCTAAAAATTTTATGTACGTTTACTCACTTAACCCTGAAAACAACACCGAGGTTGGTATTGTTATTTAGCTCATTTGACAAAACAAAGAAGGGGATGGCAGAGGTTGGTTCTTACAGAACGTTTACCCCACTCGGGTCAGGGCACTAAGAAAGTGACTTGTCACGTCTCATTTTACTCCTGATGTGCCCAAGTGGTTTCCGCACTATTGCCCTTTTATAGACGAGGGTACCTCACCCAGAACAGGGACTCGCTGTCCTCAGACCCCTCAGGGAGTGTCAGTTTGGTCCCCTCCTCACCCCCAGGTAGGAGCAGAGATGGCAGGTCCTCACCCTCAGGGTGCAGCTGAGCGCAGGCGACAATGCTGGTGACGGGAGGTGGCTGGAGGACGTTGGTCCTCGGAGTTTCCTGATGTCGGAGCAGAGCAAGCTGAGAGGCTGGGCTGTCAACAGCACAGAGAGAAGGAATGCAGCGGGTGGGCAGGGCAGCGACTCGAGGTGGGTGAGCTCTGGGGACCGTCCCTCATCTGTGTAGGACCTGGGCCAGGAGCAGCTCCAACACGGAAGGGCTCTGGTGTTTTCCCCAGAGACACTGCCCACGCTGGGGAAATGACAGGCCCTCTTGGCCAAAGCGGCCAAGGCCCAGGGCTTCACCCTGAGAGGAAAGTGGGTGGCTGCTCAGAGCGTCAGGCTGGGACAGGACTCAGGCACACAGAGGAGGGAAGGCTTCCTGCCAGCAGGATCCTATGACTGTCTGCTAGGAGTGTGCATTATTTTATGGGTTCA
This sequence comes from Neotragus pygmaeus, assembly GCA_006410875.1. Classification (NCBI taxonomy): domain Eukaryota; kingdom Metazoa; phylum Chordata; class Mammalia; order Artiodactyla; family Bovidae; genus Neotragus; species Neotragus pygmaeus. Next base: position 176,106 of record SJYV01012445.1, on the reverse strand, counting down.
AATTTACGTAACTTATGAAGTGTTCAGTGAGATCGAAGAATCTGTTCTGATGGACATGAACATTTTGAGCAGGAGGGTGGACACAGGCCCCGCCAGCATCTCACATGTCAGCTGGTGGTGCATTGTTGAGACAAGTCCAGATTCCTGCAGATCCACTATTACAATTTCCAGAAGTCTGAAAATGTCTTGTTTTGCAATTTCAGAATATTTTAAAATTAGAGAGAGAAGGAGATATATCTTGCTATCTATATTAAATCATACTATCCTAGTAACTGTTAGAACTTCGATGGTCCCCAATGATTTGTATGTTGACTGTTCTATCTTTGAGTGTATTTTCTTAATTTTCATTTTAGAAACAGTTGAGAAATCATACTTAGAAAGTGAAAGTGAATCCCTATAGGGCCTTCGACGCCGGCACAGAATGTTCGCGAGGTTTCTAAGGTGCAGCTTTGGGGCCCTGTGGTCCGGGCCTGTGGGTGATAGTGGGCTGCCTGTTGCCCTTGCGTGTGGGCTCCAGCAGCTGTGAAACCCTCCGTAGAGTTGCTACAATGCGATGGTTAAGAGCCTGGGCTCTGTTGTTGGATAGACCTGGTCTGAACATGAATCCTGCCACTTGGCAGTGGCCGCAGCTGTCCTTTCTTGTGTGTTGAACAGAACTGGTGTCCTCCACTGTGTGGTCTCATGAGGCAGCGCCCTGAGAGCTCTTGGCCCAGCCTTCACCCTCCAGAGAGCTCTTACTGAGGGGTGGGACAACCTCCCGGGTGCTTCATGGGCTGCATGGGCTCAGAGATGGGGTGCTCATGGGGGCTTGTGCCACCTGAACCCCAGGCTCACAAGCACAGCCTGTTCTGGACTTTGGTGTCAAGTAGCTGCTCAAACTTAGGAACAAATGAAATCCATGCCCCCCGGCCCCCTCCAATGCTGGAGGCCACATTCTCCTATAGCCTTGACTCCAAGTGGGGGCCATGGACGAATAGCCTGAGCATCTCAGCTGGAGCTTGTCAGAAACACAGACACTCTGGCCCCCACACTCAGAAGCTGCCTTCCAACAATTCCTGGCAATTCTCCTGTGATGTGCTTACCCCTCCACTCTGACACTCAAGGGGTCACTGTCCTCCAGACACATGAGGACAGCCCTGGGGGCCCCAACCTTCCCACGCCACCCTGTGGGGACCTTTGTACCTGGGCCTCTCACTGTCATTGGCCCAGGTCAAGTCCAGGCCCAGCATCCTGAAGACCTGGGCCACCTGATCCCCTTGGGGTCTCTTCTGTGAATGGAGGCTGCTCCCCTTCTGGGGTTCCCTTTTATGAATGGAGACTGCTCCTCTTTGGGGCTCCCTCTGTGAATGGAGGCTGGAGTCTACTTTGCTAAGTGTCTGACTACCCTGATGGTCGATTTAGGACCCACAAGAGGTGGCCGTGGACTCAGGTCTGGGTGGACATGCCTCCTTCTCCAGCTGATCCTTCAGACCCACAGGTAGGAGGAGCTCCCTACCCCTCCTCCGCATGGGGGTCACTTTCTTTCTCACACTTCAGCTGTAGGCCTGGGTCTACTCTAACACACACACACACACACACACACACACACATATGCACATGTCTGGGCTGTGTTTGGGTGTTTGAGGGTGGTGGAAATGGGATTTGTAGGTCACCTAGGGTCACCTACACCAATCCCTGAGGCTACTAGGCTTGAAACGCTCTCTCTTCCTCCATGCCTCTTTTCAAGCATCCACATTTCATACCCTTGAAGGCTTGGGTCAAGTTCCAGCCCTCCCAAGAGTTGTCCCAGGGGTCCAGCCCTGGAGGTCCATGTCCCACCCCTCTGAGCGTCTCCCTGTCTGTCTCTGAAGCTGGCACTAGTGATTCTGCATGGCTTCCAGTTGTGGTGTGGCCCTGACGTGACCATGTGATCTCGGGGTTAGTCTGTATCCATAAGGTCAGTTACATGCATGCAGCATGTGTGGGTCATCTTATGCCTTGTATGTGAGAAGCAGTGCGCTGAGTGGTGTGTGTGTGTGAGAGAGAGAGACTTTGCCTCTAAGGAAGCTACAACCTAGAAGAGAGGCTAGGACATGACTGGGTAACTAAAACAGGAATCAGATGAAGAGCAGAGAATTAAAGGAGGGAGAGGTCGAGAAAAGGGTGGAAAGGAACCTAGTGGATTGAGTGGCCTCTGGATTAGTCTTAGGGGGTGAAGAGAGGTTTGCAACAAAACCAGTTTGTTTGTAGCAGAGAAAGGCTTCATGGGGCAGCCAAGCGAGGAGAAGGAAGACCATATTTCAGATCTGCCTCTCAGAAGATGAGGGATCTGAGATATCCATCAGGTAAAGTGGCTGGTAGCTCTCAGCTGTAGAAGCTTGGAGAGAGAGGAGAGGTGAGGTGATCTGTGTTCTGCATGCGCCCAGATTTAGACTGGGTGGTCCTAGCTAGTCTTAGCCAGTCAGCACTGCCCAGAGCCTACTCCAAGTCTCTGAAAACAGCTTGGGCCCCCCTTACTGTAGTGATCCCTATGTCAGTAGCCTCCTCCCCAGGGGTGGTTAAGCAGCCTGGTGATACATTACCTTGGCTTGGAGGGTGTACAACTGGAGAAAGAGGGGGGACAATGAAAGCAGGCTTAATCAGTAAGGGCATGTCACAAACAGAGTTTCTAGCAGCTGTCTCCTTATCTGCTGCTCCATCACACTCTTCTGTTAACCCTGAGGGCATGGCTGAGTCTCCTCTGGTGCTGGAGGCCCTCAGGGCAGGCGTGATTGCTCCCCTGGCTGGCGCCAGGAAGGGAAAACCATCAGTCCCCGGGGCTCTTGGCAAGGACATAGCAGCGAGGGAGGCTCTGTGCAGCAGCTGCACCTGTATTCTCCTCCCCTGAAGCCAGAGCCCTAGATGAGGCTTTTGGAGGGCATTTGGCCTGGACCACAGAGATTTGAGGGGCAGACTCAGTGATGCGAATGCACACCAATTTCTCACCTGTGTGACTTTATTTTCCTTCACCCCAAGGATCACAGGCAGAAACCAGCACAGGCTGCCTGCTGGGCTTTGAAGGAGCAGGTCCCAAAGCTGAGCACACACGCCCTCTTCCTGCCAGCAGACAGCAGAGGCTCTTGGCCAAGGCTGTGGGGAAGGCGCCCGGCCCCCTCTGACTCAGCGCCACCCCAGGCTCAGCCGGCTGCCAGCCGCCACCTGGATGAGCAAGGATAGCTCCCACTCCAGCTCTTCTGCCCTGCGGGCCACCCAGGCTCTCCTGGCCTCCAGTGCCAGGGCCTGGCTGCTCTGCAGGGCCCAGGGTCCCAGGTTCTTTCCACGGGGGACACCTGCCTCTCCCTGGCGGGGTCTGTCTTCATGCTGCTCAGAGGGGCAGATCCTGGGAACCACCTGGAAAGGACACGAATGGAGGAGGAGATGGGACTCTGCAAGCCCTGAGCCTACCCTGTGACCCCCTGTGACCCTGGTCACTCTGATAGACTCCAGGCAATACCCAGCTGAACCCTGGGGAAGACGCCAACAGGCTTCGTCCAGGGACTGGCCTCATGCTTAACAAAGAAAAACAGTGCCCCCTGCATTTATGTTGCCTCATTCATGCACAACAACAACTAATTATTTCATTACACAATCATCACGTTTAATAATTTGGAACAATTATTGAATAATTAAACTTTTTCATGGCCCCTCAGCTCATCCTGTTTGTCCCTTCTTTAATTTCAGGGATATTAACACAATGTCTCTTTAAGCATGTTAATATCAGGGATATTAACACAATGTCTCTTTAAGCATGAAAATCTCCAGTTCCTTTATTCGCATAAACGCTGTCACCTGAGGCCCTCAGTGCAGCGGTGCTGGGTGCCTGCACCTCATCCCATGGCTGCCCCCAGGAACTAGCCCTCCAGCTTACTTGGTCTCTTGGGATGGGTCTGGCTGTGCTCAGGGGAGGAGTGACAGACACACTGGGTGGGGCACTCAGAGTGCTGTCTGCATTTGGGCTTCTCTGGAGCCGCTGGAAGGGTCTGTGTGTTTTGTGGCTGTCACATGACACACTGTGCCTTGTGTGCACACAAGATAAAATTTCACTTGCTTGTTAAAGCATAGATGTCCTTTCTTGTGCTTTGGTCTTGAGAGGACAGCTTGACTAAGATGAACCCATTTTTCAGACCCCCCAACATCCAGACTCAGGCAGGAGCTTTGTACTCAGGGAGCGTCTTGGCTCCTGGGGTCGCTGGCAGGAGTGACCTCCTTGGTTGTGAAGAGGGAGGCCTTGGTGAGCAGTGTTTCTGGACATTGAAGCCTGGTGACAGGGGTGCATAACCTTGCATCCCCTGCAACCCATGGTATTGCCTGTCTTCAGCAACTCAGCAAGATGGGAACTAGGGGGACATGGAGGAGGCACTGGGCTTGGGTGCAAAAGTCAAAGGAACACCAAAACCTCAGGTCAGGAGAAAGAGTATTCTAACACAGTATCAGGAATCCATTTGTCCACTCAAGGCCTGCAAGCTGGCATTGCTTCAGTGACGAGGTCAGAGCAGACACAGCTGAGTTGTCACTGTGTCTCATGCCTATGCCCCTCCAGCTTTGCCAGGTCTACACCTCCAGGGACTGAGCTGGGATGGGACTGCATCTCACAGAAAACTCTTTGTTTAGGCCACAGCTGGAAAAGCTATTAACATTTTCATGGTACCCTTTCATGCCCTTCCCTAGTCTTTCCAGGCCATCAGTTTACTTAGAAACCTGTTCCCCTGCCTATACATGTAGCACTGTCCCCCAGGATGAGCCCTCTATCTGCCAAACACAACAGGTAAAACTGGTGGGCCTTCTGGTCCGAGTTGGTTGTTTTGTTCCGAACCCTTTTCTATAGAAGACACTGTGACCCTGTGGGCCCCACATCATGAGACCCAGCTGTCCATGGATGCCTCAGGAGCTGAGATGGTGGTCTTATGGGCTTACCACACATGGATTGCCTTTGCTAGGTGGCAGTTGGCTTGTTCTGTCCTCTTCTTTCTGGAGCGCTAAGGCTTGAGCAGTGAGCTGGAAGAACTCCTCATTCAGCTCATCCAAATTGTCTTCCACCTGCTGTATCTTCCTCTAGAAACAAGGGACACATGGTCCTCATTACTGTTCCTTTTATTCCAATTTCACTAAAAACCCACTGAGCTGCTCCATGACAGGTGGGGCCATCAATGCTGGATGTGTGGAGTTGAAATGCGTCTATTCTTGAAGAGCTCAGTACCTAAAGAAAAGGGAATGCAGGCCTACAGTCTGGTATAGTGAGAACTGTGTGGAGGGATGTGCAGGGCCTATGGGAGCAAAAAGCAGGAGGCCTAACATAGGCAGTTGCGATCAGGGAGAGCTCTCTGAAAGACGGGAGACATTGCAACTGAATGTTAACAAAAAGGAATTTCTTGGATGGACAGCTGAAGAAGTAGGGCATGCCAGGCAAAGGCAACAGCATGTGTGGAAACACAGAGCTATGAGAGAGCACAAGGAACTTTCATCTATCTCTCAGTTCACCCAGTTCCATCCATGCATCTTTCCATCCACCCATCCATCTATGCATCCATCCATGCATCTATCCATCACAGCGTTCATACATGGATCCATTTATCCATCCATTTGTACGTCCATCCATTCACAGATAAAGAAAGATTTATTGAGCACCCATTATGTGTCAAGCCAATGGCTGATTATGGAACTCCATTAGTGAACTCCCATGAGGTTTGTAGTCTGTAAGGAAAGGCAAACATAGAACAAGGAATTATCAGTGACAAATGTTACCCAAGGAGATGCTCAGCTTGGTGTGGGAAGTAGTCAAAGTTCAGTTTGGTGGTAGCATGCATTAATAATTTGTTTGGAAAAGTGGACAGAGATGATGCTGGAGACATAGGAGTGGTGGCTGGGGACAGCAAGCTGTGAGGGGCCTTGTGTGCTAATTGTGGCTACAATGGCAGAGACTTTCTTATTGATTTTTTGGGAGAGTGAGTGTTTTCTGATTAAAAATAGCTTATCTCAGGCACTCTTATAGGCAGAGATGATTGTGTAGCTGAGTTTTGCCCAATGCTTTCCTGAAAGGTTTAAATTTTGTACTCTTCGACTAGTGGAATAAGAGAGTGTTTATTTTTTTATTCCTCACAATTACTTAGTGCTTTAGTCAGATTGGTATCACCAACTGAATGGCCATGAGTTTGAGTAAACTCCGGGAGTTGGTGATGGACAGGGAGGCCTGTTGTGCTGCAGTCCACGGGGTTGCAAAGAGTCAGTCATGACTGAGCCACTGAATTGAACTGAACTTGGTCAGATATTTTAGGTAGATAAAAAAGGGTATTAATTTAATTTTTTTCCTGATTCTTTGAACATTCTAATACAAAATTTTTTGTGTTTCCTTCCTCTAAGGCCATTTGCACATTTTTTCTAAAAGAGTAAAAATGTCTACTAATGGTAACATTTTGGCCTAGAGGTTTTTTATTATTATGTGATCATACCTTACCTTTGGGATTTTTTTCCCCATTGTTTTGAAAATTCTTTTAAACCTTCACCTCTTACCCTTGTGAACATCATAGAAATCAATGAATACTTGTTGATTGAAAGAATGCTTTTCTTGACCAGTATTCTCCAATTCTAATTTCCTGTGTCTCAGAGTCGTATACGGTGTGTAGGTGACAAGCAGGCTGGAGGGTGGGCAGTTTCCCTACATCATCCCACGTTGCTGGGCTGTGCCCCGCCTCCCCCCGCCCCTGCCNTGCTTTTCTTGACCAGTATTCTCCAATTCTAATTTCCTGTGTCTCAGAGTCGTATACGGTGTGTAGGTGACAAGCAGGCTGGAGGGTGGGCAGTTTCCCTACATCATCCCACGTTGCTGGGCTGTGCCCCGCCTCCCCCCGCCCCTGCCACGTTGCCCGGCCCCTACCTGCAGCTCAGGAAAGGCTCCCTGCCTGTGCGCAGGGGCAGGGCTCACAGGGCCTCTTCCTTTGATGTAATCCCGGGGGTGCCATCCAGCTCTCAGCTGCCTCTGGGGGCTGAGAAAAAGAGGGGTGAGAAGCACTCTCTCAGGCCTCTGCTGCTGGTGGTCCACCCGCTTGGCCGCATTTAACATCTCCCCAGGGAGTCTGAGATTAGGGAAAGACGAGATATGAGACTTAAACATGAAGGACACACACATAGGTCCCCTGAAGCTGGACAACAGGACCCAGGCAGCCTTCTTTGCCCACGGTTGGTGACTTCTCAGTGCCAGGAGCAAAATTCACGCCCGGCACATGTAAATGAGGCGCACTGAGATCAGAAAATCTCTCTGCCTTCCCATATCTGCCTAAAAACAGGAATTACCTTTTAAAGGGCTCCCTTCCCCTCTCTACCAGGAGGCTCAGAGGATAATCATTGGAGGCACACGACCCTCACCAGCCCAGAGATACCTCCAGAAGAATTTACATAGACACTAGTCCCTGCACCATGACACTCCCCTGTATCTAACGTCCCAAGATCTGTGACCCTAGAAACCCAAAGTCCTTTACAGTTATCTTGTCACTTCTCTAAAATGTGTTCTTAGAGTTACCACAGTTCCAACCTTCCCTTCATGTTATTCTGCACTGAGGGCCCCACACATGGGCCATGGACGCGTGAATGAGCTGTTTTCTCTTGTTGCCTGTGTGAGAACCTGAGATGGGTAGAGGAAAAAGATTTTCCCTCCTCTGCATCAGCTGGCTGTGCCTTCTCTGGCTACGTGCTCTCCTGGGTCCAGGGACTGCCATCTGCTGTTGTCCTGCCAGGCCAGGAGGAGGCCTGCTAGTCCGTGTAGGTGCCTGGACCTGTACACCCTCATACGTCTCCTTTATTATGCTGTTCTCAAATTGTCCACCTGTTTCCTGCTACAAGCCTGGTCCGTACATGGATGTCTTCTTCAGAGTCCCCTCAGGCTGCTCAATTCCAGATCTCAGTTTTCACACCTAGAGGCAAGATGGCTGGAAGGTGTCCAGAGAGCTTTTGGGCCTCGGGGATGGGCCTCGGGTCTCAAGCCAGACCTGAGTGCTCTCACTATTGTCTCAGGTCTCAGTCAATGCTGCTGTCCTCTAGGAAGACCCTTCCCCAACACCTGCTGCTAGGACTACCCTTATTTAAAGCCTATCTTATCTTTCCTGACCCTTACAAATGTCTTTAAACTTCTAGAAGTCTTTCATTATAATCACTTGTTCCTCTAGACTCCGTCAGCCCTGCATCAAAGGCAGCAGTAAACATTCTCCTGACATGGAACAACGGACTGGTTCCAAATTGGGAAAGGAGTACCTCAACGCTGTACATTGTCACCCTGCTTATTTAACTTCTATGCAGAGCACATCATGTGAAATTCCAGTTTGGATGAAGCACAAGCTGGAATCAAGATTGCTGGGACAAATATCAGTAACATGAGATATGCAGATGACACACCCTATGGCAGAAAGCGAAGAGGAAATAAAGAGCCTCTTGATGAAAGTGAAAGAGGAGAGTGAAAAAGTTGGCTTAAAACTCAACATTCAGAAAACTAAGACCATGGCATCCGGTCCCATCACTTCATGGCAAATAGATGGGGAAATAATGGAAACAGTGACAGATTTTATTTTCTTGGGCTCCAAAATCACTGCAGATGCTGACTGCAGCCATGAAATTAAAAGATGCTTACTCCTTGGAAGAAAAGCTATGACCAACTGAGATAGCACATTAAAAAGCAGAGACATTACTTTGCCAACAAAGGCCCATCTAGTCAAAGCTATGGTTTTTCCAGTAGTCATGTATGGATATGAGAGTTGGACTATAAAAAAAGCTGAATGCTGAAGAATTGATGCTTTTGAACTGTGGTGTTGGAGAAGACTCTTGAGAGTCCCTTGGACTGCCAGGAGATCCAACCAGTCCATCCTAAAGGAAATCAGTCCTATTCATTGAAAGGACTGATGCTGAAGCTGAAGCTCCAATACTTTGGCCACCTGATGGGAAGAACTGACTCACTGGAAAAGACCCTGATGCTGGGAAAGATTGAAGGCAGGAGGAAAAGGGGTTGACAGAGAATGAGATGATCGGATGGCATCACCAACTCAATGGACATGAGTTTGAGCAAACTTTGGGAGTTGGTGATGGACAGGGAAGCCTGCTGCAGTCCATGGGGTTGCAAAGAGTTGCACATGATGAGCACCTGAACTGAACTGAACTGAAACATTCTCTTGGGTGGCCCTCATGGAGCTGCTGGGAGGTATTGTCTCATGATCCCCAGTGTCCAGTGTCCATTGTCCAGAGCAGAGTCCAGTCAGGGATTCAGGTCTCCGGACTCCTGACCTGCATTTCATTTTTGTGGTTCTCTTTCTGGCAACCTGGACCTCCAGGGGCCCCAGCCTGGCAATGTAAGCAGAAGAGTCTGGGCTCTTCTCTTTCCTTCAGAAGACTTCAATCATCTGTATAAGCGCTCCAGGACTTTCAGTCAGGAAGCCAAGAGGAGAGATGTCTCTGGGAGGATGGGCTGTGGTGGTTTTGGTGCAGGGATTAGAGGGGTGAGCATTCAGCGTCAGCAAGTTTGAGAGTCAGACGCCCTGGGCTGCAATTCAGGTCCTCCTGTAACAAAGCCGTTCTGAGCCCCAGCTACCTCACCTTTAAACTAAAGGATAGTACCACTTCACAGGGTTGTTGTGAGGATCAGATAACAGACAAAGTGCTTATTTCAGTATCAGTAAACACAGTCAATGATTTTGCCACTTCATCTCCTCAACTTGGAGGAACAAAAGAGACTGTGGGTCTCCACCTGAAGAGAAATGGGAGTTAGAGGAAAGAGAATCAGAAGGAGGAGCAGGAATATGAAGTCTGGGGTCACCTGGAGTGAATGTGGCCTCTTTCCCATGGGTGGGGACAACCCCAGTAAGTAACATGAGTTCTGATGAGGTCCTCAAACTGGCAACCCCTTCGCAAACCTGGGTGGCCATGACAATGGGGGCTAACAGGGGCAGGGAGCCCCAAAGACTTGTAGCTGGATCAGAATGTGTTGAGGCTCTAAATCTGGTGGTGAAAAATAAGAACCTTGGTGTTAGGGGGCTTAGGGTGTTCATGCCTGCCCACCTTGGACTTTGGTGCTCCTCAGGGGAGGGCAGAGGCTGGGGCTTGGGGAGCACGTCATTCACCAGCTGCGCATCTTTTTGACAGGCGGAGACAGGCTGTCCACCAACCCGACCAGAGNTTAGGGGGCTTAGGGTGTTCATGCCTGCCCACCTTGGACTTTGGTGCTCCTCAGGGGAGGGCAGAGGCTGGGGCTTGGGGAGCACGTCATTCACCAGCTGCGCATCTTTTTGACAGGCGGAGACAGGCTGTCCACCAACCCGACCAGAGGCCTTGGAAAGGACAGACAGTCCTGTAACTTTCCTCTGTTTCTGGGCCCGGAAAAGAACAGTGAGGGACCAGGACGTCACTGCTAACTTGACCTGGACAGGTGTGCTGACCTCAGTGTGGGATGCCATGTCTCTGGGGAGCCTGGCCGCTGACTGCTGGGTGCTCCTAGGGGCCCCAAGCAGCTGCCCAGAGTCAGTTAAGACCTGATCAGAGTGGTGGTCTCCCTTGTCTGTGCCCCTAGGTCCCCTGGGACATGTGGGCCACAATGGACTCTGCCCTGCTGCACAGGGGTGCCACACTGAGAACCCATAGGCCCTCCAAGTACTCAGTGCCTCAGACGTGCTGCCCTCAGCAGGAACTGGGGGCCGGGCCCCTCTTGATTGTCCTGCGAGAGGCCAGGTCAGCTAGCAGATGGTGGGGCATTGTCTCCAACACACTTCTTGGAGGAGGCTCAGAAGCGATGGAGCAGGGGCACCCAGAGCACAGGCCAGGAACCTGAGGCCCAGGTATGTGTGAGCCTGTGTATGATGCACGTTGAGTGTATGGGTGTGAATGTGTGGTGAGTGTGAATGTGCACTGAGTGAACATGCATGTGACTGTGTGTGTGTGTGATGCATGTGCACACATGAGTGAATGGGTATGAGTGTGTGTGGCTGTGTGCTGTGCACACATGCATGTGAGTGTGTATGGTGTGTATGATGCACATGTACACATGAGTGTATGGGTGTGAGTGTGTGGTGAGTGTGTGGTGTGTGCGTGTGTGTGCCTGTGCGCCTAATGAGTCTGCACACAGTCAGGCTGTGGTTGCCCCCAGGTGTTCACCTTTCTCAGGGCCCCAGTTGGTGGCCCACATGCCTGAGAAAGTGCGGTTGCCAGGGCCGCGATGGCTCGGTCCAGCTCCACATGACAGCCTGGGAGGGACACACTGGGGGTGCAGCCTGGGGGGAAGAACACAGAGAACCCCTCAGACATCCCCTCATCCATCACAGCCGCCCGTTCATGGAGTTGGTGTGTGTACCTCACTTTTCCTCTAGGCTGTCACCGCACCGGCTGGACACCCAGGGGCGGAGCCTGAAGGAAGCATCCTGCTGCCTTGAGTCCAGATGGTGTCCCCCTCTCTGTACTTCTTATTCCTAACTGCTTCTAAACTCAGAGATCTGCCCCTCTGGTATTCATGCCTCTGTCCAACTCAGAACCCTGCTGTGGTGTGGGCCCCCAGGCCGGCAGGCATACACTGTATGCTGCACACCTCTGAGTCACACAGTGAGTGTCCTGGGTTAGAGGAAGATTTTTTTTTTTGTCCTTTTGATTTGCTAATGCTTTGCCACATATTATTTTTGAAAATTTGGCCAACACAAAGGAAAAATGGAACCCCAGCATTCAGCTTGCAATAGTACCCGCCTTCTAACCCAGCTCCCATCAGCGCCCAGGACAGAGGGCAATGATTGGTCTCAGGCAAACTTCAGAGGAAGTGTGCTCTGTCCTTCGCCTCATGATCACTTGGCTGGATATCTCAGCCCAGAAGGTACAGACGAGGAGTTAAAGAAGAGATGGTTTGCAGGGAAGGTCAAGGAAAGCTCTGGATGTCATTGCTGAGTCCCCAGGGTCTTCCAGGCCACACTTGCACACTCACACTTACACCCACACGTTTACACACAGTCACCCCCCCACACTGATACACATTCACACACACACTCCCACACATGCATATCCACCCAAACCCCATACACACGCACACTCACACACTTACAAACACACCCCCCACATGTTCACACATACACTCGACATACTCACATACATTTACACATACACTCAGCCCCCACACTCACGATTCCTACATACACTGATACACACTTACACACTCACACACACATGCATCTGCCAGGGAGGGTTTCTGGCATCTCTGCCATGCCCCCTGACTCCACCCCCTGCCCCGGGCTGGGACCTGGAGGATGCTGACTGTGGAAAAGTGACACAGCTGTCTGGACCTTAGCCCCCACACCACTTTCCAGGGAGTGGACTTCACTGAGGAACTACCTGCCTCCCCCAAAGGGCCAGGGAGCTCCGTGGGGGCTGTGGCTGGGCTCAGAGCCCGAGTCTGGTAGTGACTGGAGAGCTTGTGGGGTCTAACAAGGCACGTTCCTGCATGCTGTCAGCTGCAGATGGAGGCATATAAGTCCTGTGAAGCAGGGAGTGGGCTTCTGGGCCAGCTGCGCACTCTCTGTGGACGCTGGGAGGGTTCTTTAGCCTCTTTAGGCCTGAAATTCCTTATCCGTACAATGGGGATGCGGTAATACCACTCAGGTTTCCTGTAACAACTGAATGGGTTAGTGGAGGTGATGTGAGTACAGTCATCACACAGTGCAGGACTGTGAGGTCAGTGCTGGAAGCTAGGCTCCAGGGCCTTTGTGGCCCCAGGGAGTGGCACTGGACCCATTCCTCTGTCAGACCCCTGTGCATGCTAGTGGCCTCCCAACCTGGGGATGTCTCTCCCTGGCCCTGTGCCCAGGACCATCTTCTTTGATCAGGTTAGATGCTCTCTGGTTTTGGCACCGAGTGGGATGAACCATGTGAAACACTGTTGGGCCTTGATATCACAGCTTTTCACCTGCTGCCCCACCCCTGGGTACTGGCCTCGCACCTGGCAGACGCTGCTTGGGCTCCCCAGGAGAAGCTGTGTTGTGGCTGCTCCACGAGTCTGCGCTCTGTCCAGTGCATGTCCTGGCAGTAGCCCTGCCCCATGTCTCTGGATCTCCAGCCCTGCCCAGCACTGGCCGCTCTGTTGCACTGAGGCTTTGCAGGAGGTCCTGGAGGAACCAGGGCTGGGTCACCCTCTCAGGTTGGGTGTGGTCCTCCGTCTTAGCTCAGGCGATTCTCAGAAGNTGGATAAGATTTGGTTGATGCATCAATTCTGCATCGTGAAAGACTAAAAGACTCTCCAGGATTACTATGGATTTCTAGGGAAATTATTTTCTCCTTAGTCCTAACTCTAAACTCTGCCTTCTTTTATGGGTGGTCTCACTGTCTTCTTTATGCTTTTTCTGTTTTACATAATATCAATCTAAACATTAAATCTTCTCTTAATTTTCACAATTTCTATGCATAGAGCATTTTTTGTGATTAGTAGATATGAATAAGAAATGTTGGAGTCTGTGAAGAGTATTTTAAAGTGTAGCAATATTAACTTCAAATTGTACCCAAGACCATCCTCATATTTTTTTTTCTTGTTAAAGACTCACCAAGAGCTGTGTTTTTGTTTTGTTTTGGGCCTTGCAGAGTGGAATGCGGGATCTTTGCTCCCTGACTGGGGATCGAGCCTATGTCCTCTGCAATGAAAGTGCAGTCTTAACCACTGGATTGCCAGGGAAGTCTCCTGTCCTTATTTTTTAAAATATGTTTGCCCTAGCACTGGAGAATTTTCACAAACAGTATCACTCCAAGCGCTGGCTGAACCTTATTCTATGTCATGATCCCTCTTTCCCTTACATCTTTTAGTAACAAAACAAATTTCTCTCATCTTCTCATATAGAATAGCTATCTATCTGTTTATTATACTCAGTGACTCACTCTCCAACCTGAGCTGCTTATCAAGATATTTACTCAGTAGATACGCTTGTCCTCTGAGGAACAATTATGACGTCAGTTGTTATAGTGATAACATTTCACTCTCCCATTTTCTATCCCACTAAAATGACTGCAGTTTCCTGCAAAGGCACGCCAGTGTTGTTCTTTTTCTGTCTCTCTTGAGTGCTGAGTGAAAAGAAAATCAAACCTAATGAGCCTGGGCTATACCCAACTCATTTCCTTGCCTCTCTTTTCTTCCCCTTAGAGGGTGGAGATTAGGTTCTCTTTAAGGTGTTGCTTTCTTTGCATAAACTCTTCTTCTTTGCCTAGGTGAGGAAGGAAGAATTTACTCTACTCTACTCTCTGGGTGGGTGCGATTTTCAGTTTGGGGGAGATTTTGATGGGAGTGAAAGTGAGATCTAGAGATTGCACAGTAAGGAATATGCATAAACCAGAGAACTCCAACCTATGCAGATTTCTGTTATTAGCCAATTGGAGACCCTCTTACTCATGACAGTGGCATGTCAGAGATGGTGAGTAGTTTGTTTCTATTCGAAATCCATTCATTCATTCATGAAAATTTTTTTTGGCATGACTTTATAAGAGACTTCTAAGGAAGTCAAACATGACTGAGACAGAATCCCTTGTTGAAAGAGCTTCTGATTCAGTAGGAGAAATAAAAGAACAAAATACCTACCCAGTTTGGCAGTATTGATGTCCCCTTGGAAAAGGGAGCTCTAACTGAGTCACTGCAATAAGAGTTATTTGTGGTACAGTTCCTGTGGAATTATACTCTCTTCTTTGTACTGGGCAAATCTTCCAGGAATCAGCTCCTTTCTTGGAGCCCCAGGAACCAAGGTCCTCAGAGAATGGAAAGCTGCAGAGAAGTAGCAGCTTCAGCGCCTGCACACACAGCTGGCCCCAGGCTGGTTGGGGGCTGCGGGAGGCGAGCCGGCAGGAGGGGACTCACCGGTCTCCAAGGGGCACAGGCTCCACGGGCATGAGAGGCTCCCCGAGGCCCCTCCACCGAGGCCCCCGAGCCCTCACAGGGCAGGCCTGGGCCAACAAGGAGGGTCTCAGCACGAAGCCCAGGCTGGTCAGCAGTGTGGTTGCCAAGCCAACAGCCAGCAGCACCCCTGCGGGGGTGGGTGTGGGTGGGGAGCTGAGAGGAGCAGTCCCCACTTTCTCTTCCTGCTGCCTCTGGGCTCTAACCCCCCTGAGACCCTGTTAACAGCCCTCACTCCTGCCTCTGGGTGTAACCCAGTCACCATCCTATGGGGGTCCTCCTCCACCCTGGATTCTTTGGGGGTGGGGCGGGAGGCCTTCCCGGGATGCTGCTGCTCCGCCCTCCTCTGGCCACCCCAGGGCCAGGCCCTTGAGCCTCAGCTGCTATGGACCGCCTGTCTCCCCACTGGCCCCTTGGAGAGGCTCAGCCTGGACAGCAGACCTGGCTCATGAATACGGAAGGAAGAAGGTGGGAGACCCACAGAGGAGGCAAGAACAGGCATCTCTGGACACCTCCACTCAGGGTTCTGCTCACTGAGGCAGGAACCCCAGGACCCATGGGAGCAGGGGGTAGAGACAGGAGGCCCAGGAGAGAATTTCAATATTCCTTGCCTGGCAGAGGAAGGCCAGGTTCAAGGATAAGTTTGTCGTCTTCAAAGCTGTGCCCAGGGTCGCAGGCTGGAGCTTGGTCCCTCTGCCCCCTGTAACCCTGCTCCTCCGTTCTGTGGTCAGTACCTGAGATTGCCACCCAGTCTGGGCCCAGGTTTGGCGGCTGGTGCCTGAGGACACCATGCCTGGCAAGCTGATAGGGTGAGGATGGCTGCACGGGGGACAGGTCCGGGTCGCAGGCCACCCCTTGCTCCTTCACCAGCACCACGGCCAGGCTCTCAGGCAGCCCGTTGTCCTGAAACACGTACGTGCCTGGATCTACAAACCGGTGAGCAAACCTGGGGGTGAAGGGCCAGAATATGGGGACAGTCTGAAGGTCACGAGCCGTGGAAGGGGCTCCCCCTAGAGTAACGTGGCCCAGGGAAGCCGCCCATGACCTCCACCCCTGACATGTTCTGAGGCCCCCAGTCTCCCCCGTGCCCTCCTGGAGCCCACCCTGGAGAGGCTATGACCTGCACTTCAGGAAGCAGGTAGCCTCAGCACAGTCACCTGGAGAAGCTGAGGTGGGTCTCCCGCACCAGGTGTTCGAGCTGCCTGAAGGCCCCGAAGTCCCAGTGGGGGTTGCTGTTGAACAGGTGCTGTGTCTGGTACACGGGGTAGTGACTGGCCGAACGATCTGTGGAATGAGCCGCTTGGCCTGAGCTCCAGGGGCTTCTGAAACTGCAGCCCGGGCAGCCCACACCCTGTCCCCAGGACGCTGTCCTGTGAAATAAACCTGGTGCCAGGTGAGACCCTTCCCTCTCGGTCCACAGAGAGAGATGCCCCCCTGGGGTGAGCACAGCCACATGCCCGGTGCCCTCTGGGGTGGGGTCTGTCCACCTCTGAACCCTGGCAGGTGGCACAGGGCAGGCACACAGCCAGTGGTCAGTTCCTGCTAGGAGGGCAGATGGGCAGAAGCATGGGTCTGGGTCTGGCCACTCCCTCTGACCAGGCCTGTCTCCTGCCTCCCAAGACGTCACAGAGGAGAAGACTGAGGTTGAGAGGTAGGGCTACCCAGGCCCGTGGGATTACGGGTGAGCTGGGCCTGGAAATGTCCAAGCCGGGGTTCACTCTGTGCGAGTTCTTTTCTTTTCTCGCCCCATTGCCCTTGCACTGCTTCATGTGGGGGAACTTGGGCAGCTACTCCACGCGTGAAACCAAACCCTCAATCTGCTTCTATGAGGGCTGGGTGTTTGTTCTATTCAGATCTGATTAACGCTGAGATCTTCAGCCATGCCTGGAGAATTACCTCCTCTTGAACCGTCAATGTGTGTCTGTGCGCTGTCTCTATACTGATTGCTAAAGCACTTAGAAAGATAGTTTACATTTGTGAGCTCTCTGCCCCATGTTTTTGCTCTTGAAATCCATTCTTTAAAAAACATACTGGAGAAGAAAAAAAAGGCTGGCCAGGCACTGGCCGCCCTCTTGCCTCTGTCTCATTGGTTACCTTGTGTCAGTGATGTCGTGATGTGTATGTGTGTGTGTGTGTGAGAGCAGGTGAGGCACCCAGCCTCACCTTAACCCCCAGGGAAGCACCGGGTGGGAGAACGGCAGGGAGTCAAGTCTGCTGAGGGCCTGACCAGTGCTCAGTGTGTGGAGGGTGAACGCTGAGCCTCTCCCACCAATGAAGCTGTTTCAGAGGAGCACCCAGGCTTGTGCTGTGAGGTTTCAGTGGTGGGGGAGGGGTGACACAGAGAGGCAGGCTTCATCTCATTATGGGAAAGACGATCCTTATAAATCAAGGCGTCCAAGATGGACAGGCTACTGAGCAGGTGTAGGGTCTGACCCTGGCACAGGGCAGCCCTGCAAGCGGGCTGGAGCACAGGTCAGAGGACACCTTGGTGAGACCTCTCTCCTCCCAAGGTGCAGAGGTCTGGCAACCCCACTCGGAGTTGGAACAGCAGGTCTGAGATATGGAATCCAGGCCCCAGTGAAATGACCGGTCAGGTCAAGAGCAAGGGCGCAGCCCTGGCCTGTGACTCGCTGCTGCAAATCTGGGTATGTGAGGTCACTGGACACCTGGGCGGGGAATGGTGAAAGAGTCAGGGCGGGACTCACTGTAGGGAAGAATGTGAAGCTGGAAAAGAACCACGTCCCCCGCTGCCAGGCAGACCACTGGGTTTGGAATGTAGGGGTGGATGCTGGGATCCTGTGGGGCACGGTGCCCCGGGCCTGGGGTCCAAGGTTGCCTCTGCTGCCTTGGGCTGGACACAGCTGGACCTGGGAAAGTTTGGGGGAGGAAAGCTGGAGGACCAGGGCCTGTCTAGGGGCCCCATGCCTACCTTTGCACCCCACCCCCAGTTTAGATTCCTTTTAAGGAGAAAAGATCATCTTCCCACATGACCTGTGACCCCTGTCAGACTGGGGGATCCCTCACCCCTCCAATCCCCACTGGGAAAGCTCACCGAGGAAGAAGGCATCAAGTGTATCCCCACTGGAGAAGACCAAGCCAAGGAGGCCGTGGGGGCTGCACAGGATGAGATGGACCCTGGCACTGCCCTGGAAGGACGGGTCTGGGCCCAGTGTGCTTGTTACCTCCTAAGGACAAAGCACAGCACTGAACACCTTGGGGGAGGGGCAGGGAGACTTGCAGCATTGGGTGGACAGAAGCCCAGACCAATCCCTGGCGAGGCTTGACAAGGCTTAGTCGTGCCCACCCCACCTCCCCCAGGACATGTCTCCTTCCTCACTGAACTTGTCCAGGTGACGTCCTGACCCTGGGCTCTTTCTTGTCTTCAGGAAACACCCCTGACTTAACTCAGGCCTTTTTCTTTCTTTTCTCTCCACCTGCAAACGTCTTACTTATAGAGCAACTCAGAAACCTCACTCCATCACCCCAAATCTGCTGTCCAGTCCTGGGCCAGATGACCCTTCCAACCCTTTCAGTGGCGAGCAGACACAGTGGTCTAGAACCTCTGGTGCAGAAGCATCCAGAATGAGCTGGACCTGCATCCAGGCCCCGGTCCTCTGTCTCAAGGCCCTGAAGAGAGCCAGGGCCACACCCTGGTGATCAAGAGACAGGCCTATTCTGTAGCTGGAGGTCTGGGCTGGACAAGACTCTAGTTGGGCGGCTGCAGGGTCACACCATCTCTGTGATGTGTGGAGTGCCTACTGGGAAGTGAAGCTGATGGTTTCCAAGGCCCTCTGGTGTTCAGAAGGGATGGTTGACACTGACATGAGGAACACCACTATTGCCTCCTGCCTGCCCTTCCCTGCAGCCGCAGATGGACATTCATCCAGGCAGCCAAGGACCAGGCGGGTGGGCTGGTTCAGAGACGGGTGGTCTCTTCACCTTCTGGCTTTTTTAGATGGTGTCTGAGTTTTCCTCTGGAGAAGGAAATGGCAACCCACTCCAGTACTCTTGCTTGGAAAACCCCATGGATGGAGGAGCCTGGTAGGCTACAATCTATGGGGTTGCAAAGAGTCGGACACGACTGAGCGACTTCATCTTCATTTGAGTTTTCTGCAGCCGCCAGGCCTGGGCGGCTCTGTCTTTCCTTCTCCAATGGGCAGAGCTGCCCTTCCATTCCAATCCTTCCTTGAGCTGGGCTTACCCTCTGGATGCTGCCTGCAGCCTCATCCTTCATGCTGAGGATCAGCTTCCTGCTGGGACCCCAGGCCAGGGAGAGCCGGGCAGCCCTGGCCAGACACTGGGCGTCACAGAGCTCCTCTGCGGAGATGTACTCTTGGCACTTGCAGCTGTGGGAGAGGATGGGATCCATCTCGGGTGGTGTGGGGCCATGTGGGCCCCTCCAGAGGGATGTGAGCTGCCTGCTCTCCCCGAGCTGGGGCTGCGTTTTCTGTGGGGAACCTGTGGTGACTGGACCACACATGCTCATGCCCTGCTCCTGCACTGGCTGGGGCATCTCCCAGGATGAGAGCCACACTTGGGATGATAACCTCATCCTGGGGGTGGGGTGGGAGAAGGCTCAGCACTTTGGCTTGGCTTCCTGCCAGGAAGAGGGATGCGAGAGCCGGTGGTTCAGCCAGAACTCTCTTGTTTATCTTCCCCTCCACTGCCCACTCCACCCAGTGCAAAGCTCAGCTGGCAGTCTAGAACTCGGTGCCAAATCAGGAACCCCTTGGCTCAGCGTCCAGTCTGGGTCAGCTCCTGGCAGTTGTTGGGGGCCAGGGCCTGGGGTGTGGATCTCACTCTCCCTGCTCCAACACCTCCTCAGCCTGGCTGCTTGTCCCCACCGCTCTGGCCTTGCACCCTGCTTGAGGTATGCACACAGGGGGCTTTCTGGGAGGAGCTTGTAACATGTGGTTCAACCTGGGTCCTGCTTAGGCCTCTGGGACGGGCCCTCTGGGAACAGTCAGGACCTGCCCTGGGTTGTGGCTTCACTGTGGTCTTAGCAGCTTGTCATCACTCACATGCCCAGCTTCATGTTGAGCTGGCCTCCCGCTGGGTGACAGAAGGAAGAGCAGTTGTGCTGTCGGGGGGACACACAGGTACGGGTGGCCGCCAAGAGGACTTCCCCAGGCAGGCAGCGCTCCACGACCTGTGAACGGGGAGGAGGGCCCTGACCTCAGCACCTGCAGCCTGGGGGCACCAGAGAACATTCCAGAGACAGTGCAGTGTATCGGGGAACCAGCCCTTACAGGCCCGAGTAGGCACTCAAGGAGCCGGCTAGTTGGTGAAATGAAGGACAGATGCCCTGATGGCTCTAGAGAGCAGCTCCTCGTCCAAGCTGAGGGCCCTCAGCTGAGCTCAGACATGGGGAAGTCCCGGGAGCTAGGCTGGTGAGTGCTTTTCAAACTTCAGTGAATATCATATCTATTTGGGGGCTGGTGGAAACCCAGTTTTCTGGGTCCCACTCCTGGAGTTTCTGAGTCAGTGGGTTTGGGGTGGGGCTTGAAGGTTTGCATTTCTAACAAATTTCCAGGTAATGCTGATACTGTCAGAGTCAAGATCACACTTGGAGAATCACTAGCTTCCAAGGTGGCGCTTGTGGTAAAGAACCCATCTGCCAATGCAGGAGACATAAGAGAACATGGGCTCAGTCCCTGAGTTGGGAAGATTCCCTGGAGAAGGGAATGGAAACCTACTCCAGTATTCTTGGCTGGAGAAGCCCATTGACAGAGGAGCCTGGTGGGCTATAGTCCATGGGGTCCCAAAG
This sequence comes from Neotragus pygmaeus, assembly GCA_006410875.1. NCBI lineage: Eukaryota > Metazoa > Chordata > Mammalia > Artiodactyla > Bovidae > Neotragus > Neotragus pygmaeus. The sequence goes on along the minus strand of SJYV01012445.1, from coordinate 155,452 downwards.
AATCGGACATGACTAAAACAACTTATCATGCACACAGTCTACAAGAAGGCAGGGGAGAGGAGCTCAGACAGGGGTGGACCTCAGGAAAGTGAGAACAACATGACTTTGGGCTCCTGGGGACACTGGAAGCCAGCCAGGCTGGAGCCGTGGCCGGGGCTGGTGCCTGTTTCCATCTGGTAGGGATAAAGCAGCCTCAACCTGTTCTCCTATCAAGGAGCAGGGTCTTACATGGGGAAGGGAGAATTGCCTGGGGAAGGGAGAATTGCCTAAGGTAGTGTATGGGTGGGAGGAGGTGGTGAGAGAGCAGCATTTCAGTTGGAGCTGCCATTGGACCCAGGTGGGCAGGCGGCCCTGGGGTCCTGGCAGTTGTCTTGTACTCTGACTGAGCTGTAGTCAGTACAGAGGGGTCACCCAGGGTCAGCACAGAGTCTTCTGTACCACGAGCTGGTTGAGTGAAGTGTCCCCATGAAGAGGTTGCTGTCTTTTAAGAAGAATAACTGACTCAGTGGACACAAGTTTGAGCAAACTCCAGGAGATGGTGAAGAGCAGGAAAGCCTGGCGTGCTGCAATTCATGGGGTTGCAAAGAATTGGACTTGACTTAGTGGCTGAACAACAACAGGTCAGATCCAGAGCCTCCAGAGAAGGCTGTGAGGGGAGAGTGCCCACGTCTCACTACCAGCAGAGATGTGTGCCTGGTGAGGGGCGCTGCTCCTCCTCTGGCCTCCTGGACCACACAGGATGGTCACCCACACGCTGGGGAGACTCCCAGACCCTTTGCAAAACTGAGGCTCTGTGGTTTTATGACAGGGAGAGAGCCCAAGGTCTTCCCACTTACGCAGGAGGTCATCCCCACCCTGGCAGGGAGAGAGACTGTGTGGATGGTGCTCCTCTCCCTCTGCCTGCCCCACCGAGGCCCCAGGGCTACCTGGGGCTGACAGTCCTCTTCACTGCTGCTCTCGTCATCATCATAGGACTTATATCCCGCCTGGCAGATGCAGGAGCCGTCTGACTTCTGAAAGACCCTGTTCAGGCCCCGACACGTGCAGTGGGAGGCACCTGGGGAGAGAGGAGTCCCTGGCACCTGGCAGGGAGCCAGACAGAGCCACATGGGGGATAGACACCTGCCTTTGCAAAGTACTGACCTTGAGGGTCTTCGAGGGGTTGAATGAGATCTTCCAAACTTTAACCCTGACTTCACATTTGAATCACTGTTTAGAAATGTTTAAAATCTATCAATGTCTGGGTCCCCTTTAGACCAATTAAATAAAAATCTCTGAGGTGAGGGCAGGACAGCTACCTTTTAAAAAGTGTCCAGGGAGCTTTATTGTACAGCCAGGGCTGAGAACTAGTGGCATGTGGGATGTTAGCTTCTCAGCCAGGGGTCGAACCCACATCCTGTGCTTCGGAAGCTTTAACTGGACTGCCAGGGAAGTCCCTGATTAGCATATTTGATAAATTAAATGATGAGATAGAGAATTTCACGGGGGAACAGGAAACTATAAAAGACTAACAGAAATTCTAGAACTGAAAGATTCAATAGCAAAAAAAAAATATCTTTAGAAATATTTAATAGCATATTATATGGAGCTGAATAGCCCATGGGGCTGCAAAGAGTTGGACACATCTATATGGAGCTGAAGAGAAGATAAAGTAGAATATAGGTCTGAAAAAACCATCCAAATTGAATGTCAGAAAGAGAAAATAAAAGAAGAAAAATGCAGAAAATAGTGTAAGACACATGTGCATGGTGAAAAGAGATAACATATAATTTGAGAGCCAAAAGAAGGGTGAAAGGACAAGACAGAGTAAATAGTTAAAAATATTAAAAAACATAATGGTTGAGAATATCACAAAATTAAAAGACATCCAACTACTTGAGAAGTACTAAACAGACTCAAATAGGATAAACACAAAGAAAAACTGCAGGAAAAAGCTTCAGGTACATTCCTAGAAACCAAAGATAATGAGAAAATCTTAAACCACCCAAGAAAAAGGAAAATTACCTGCAGAGAGTAAATAAGGCACATATACAAGACTTCTCAACAGAAATAGAAAGCCAGAAGCAAAGGAACTGTATTTTTAAAATGCTGATAGAAAATAACTGTCAAGCTAGAATTTTCTGCTTAGCTAAAATATGCTTTAAGCTAAAGCTGAAAAGAGACATCTTTAGACAAATAAAACATTAGAAGATGAAAATTTAAAACCTAATAGTGTTTACAATAACAGCAAAAGGTATCAAATACCTAGGAATAAAGTTAATTCTCTGATGGCTCGGCAGGTAAAGAATCTGCCTGCAGTGCAGGAGACAGGAGATACAGGTTTGATCCCTGGGTTGGAAAGATCCCCTGGAGGAGGAAATGGCAACCCACTCCGGGTTCTTGCCTGGAGGATCCCATGTACAGAGGAGCCTGTGGGCAACAGTCCAAAGTGTTGCAAAGAATAGAACATGACTGACGACTAAGCACAATGTTAATTAATTATATGTGTGTGTGCTAAGTTGCTCCAGTCATATCTGACTCTTTGGGACCCCATGGACTGAGTGGGTTAGCATGCCCTCCTCCAGGGGATCTTCCTGATCCAGGGATCGAACCTATGTTCTCTTATGTCTTCCTCATCAGTAGGTGGGTTCTTTACCGCTACTACCACCTGGGAAGCCCTTAAAATAAATCTTAATTTAGAACCTCTGTATCTCCTAAATTGTTCTTCTTAAGTTTGTCTTAGCTACTTGCAGTCCTTGAATTTGCATATAATCAGATCACACCCATGAAGATCTTGCTGGAATTTCTCTTGGATTGCAGAGAAACAACAGATCCTTTGGGAGAGAGCTGACATCTTTATTTTATTGAGGCTTCTAATCCTTGAACATGGCTTAACTTTCCTTACTTATGCTCTTATTACTATCCTAGGTAAAGTCTTCTGGCTTTGTCTGTGGACATCAGCCCTCATCGGGGCAGGGCTGGAATGAGCCCCTATTGAGGCTAGATGTGTGTGACCCATGGGACCTAAATTTCCCTCTGTGGGACTATATGATTATGTCTTCTGCTGGCATAAAGGACCAGCAAAAGCCATGTGAAGGCCACGTCTTTGAAATGAAGGCAGGTGAAGGGGTCAGCAAGGGGTTCCTGGCTCAGCTCTGCCCCTGATGCCCTGCAGGACTTCAGAGCTGCAGCACTGGATCAGGATCTGGCCAGGTGATCTCAGGGTCCCAACCAACACCCCATCCTGGCCTTTGGAGCAGGCCTGGCCCTCAGTCTCTCTGAGGGTGTTCCTCCTACTCCCTGTCTGCGTGTTGAAGTCATCGCCCAGACTCATCTCATCCACGCACACGATTCCACTCAGGGCTAAGGTGGCTTCCTGCAACCTTATACCACTGACCCTCAAAGCTGCAGGGACAGGAGACCTGGTGTGTTTGCAGTCCCTGTCTATAGACAAGGGCAGCTAGCCAGCTGGCTGCCCATGAGACTCACCTGGTGGAGAGAAGGCAGAACTCCCGCAGGGCAGGCAGCCTGCCTGGCCTGGCTGGGAGGTGAAGGTGCCTGCGGGGCAGGGCAGGCACTCTCCCACTCTGCCTGCCTGGCTGCTGTTCCGGAAGGTTCCAGGTGGGCAGGGCCTGGGGCTGGGGGTCCCGGCAGGACAGTAGTGCCCCACCGGGCAGGGCTGGCTGTAGTAGCTCTCTGTCCCTGTGGGGAGTGGAGGGGTTTCTGAGCCATAGGCTACAGTGAAGGTGGAGACAGATAGTGGGCAGCCCATGTCCTATTCCTGGGCCCCAGCTTCACTGTGTGTGCTTGTACCGAGCTGTGCACGGTCTGATTTGTAGGTCTTCATCCAGCATCAGGACAGATGTGATGCCTCCCTGCTCCCAATCCTCCTTCACCTGTGTCCTCCGTGGGTCTGAGCTACAGGCCTGTCCCCCGCACACTCCTAGGGTTCTGCCGGCCTCTCCACCTGCCATCTCTGTCTGCCCCACTAGGCTCAGCCCAGTTCTGACCCGAGGCCCAAGCCCTGACCTCCTGCTTCCCACTCTCACCCTGGTGGCAACTGAATCCGGTGGGACAGGGCTGGCAGGGCAGGGTGTCCAGGGCCCAGCTGTGGTAGGTGCCCGCTTCACAGAGCCGGCAGCAAGTCTCCTGGGAGATCCTGAGGCCACTTCCATTCAGGGCCTCAGAGCCCCCAGGGCACACACGTGGATGGACACTGCCGGGGGGGCAGTAGTGGGGAAACACGCAGCTGCACAGACAAGAGTCCAGGCCCAGTTTCACGATGATGGCTCTGTGTTGTGGCTTCTTGCCTCACCAGAAGAGCCCTACCTCCCCCAGGCATGGGCCTTAAGCTGGGAAGCTGGCAAGGAGAGGGGGGCTCCACTGTCATCCCAGATGGGGGTCTCCAGTTGCTTTGTGTCTGATGGGCCCAAGCACATCGTGGTGCCTTCTGGAGGGGCTGAGCTGTGCCCAGGTGGCCAGGCCGTTGGGCAGCATCCGTGTCCATGCTCCCTGCCCACCTCACCCTGGACATGAGGACTTGTGGACTAGAGAAGACTGGTGGGGTAGCTGGGGGAGTTAGTCCGGGACATAGGAATGGGCCTGCCAGGTGAAATATAAAGTGTGTAGCCACACTTGAATTTCAGATAAACAGTATAAATGCTCCCAAGCATTGCATGGACCATAGTTACATGAGCAATTTACTCAGTTTACCTGAAATTCAAATGTAACTGGGTTTCCTGCATTTTAATTTGTTTACTTAAACCTGGCCACCCTACAGGATGACCCTAGACCCTGATGAAGGGCATCTCAGTGCAGTTTGCTTCCTCACCCTCCTTCCCTGGGACAGAGGTGGAGAAAACAAGCAGAGGGCCCCCAGTGCTTGTCACTGAGCCCCGCTGTTTGGCCTGAATCCTTTGGGAAACTGAGGGTGTTGACCCCTGTTGGAGAGCCTGGAGGCTGAGACATGTTGGGGAGCCTGAGACTCATATGGTGGGGTTGGGGTACTCACAGCTGACCTGGGCCAGTGTAGGTTGAGGAGCCAGCAGGGCAGGCATAGCCCCCAGGGCAGAGTGGGGGGACCCCAGTCTGGGGCCCACAGTAGGAGCCAGCCCTGCAGATGACCTCGACCACAGCACCTGAGGGAGACAGAAACAGGCTGAGGGCCTTTGGCCTTGGGGGGATCCAAATGCACGGAACCAACCAAAGACTGGGTGGACACTGGGGGACCAGGCCGATGGTTTGCTAGGGCCAGCAGGTGGCCATGCAGTGCTTGTGTGATGTTCCCTGGGACTCTTGTGTGAACTCCTGGGGTGCAGGGCTGAGGGCAGGGGCTGGGAGGGATGAAGCACTGCAGTCTCACCCACAGGGCACTCGGTTCCAGCTCTGCAGGGGGTTGCAAACACATTTGCACGGCTGCTCTGCTCAGCCTCTGGGCAGTAGTGGCCAGGGGGGCAGAGTTCACAGTCTCCCTGGGATGATGCCCCTGACTCTGTCCGAAACGTTCCGGGTGGGCAGAGTAGGGCACCCTGACCACCTGGACACCAGTGGCCTGGAGGACATGGGTGGTCTTCGACGGAAGAGAGACCTGGGACAAAGGCAGAAGGCAAGGAAGGTGTCCTCAGTGCCTCTTGATTCTCCTTCCCGGAGGCCTCAGCATCCAGCCTGGGGACGGCCTCTCACCTGGGGATGGGCAGTGGTAGCCGGCTGGGCAGGGGAGGCACTCTGCCAGACTCTGGGCCCCTTCTGCTGCCAGGTAGGTGTGCTCCGGGCAGGGCTGAGGGGCTCCTGGGTGGATGTTACTGCCTCCGGGGCAGTAGTGGCCGGCTGGGCAGGGCTGGATGGCCGAGGCCCCTGGAAGCAAGGGTAGGGCTCATGCTTCCTGCTCCCCAGCCCTTCTCAGGAGCCGTGCACTCCAGGCTCACAGGTGCCTCACCTGCTTTGCACCAATGCCCGGCAGGGCAAGGCCCACAGTCTTCTTGCTGCTTGGCTCCAGGGGTGGCTGTCACAGTGTGAGGTGGGCACGGGGCGGGTTCTCCACTGCCCTCTGGGCAGTAAAAGCCTGAAGCACATGGATAGTGCTGGGTCCCACGAGGCAGGGAGACTCTCCCCCGTGGCAGGTGGGGCACAGCACTGTGATGGCGGGAGCCCGTGTTTGGAGCAGGGCTGGGGGACTTTGTTGCCCAGGAGTTGCGAGGTCTGGATGCCAGTCCTAGTTCCCCTGGCTTCTGTGTTTGTCAAATCAGTGACCATCTGGATTGCATTTGGTGTGTACCATATAGGATATTACATACATGTGGTATATGCAATTACACACACATGTATCACGTACACATTAGATGTACAAAAACCAGGGTCGACTATTTTTAGAGTCTGTTTGTGACACACGGAAAAGCTTCTCTGCTAGGGTGGGCCATGCGGTGAGGGCTGGAAGGTCTTCCCTCTGCCTCTTTCACACCCCTCAGGGGCAGGAAAAGGGGGCTGTTACCTTGTGGGCACTGCTTGGCACACAGCTGTCCCTGGGAACATGGGTGCTGGGGCTCTCTGGGGCCTAGTGTTGTCACTGCAGAGGTCCCAGGTGGGCAGAAATAACCGGCAGGACATTTCCCCCTCACCTGTCCGTTTCTACCAGCCAGAGAGAGGGGAGGGCGTGAGACCAGGATGGAGCGGCCCTCCTGAGCCCAGTGCCCCAGCACTGGGGGAAGCCCACCCTGGCTTCGGGCATTCTCATTTAACCCATGGTGCGTGTGAGAGATCTTTGAACTCTGCCCCAGGAGCACGTGTGACTATATCCAAGCATGTGACAGAAAAAGTGAGCCCCTGGGTGTGAGCTCACACCTGGAGCCCCGGCCCGCCCCACCTTCCGGAGAAGCTGGGTGTCTGGGTATCTTCTCTCCATCTTCTTGCTCGTGGGGCTTCTGAGGAAGCCCAGGGGATAAGAGCAGGGCAAGCCCTCCAGGACAAGTTGGGGGCTCTGTGGCACTTGCTGTGGCGTGAGAGGATGGGGACCGCAGATGCTGTCCCCATGTGTGCTCAGGGTCTACCAGGCCCAGGATTGAGCCCCAGGCTGGCCTCCAGCTGAGCAGTGGGAGAAGGCAGGCTAGACCTAAAACTAGACTTCCCTTCCCGAGATGAGAGAGGAACCCCCAGGTGGAGAGGCTCAGGACCCTTGGCTGTCACCTCACAGGCAAAAGACACTCCACTGGGAAGTAGCAGAACCTCCTCTGACGACATTGTTCCCAGCCTCCAGAGCTGCCTGGAGTAAGTGTGGGGAGTCTTCCTGACCAGAGACCGCCAGCGTGCTTTTGCTTTGTCTGGCTGCTCTGAGCAGCTGGGCCTGCCACTAAGGTCTCAGGAGATGCTGGAAGAGAGGGAATCCCCTGGAGGTTGTGTGTCTCTGAGCCCGGGGTGCAGCATTCTTGCCCTGACTCTTGCTGCTCCACCCTGCAGACAAGTACAACCTTGCACGTGTCTCCCACAGAGAGCGGGTGTCAGGTATCAGGTGGGATTTGGGCCACCTGCTCATTTGTCATTCTGTTTAAAGAAGATGCAGATTCTCTCTCTAGCCTAAGCTCCTCAAGCTGCAGAAAACTTGGAAGCAGAGGCACAGAAGAATTGCAACCTTCGCGTGAGCATCTGCGTGTGATGCTGGGCATCTGCATGGGACACTGGTATCATCCAGAGATACAAAAGCTGTTACCTGTGAGGAGCTGCCCTGTTTTTAGGCTGGAACTGAGCAGAGCTATTTCCATTTCATATTGCTTCTTATTCAGTTTGAATGTATATCATTTATTTTAAAATCTAGGTCTGTACTAATTGTCCTGACTTTCTAACTGTCTCTATGCACTTGTCAGGCTTCCCCTTCCTGTTCAGGCCACGTGGCCAGTGGTCTTACTGGCTGCCCCGGCCTCCACAGTTTGGAGACTCTGGGACAGGCTAAGGGACCCTGGGCCTCTTCAACCTGAGGGTGCACTTCGATGGCAGTGGCAGGAGGTGAATGATTGGGCTGTTACTGACCTGCAGTAGTGACCAGGGGGACAGACAGAGCAGTCACCCTCTTCCCGGAGGCCTGGCATGTCCTTGGGAGTGAAGGTCCCTGGTGGACATGGAGGTGGGGACCACGTTCCTGGAGAGGGGGAGCAGCTGGTAAAGGGTGGCCAGTGGATGGCCTGGGCCACGTCTGTGCCTTGGACCTGCCTGGAACGGTGGGCTCACAAAGGCGTCTCTGTCCCAGGCCCCCACCCACCAGTGCCTGCTGACCTGAGGGCACCGAGTTTCTCAGGCGGCTTCTTCAGAGCCGATGCAGTGGTGGCAGTGGTGCTCTTAGTCCCTCCCCCTGGGGTCACTGTCTCTTTACAAGAGGAACTCCCATGGAGGGTTTCAAGGAGCCATGGAGTGGTTTTGTGGGGAGGGGCTGTCTGGCTGTCTGGTGGCCTCCATGCATACATCAGAGTCCTTGGCCACCCCCATCCACCGACTCCCATTGCCTCAATCCCCTACCCGCATGCCGGGTCTAAGCAGGAGCCGCCTACCCTCCCACTTCCTCCCTCCCAGACCCTCTGCCCTGCCGGCTGTGGGGCAGCACTCCCATGGCTGTTCCATCCTCCATGATGCAGCACCCCCAACCCCATCACAGCCTTGGCCTTTGTCCTGGTGGGCGCCCTCTGGCTTTGCTGGTCTCAGTGTTTCCTTGTGCATGTAGGCTGGGCTGGTAGATACTAGTGCACATGCCCTGAATGGAAATAAATTTCCTGACAGAGGAAAAGGTTTAGAGGGAGCAATTGGAAGAAGGGAGCAATTCAGTAAGAAGCTGAAAGGTGCAGGTTTAGTTTGGGGGGACATTAAGAGTAAGAGCATCAGCACCTTAGCAAGGGGATGCTGATGGTCTCCGTGGGGGTCTGGGTGGTCCAGGAGAGCCGTCTCCCCCCAAGGGGTGTGTGTGTGTAGTGTAGTATGTGTACTGTGTGTGTACACTATATGTGTACTATGTGTGGTGTGTGTGTATTGTGTGTGTACTATATGTGTGCCGTGTGTGTGTGTGCTGTGTGTGTGTGTGTGACTGGTATGACATGCAATCACGGGACAACAGGCCACATTATTTGAATTTGGGATGTCCCAAATATTCTGGACTAGGAGGTTGGTCATTTAAAAGGGGTATAACTTTCACACCACAGGCACAGGAAAGACAAATATACACATCACTTGCGGATCAAACACTTGTAAACGTAACATGCTTACCACCCTAAAATGGGCAGGAGAATTTTCTCCCACGTTTACCTAAGAAGTGACAAAGCTTATATGGACACCTGCCTGTGTGCTGGGCTGCCCATGGGCAGCATGTGTTTGTGTGTGCACATGTACTGTGTGTGCATGTTTGTGCATCTGTAGGTGTGTGCGTGTGCACCATGATAGTGTGTGAGAATACATGTGTGTATGTACAAGTACTTGCCTGTGGACATGCTGGTGCAAGTGTGGGCTCCTGCGCAGTGTGTTCTGGGCAAGCAAACCTGCAGTTGCTATGGCTCTGCTGTCTCGTCTGTCATGCCCCCAGAACCCTGATGTCACTGCAGGGCCTCTCTCCAGGCAGAGCTCAGGAGGCCACCCCAGACTGTCGCCCCAGACTAGAACAGCCGATGACAGCAGTCTGCCACAGTCTGTGGTCCAGGTGCTCGCTGGGGCCCCCAGGGTGGGTGCAGGGAGGAGGTGGGCACGGAGCGTGGGTGAGTCAACAGAGGGAGGGAAGAGAAACAAGAGAGTAGGGGGAGAGTGAGGTGTGGGGTTGGGTGGAGGGAGGGCTGAGGCTGTGAGTGAGCTCTGCACACTGGCCTTCCTAGTGTGAGCTTGGTGCCCGACGCACAGTAGGCCCTCTGTGGATTGCGAATGAACGAATGAATGACATGAAGGAAGGAAGGGAGTAGGATGGGGGAGTTACTGGGAAAGAAGAGAGCCTGGGAGGCATGGGAACTGGGGGCTGCTGGGCATACCGGCTGGGCAGTAGGCGTGGGCTGGGCAGAGCTGGGGTGCTCTGGTACCAGGATGCGGGCAGTAAAAGCCAGGTGGACACTGGAGGCAGGTATCTGAGCCTGGGACGGGCTGGTACTCTCCAGGACGGCACAGGGCAGGCTGAGCAGCCCCGAGTGGGCAGGAGTGGCCCTGGGCATTGGATGGAGAGCAGACCTCTGAGGGCCAGGCTGGGTTGGTCAGGGCTCCTGGCTCGGGAGGAGCAGTGCCTTGTCTTTCCTTCTCAGTTTAGGCCCTGGTGCCTGGAGTGCAGAACAGGAGGCTGGATAGGGTGGCTGGGGAGCAGAGNTTTACAAGAGGAACTCCCATGGAGGGTTTCAAGGAGCCATGGAGTGGTTTTGTGGGGAGGGGCTGTCTGGCTGTCTGGTGGCCTCCATGCATACATCAGAGTCCTTGGCCACCCCCATCCACCGACTCCCATTGCCTCAATCCCCTACCCGCATGCCGGGTCTAAGCAGGAGCCGCCTACCCTCCCACTTCCTCCCTCCCAGACCCTCTGCCCTGCCGGCTGTGGGGCAGCACTCCCATGGCTGTTCCATCCTCCATGATGCAGCACCCCCAACCCCATCACAGCCTTGGCCTTTGTCCTGGTGGGCGCCCTCTGGCTTTGCTGGTCTCAGTGTTTCCTTGTGCATGTAGGCTGGGCTGGTAGATACTAGTGCACATGCCCTGAATGGAAATAAATTTCCTGACAGAGGAAAAGGTTTAGAGGGAGCAATTGGAAGAAGGGAGCAATTCAGTAAGAAGCTGAAAGGTGCAGGTTTAGTTTGGGGGGACATTAAGAGTAAGAGCATCAGCACCTTAGCAAGGGGATGCTGATGGTCTCCGTGGGGGTCTGGGTGGTCCAGGAGAGCCGTCTCCCCCCAAGGGGTGTGTGTGTGTAGTGTAGTATGTGTACTGTGTGTGTACACTATATGTGTACTATGTGTGGTGTGTGTGTATTGTGTGTGTACTATATGTGTGCCGTGTGTGTGTGTGCTGTGTGTGTGTGTGTGACTGGTATGACATGCAATCACGGGACAACAGGCCACATTATTTGAATTTGGGATGTCCCAAATATTCTGGACTAGGAGGTTGGTCATTTAAAAGGGGTATAACTTTCACACCACAGGCACAGGAAAGACAAATATACACATCACTTGCGGATCAAACACTTGTAAACGTAACATGCTTACCACCCTAAAATGGGCAGGAGAATTTTCTCCCACGTTTACCTAAGAAGTGACAAAGCTTATATGGACACCTGCCTGTGTGCTGGGCTGCCCATGGGCAGCATGTGTTTGTGTGTGCACATGTACTGTGTGTGCATGTTTGTGCATCTGTAGGTGTGTGCGTGTGCACCATGATAGTGTGTGAGAATACATGTGTGTATGTACAAGTACTTGCCTGTGGACATGCTGGTGCAAGTGTGGGCTCCTGCGCAGTGTGTTCTGGGCAAGCAAACCTGCAGTTGCTATGGCTCTGCTGTCTCGTCTGTCATGCCCCCAGAACCCTGATGTCACTGCAGGGCCTCTCTCCAGGCAGAGCTCAGGAGGCCACCCCAGACTGTCGCCCCAGACTAGAACAGCCGATGACAGCAGTCTGCCACAGTCTGTGGTCCAGGTGCTCGCTGGGGCCCCCAGGGTGGGTGCAGGGAGGAGGTGGGCACGGAGCGTGGGTGAGTCAACAGAGGGAGGGAAGAGAAACAAGAGAGTAGGGGGAGAGTGAGGTGTGGGGTTGGGTGGAGGGAGGGCTGAGGCTGTGAGTGAGCTCTGCACACTGGCCTTCCTAGTGTGAGCTTGGTGCCCGACGCACAGTAGGCCCTCTGTGGATTGCGAATGAACGAATGAATGACATGAAGGAAGGAAGGGAGTAGGATGGGGGAGTTACTGGGAAAGAAGAGAGCCTGGGAGGCATGGGAACTGGGGGCTGCGGGGCATACCGGCTGGGCAGTAGGCGTGGGCTGGGCAGAGCTGGGGTGCTCTGGTACCAGGATGCGGGCAGTAAAAGCCAGGTGGACACTGGAGGCAGGTATCTGAGCCTGGGACGGGCTGGTACTCTCCAGGACGGCACAGGGCAGGCTGAGCAGCCCCGAGTGGGCAGGAGTGGCCCTGGGCATTGGATGGAGAGCAGACCTCTGAGGGCCAGGCTGGGTTGGTCAGGGCTCCTGGCTCGGGAGGAGCAGTGCCTTGTCTTTCCTTCTCAGTTTAGGCCCTGGTGCCTGGAGTGCAGAACAGGAGGCTGGATAGGGTGGCTGGGGAGCAGAGTGGGGTCTGGGAGATGGAGCTGCAGCCCCACCTATGAGGCCCTGAGAGTTCCTGCCTGAGACCGGGCTTTGGGGGTGCCTGGGTTCCCTCCTGCCATGCCCAGGGAGGTACCTGTGGGCAGAGCAGAGCGGTGGGACTAGGGGCCCTGGTGTCCAAGGGGCATTCAGAGCCGGCCACACAGGAGCCAGGCGTGGAGCCAAGGCCCAGGCTCGGGCAGAAGGAGCCAGCTGGGCAGGGCCTGCAGCTCTCCTCAGAGACGCCGCCTAGAGAGAGAGGTTCCCACACTGGAGAGTCGGCCCTGGACAGGCTCCCTGCCAAGTCCACTGCCGTCTGCCAGGCCAACACCTAGCCAGCACCATGGGTGTCAGTGAAAAGGCAAGGCCAGGGACTCCCCCAGGGCACTGCTTGTATTCTACAAGCAGAGCCTTGCATTGGGCAAGCCTGTCCTTGGTGTGTTGCTTGGACTTGTGTCCACCCAGGGAGCCCCAAGGAGCCAGACCGACAGATGCTCCTGCTGTGCCATGGGAGTGGCCCTGCAGGGCTGAGTGGGAGTTGAAGAGGGAGGGTCCCATGGCTGGGGGGTGGGAGGCACGGGTCAGAGGCTCACCTGGGCTGCTCCTTGTCCTCCCCATGGGGCAGGGAACAGGATGCAGGGTCCCCTGTGGGCAGTAGTGGCCTCTAGGGCAAGGCCCGTTGAGGGGGAAGGCAGAGTTTCTCCAGGGAGTGGAGCTAGAGGCACCCCCCTCACAGTAGTAACCGGCTGAGCAAGGTCCTTGAGCAGAGAGGTGTAGGCTTTTAGGGTAGCCAACGAAACTGCAAGCCAGTGTCCCAGCCCTCCCCCATCCCTGCCTGCAACCCCCAACCCTGGAGGGAGGAGAAGTTCAGGAAACAGGAATGACTTCCACACAGAGCCTGGGGGGCGGGGTGGGGCAGCAGAGATGACAGCTGGTGCTAAGCTTGGGTTTGTAAGGACTCCACTCTCCACAGCTGCTACGGGCAGTGGGATGTTCTCAACCCCATTTTACAGGGGAGGAGACAGGCCAGTGAGGTCAAGTGACTCATCCAGGTCATCTCTGCACTGAGCGCCTCACTGGGATGAGAACCTCTGCTCTCAGTCTTGAGGCCCCTTGGGGGAGGGAGGAAGCAACAGGGTCCAAGGGAGGAGGTGCAGGGGGCTGCACTGAAGCCAGCCCCTGACTTCTGCTGTGGCCCTGACAAGGCATGTCCTGAGGAGGCTGTGCAGGGCTGCTGGCACCTACCCTCAGGCTGCCCGTTGCCCTCCCCAGGGCAGTACGTCCCTGCAGGGCAGGGCTGGCAGGCCCTGGAGGAGAGAGCACCTTCTCGTGGGTTCAGGGTCCCCTCTGGGCAGGGATGAGGAGAGGGCGTCCCTGCTGGGCAGTAGTGACCTGTGGGGAGGCCAGAGCAGGAAGCTCTCAGTGTCTGGCTCCAAGACTTCCCTCACTCCAGGCAGAGCATAGAGCCAGAGGGAAGGGGTGGGTGTGGGTGTGTGACTTGCCCAGCGGGTGGAGGAAGCTGGCAGGCTTGGAATCAAGGCAGGGGATGGGAGTGCTGGTGGAGGTCTGTCCTGGGTGTGCCTGTGTGCGTGTGTGCACCTGTGTGCGTGTGTGCATGCCTGTGTGCCCTTGTGTGTGTGCCCTTGTGTGTAGGTGTGCATGCATGTGCCCTTGTGTGTGCCTGTGTGTATGCATGTGTGTGCCTGTGTGCGTATGGTGTGTGTACTTGTGAGCGTGCCCTTGTGTGTGTAGGTGTGCAGCTATGTGCCTTTGTGTGTGCATGTGTGTGCCTGTGTGCGTGCACCCTTGTGTGTGTGTGGTATGTGTGTGTGTGCCCACAGAGGCAGCAGCACTGTCTCTGGGGTCATTACTTAGTGAGAGGTAGGAGACGTGTATGGTCAGGGGTGAGAGAGAAGCAGAGTGTTGTTTGGGAGAAAGTGGGTCATCTAAGCCCCCAGGTCTCTTCTGGAGAAATGGCCGCACCCACGATAGGCAGCCTGGTCACCTGGACACACCGCAGTCTTCTCTGGGGGTGTTTGCTGAGAGCGAGTCAGCTCCCCACCCCAGGCAGAATTCTCCTGGGCTATCTGGTCTCATTTTGCAGACGGCTGGCTACCCCAGGTCAGCAGTACTTAGGTTAGCGAAGGGACTGACCAGACATCTGCCCTCAGGCAGGCCTGGGCTCTCCCCTCTGTCACCTCTGGGGCTCCTGATGGGAATTGCCTTCTGAGCAGGAAGGCATGGCCGTGGGTGGGGCGCTGGCACCCCCGCCCTGCCCTTAGCATGGGTAGCCCTACTTCACAGGCAGGCTACTGGCTGCTGGGAGGGACTGTGGTCTTGCTGTTGACTGGAGAGTCCCAGGACGGAGCAAAGCTGAGGGAGACAGTGGTCCCGCCTGCACTGAACCCTCAGGGGCGCCATCCATTGGCGTCATGCACAATGTCCCTCTGTCCCCAGAGGTGGGTCTGGGGGCATTTTTTACCCTTGGGGCAGGTGACGGGCTCCACGGTGGTAGCTTTCTGGCAGTAGGTACCTCCCGGGCAGGGCAGGCAGGTGTCAGCGCCAGGCAATGGGCTGAAGGTGCCAGGCTCACAGGGCAGCTCGCTGTGGGCCCCTGCGGGGCAGCGGAAACCGGGGGGACATCTGTATCCATGAACTCCATCGGAGGGTGAGGGGACGACACTGCCCCCCAGGCAGATGTACCTGAGAAAATGGGGGACCATGGTGAACTTCCTCCAGGACGACCTTGGCATTCCGGCCAGGCCAGAGGTGGAGCTCCCTGGTGGCCATGGCCAGTCTCCTGCCCTTTGGATGATGAGGGGGATGCACCTGCCAGGAATCTCAGACACCTATTGGCAAAGGGTGCTGGCTGATGGGATAAAAACCAAGATCTGGCCTGGGCTGCAGAGGGTGTGAGGACACGAGAGCTTCTTGGACCCTGGGAGGTCGGTGTTGGGAGGGCCCATGGGGTGTGTGCAGTTCAGTCCTGTCTCTGAGGGATGGAACACCAGGGGCATGAGTTCCTGGGGGAGGTGGTCACCTCAACCTGGGTTCTTCAGAGGGGCTGGGAGAGACCATGGGAATTTAGGGTTAGTCTGTGAACTGGGGCCCCTGGAACGCTTTGCTGGGCCCCTCTTCCCCATGCAGGCCGCTGCTCACCCCGCATCACAGACCCCTGCATCCAGGACGCGGGACAGCCCTGGGCGGCTGCAGTAGCGCCCTGGAGGGCACGGCTGGCATTGCTGCTCACTGGCCAGGCCTGGGGCCGAGGAGTAAAACCCAGGCGAGCAAGGGACTGGGAAGCCTGCTCCACGGGGGCAGAAGAAGCCAGGGGGGCAGATGTCATTCCCAGAGAGGCCGGGGGCCTCCACCTGTGCATCCAGAGAGAAGAAAGGGTGTCAGGACCGGCTGTGGTCCCAGCTGCAGACTCCTCTGCTCCTGGGGGAGAAGCTGACAAGAGGCTGTAAGAGTCTCAGATCTCCCTGCTGACAGGCGCTTTTCATCGTTAATGGCTATGACCTTTGGGGAGCACGGAGGACATCACAATGTCGCTGCAGGGCCTCCCTTCCTCCTTTTCTGTCCTAGCCTGCTCTCTTTTCTGGCCTTCACATGGACTCAGTGAATTCCAGAAGGGGATGTCTCTGTTCTAAAGGGGCATGTGTGCCCAGGGTCATGAAGCCAGTCAGTAACAAAACGAGAATCAAAGCCAGTCAACCAAGCCCATCTGTCCATCTGTCTGCCCAACTGAGTCTGTGCACCCATTCACCAATAGCCTCTCTATTGCCCTGCTCTGCAGAATAATCCAACACAGTGATGGTTGCTTTGTTGCCATGTGGCCTTGAGAAAGCCCACTACCCCATGTGCTCTTCAGCTTCTTCCTGCCTAAATGGGGTCACCCCAGGGCCTCCCTCAGGGCTGCTGTGAGGCCTGCTGTGTCAACGTGTGTGTAACGCACAGGTGCTGCCAGCCAGCACACGTAAAAGCTCTGCACATATGACCTGCTGATATTGCCTCATGTCTAAAACCAAAAAGATGCCGTCTGCTGGAAAGTGAGAGATTTGAAAGAAAAAGTTTCACTGCCACTATGACTGCCAGATGCCAAGGATTATAAATGCTGCTGGTTTAGAGATGGTGAGTGGTGAAGAAGACACATGTCTTAGAATCACTCGATTAAGCCGCAGGCCCAGAGCCAGGCCCTGGGGACACTTGGTGGGGAGGGCCTGGCTCGCAGGTGCTTCAGCCCTGCAGGGAGAGCCGTCAGCTCAGCAGGAACTGGCTGGCTCTCTGGACCAACATGCACAGGTGCTACAGGTGGTCAGAACCCATCCGGGGGCCGCACCCCATCAGGTACCTTGTGCTGGATGGGGGTGGGGGACACCGCACCCCCTGAGCAGTAGTGGGTGGAGTGGCAGAGCCCTGACGGCTGAGACAGTCCTTCCGAGGAGCAGAACATCCCTGGAAGGAGCAGACCCAGGGCAGTGTCAGTGGGCCTCCCTCCTCCCTCTGCCTGCTCCAGCAGCCGCTGTGCCCTTCTGGGCTGTGCCCCCTGACCTCCTGACCCCCCCGACTTCCACCGTCCCCTCGATCCCCTGACCCCCTGACTCTCCTTGACCCTCCTGACCCCCCTGAACCTCCTGACCCCCTGACCTGTCATAGACCTTCACAGGCACTTGGGAGGGAGGGCTGTCCTCTCTCTCCACAACATCAGGCTTCTGGCGGGAAGTTGGGATTCGTCTTGTCCAGAGCACTAGAGGCGGACATGGCGGTGCCAGGGGAGGCCCTGGGAACCCAGGGTGGGGGTGTGGGCCCCTGGGGGATGGTGTGTCAAGGCCCACCGGTGGACTTGGACTTTCAAGGTGCTGCCCTGACAACGGCCAGGGGCCAGGCCCTCACTCTCAGGAACTTCCTGCTGCCTTTTCTACTCTTCCTGTTCTCTCCCAGCCTCTCAGCCAGGCTTCCTGAGGGCTCCTGTCCAGAGTTTACCAACCTGCAGGGCACAGCTCACAGTCCAGCTCTGCAGCGGCCCCTCGCCTGGGCCCGAAGGTCCCTCTAGGGCACGGGTGGGCAGTGGCTGAGTGGGAGCCGGGGGGGCAGAAGTAACCCTGGACGCATGGTCTGGGGGCNTGTATAACTTTGAAAAAGTCTTAAATAGTGAACTACAAAATCTTTAATCAGTAAAATGATTTAAAAATGAGAGTTGTCAGAATGATCCAAGCCAATTAATAAATCATGTTCTGTCAAAGGCTCAATACCACCTATTGAAGTGATCCATGTATTCTGGCCTCTTGGGTACCTTTCAACACTTAGAGTCCATGAACACTGAAAGAGAACAATCTCTCCTGATTGAATAATTGCATAATTACAAATAACTGGCACTTTAACTTTTTTCAGAGTTTTGATTTCCCATTTTCTTATAATTATTCCTATGAAAATATCCTCCTGAAGCATAACCTATTCCATTTAGCATTCTCAAATCCAGATAAGCAATACACCAACATGTTAAAAGTGAGCAGAGGAATTATGGATGAATTTTCTTGTCTTTATGCTGTTGTATTAATATATTTTTTCTTAAAAATATTAAGGTAACATTAGAGTTTCCTTGGTTAAAATGCAGGGGACCCAGGTTTGACTCCTGGTCTGGGAAGAGCCCACATGCCTCAGAGTAGCTAAGCCTGTGCACCATGAATACTGAGCTCGCCCCCTAGAGCCTGTGCTCTGCAACAAGAGAAGCCACAGGAATGAGAAGCCTGCACACTGCGACAATGAGTAGCCCCTGCTCACTGCAACTAGAGAAAGCCTACGCGCAGCAGTGAAGACTCAGCACAGTCAAAATAAATAAATAACTCTTTAGAAAAAATTAGATAACCATATGGTTATCAAACCTGAGAGAAATCCATGTTTATAATGTCTGTAGCCAGATACACTATTTATAGGCAAAGAAAGATTTTTCTAAATTGACATAGAATGCATTTCCAATAAACAAGATTGAACAGAGACTTTTTCCTCCTATCAATTTTCTCTTTTATTGCTAACATAAAAGACGAACAGACTACTGTATATTCATAGGAATTAGACTGGACTTAAATCTAGGGGGAAAGCCCAAATGTATTTTAATTGTAATGGAGATTTTTTTTTTCAATATTGAAATGTTTTCTAAACTAAATAAAGAGTGTGCTTTGGAATCTACAGAGAAAATCTTTTTATAATACAGAGCATCACTGTATATAACCCCTTGTCATGCTTAATGGTCCTCGGCACCATGGGCTGTTACTCTCTTTGGTTGATTGGCAGTTATACTGTAATGAAAAGAGATTCATATTTTAGCTACTCACTCTTTATTGCCACAGCTACTAAGATTGGAGTTTTTTATTTTCCTCACTTCGATTCTTTGGGGGAGGGTAGCAGGCCCAGGTGGCTACCACTGAGCAGTCTGGGTTGTTGGCGCTCTCCAAGGTGGTGTGGCCCTGGGCTCCTGGGGTAGTGCAGAATGGCTGGAAGCTGGACCAGTGGGTTAGTGGGCACCAGCTGGGCTACTGACTGTGTGATCTGAGGCAAAGCAGACCCTTTCCCTTCCCCTGACGCCAGGGTTGGACTGGATCCCAGGCCTCTGTCCTTTGGGCCCTGGACACAGAGCACTGGGAGCTCTGTGAGACACGGTGAAGCTTTCTGTGTTTTCCCTAGATGTGTGTCCATAGACTCAGTCACTTTCCACAGGACATTTGACCCCCTAGAGACTCAAAACACCAAATGACCTCATGGCTGCTCGTGAAAACCACTTAGGAGATGATAAAATTGACCGTGCCTGGCCTGGGCCCCACTCCAGNCCCAGGCCTCTGTCCTTTGGGCCCTGGACACAGAGCACTGGGAGCTCTGTGAGACACGGTGAAGCTTTCTGTGTTTTCCCTGGATGTGTGTCCATAGACTCAGTCACTTTCCACAGGACATTTGACCCCCTAGAGACTCAAAACACCAAACACTCTGGTTTAATGGCCTGTCCCTCCCCCACCCCACAGAAAGCACCAGGTGATTCACATGCTACCCCTAAAGCAAGCTTCCTCAGGCCTGCCCTGGTGCTTGCCCTTGGCCTGGCCAGTGAGGGATATGGGGGTCCCTGGGAGTCCCAACAAAATGGACAGTGGATGGAGGGGACAGATGCCAAGGCTCAGTTCACTGTTACCATAGGCTCTGCCAACCCTGAGCCAGAGCATGGGAACAAGGTCAGCAACCAGGTCCCTGGAGAGAACAGACACACGAGCCTGTCTGGGTGACTGGTGAGTGAAAGGAGGGCCTTGCATCTGTCTCTGGCCTCCGGAAATGGAGCGGGCCTCAGCGTCCAGCAGGGAGGGGCCAGTTACCTTCAGTGCCGGCCTCCGGGTTGGGCCGGGTGGATCCTCTGGAGCAGAAGAAGCCCTCCCAGCACTGCCCACCGGCCTCCGTGGCATTGGCCCTGGGGCAAAACCTGCCGCCGTCACAGGCTCGACATTCCTGCAGGCTGCTCAGCCCAGGCACAGGGCCATAGGTGCCCGCGGGGCAGGGCTGCCAGCTGAGCTCTGTTCCTTTAGGGCAGTAGAAACCTGTGAAGGGGCAGCGCTGGGACCAAGGCCTGAGGAGACGGGCAAGGAGGACGCCCGGGGGAGGCCGGGTTGGGGGCGAACTCCTGCCGCCTTGTAATCAGAATAGACAGCCCTCCCTTCATCTGGGGGAGCTGGGGGCGATGACAGACCTCCCTTTCACTCTGGACCCTTTGCTCAGTCAGCTGGGCTGCTGGCAGGACACTGACCTCTTGGACAGAGCTGTGGCCTCAGCCCGGGAGCACAGTAGTGGCCTCTGGGACAGATGTGACACTTTGTGGGGTGGGTGCCAGAGGCATAGAAGCCAGGAGGACACGGAGCAGCTTCAGTCAATCCTACAGGGCAGAGGTGCCCTTGGGAGCATGACTTCCCAGAAAGCCCCTCCATGGTGGTGACAGGGACAGTTCCTCCGGTGCAGGACATGCTGGGAAAATGAGGGGTGAGCAAAAGGGCTGTGTGTAAAACAGAGAGCTAGTGGGAATCGGCCGAATGGTGCAGGGAGCTAAGCTCAATGCTCCAGGGTGACCTGGGTGGGTAGAGGAGGAGGAGGTCCAAGAGAGAGGGGAGATATATATATAGCTGATTTAGTATAAATATACTTGATTCACTTCATTGTATAGCAGAAATTACACAAAACTGTAAAGCAACTATATTCCAATTTTAAAAAAAGGACCTTAGCAGAGGAGAGTTGCTGAGGAGTTTACACCCATGGGCAGCAGGTAGACCTTGACTGTGAGCCTGGGTTCCTTCCCACTCCACTCACTCCTAGAACCTCCAGCCTCACTGGTCACTCCCCCAAGCCTGGTCCCCAGGATGGGCAGCCTGGTTCTGCTGTGGCGGGGAGTGGGCGTGGGGTGGCGGTGGATGATGACAGAGATGAGACTTGCTGCCATAAGTCCACCCTGATGTCCTTCCAGTGACCTTGTGTTCAGAGCAGCTGGGTCCCAGCACACGGCACCCTCTGCTTGTCTACAAGTGGCCACAGGCCCCACAGGGCGGTGGGACAGGCTCCTCCCTACCGATAGGAATTTCCTCCTCTTGTTCTTGGACAAGAAACCCTGGACTAGAGCCAACAACCCACTCCTTGTCAGAAGATATAAACTGTTTGCCCACCCTGGGTGGCAGGGGGATGGCCAGATCGGTGGGTGGCTGCGAGGGCAGAGTCGCTCTCTGGAGCAATCCTGACACCCTCCTGGGGTTCTGTTCCCTTCCTCAGACCAAGTACCAGGTGGGCATCGGGCTGGGACAGGAGAGCCTGCAGGAGTCAGAGAGAGAGAGGAGAGGGGAGAGGCCTCTGGGCAGTCAGACCAGGTAGACTTGCCGCCCCGTCTCAGCTTCCAGAGGGCAGGGACCAGCTTTGCTCTGGTGCCTCTGGGCCAGCTTCACCTGTCATCCTGCAAGTGGGGACCAAAGTGGGGAGCAGTTCCAGGCTTGAAGGAGCATCCTTGGTGGGGAGTAACTGAGACACAGGGGTGAGGTGGGAAGGTCAGCTACATTGTGAGGTTTCTGAGCTCAGGCTGGAGGAGGAATCTTGGGGAGGGGGAAGGTGAGGGCTGTTGAGCAGAGAGGAGCTTCTGGGGGAGACAGCTCTGTGCTCAGCCCTTGTGGCTCAGCTCTGCCCTTCATCTGGGGCCCCTGTGGCCTGAGCTGGAAGCAGGGTTGTTGAGCACGTGGAGACCCTCCTCCCACCAGCAGAGGACTGGGAGGGAGTGGCCTTGCCCTGCCGTGGCTGGTGCGGCCCGGGGGTGGTAGGTACCCTGGAGGCAGTAGTGCCCAGCCGGACAGAGGAGGCCTCCTGCCCCATGGGTGGGGTCCTTGCTCGTGGCTCCTCCCGTGCACCAGTGCCCTGCAGCACAGTCTCCTAGAGAGAGGACATCTTATCGGCCGTGCCCGCCCCTTACAGCACGAGGCTTTCCCCACACCCAGCCAACCCCATGGTGGCTGCAGACGGTGGGAGTCCCTGGCCCTCCCCTGTCCAGTGTTGGGCTCCCGCGTCAGAGCAGAAGTGGGGCCTATCCCCCACAGGGACGGTTAGCAGCCAGACCTGGATTTTCCTTGTAGATCATTTCCAGTCATTTTATACAGGAGAATACCGAAACTCCCTAAGAAAGTGACACCCTCCTTCTTCCACTCCCCCATACCAGCTAACAGGGCTAGGGCTGAGGGATGGGGCAGATACTGGAGGCCCTCTGGAAGAATCCAGCCTGGTGCCCTGCAGGCGGGGCTGAGAATGGGGCTGAGGGATCCCCCCTCTGAGGCCGCAGGCAGGGGCGGGAGAACCCCAGGATCGCCTGGAGAAGTCTCTAAACTAGACGCCTGGGCCCAGCCCCGAGATTTCCTGAGGTGGGCTGAGCAGGCAGTAGGAATAAAGATCTCCCTTTGGCCCAATGAGCCCATGCTGCTGTGACCCTATGTTGGCCAGGGATCCAGGTCCATGGAGCTTCTCCAAAAGCATCTCCTCCTCAGCCCGGCCGCAACCCACCACTCCTCCCGCCACTGCCCATGGTCTCCTCTGCCCCTAGGACACACCTGATGGAGCCGTGAGTCCCGCCAGTGCACAGAACTTCCCAGCAGGGCACAGCTGGCATTCAGTGATGCTTCTTAAACCCTTCCGAGGGCCGTAAGTGCCCACTGGGCAGCTGTGCTGTGTGGCTACGAATGTGCCCGTGGGGCAGTAATAGCCTTCAGGACAAGGGTGCAGGCTGAAGTCCTGAACAGGCCCGGCACTGGAGTCGCAGTAATAACCTGGCCAGGAGCGATGAGCTCTCAGGACTCCCCCTGAGATGTTTAGTCCTGGCAGGATCTCCAGCACAAGGGCCCAGTGCCCAGAAAGCTGCCCTCCTTGACTCTCGCTCCTGGCCTCCTCCCCTCTGCCAGTACCCCAGGTCTTCAATGCCTCTCTCACCTGCTGGGCACTGCCCACTGGGGGCCTGGAGACCAGCCTCCTTGCAATAGAAGCCAGGTGGGCAGGCCTGGCATGCAGAGGACGTGGTCTGCTCAGGGAGGCTGGAGAAGGTGCCGGCAGGACATGGCGTGGGCCTGGGTGATGCCTCAGCTGAGGATACAGGGGGGCACTGGTCCACACATGGGAGGTGTGGACCGAGCCTCAGAGATGAAGCTCCCCTCTAGAACCACCTCTGCCCAACCTCCCCGAAGCCCCGTCCCCCAGCCCCTCAGCATGATATGTGGGGAGAACCCCAGATCTTTACTTGTGGCTGGGGTTCAGGAGCAGGGCTGACACACTGAGGCAAATGAGGCTTCTGGTGCAGCAAGGCAGCAGCTGTCGATCCTCAGCCATCCAAACCGAATAACCCAAACCACACCAGCACCCAGGGGTATTTTAACTGTGCCCCCACAACACTTCTCAGCCTCAGGCCAGACAGCCTGGGCACCCATTTTCCCTCTGGCTTTTCCCGCTTGCCCCAGGGTCCTAATGCAAACCCAAGACTGTGGCATCAGCCGGTCTCGGGCAGGAGGGCAAGCAGGGCTAAGACACTCACGGCAGAAGGTTCCTGGGGGGCAGGGGGCCCCCGTCAGTCCATCCTCTGGGGCTGGGGATGCTGCTCCTCCTGCACAGAAGTAGCCAGCCTGGCAGGGTCCACTGGGTGTGGAGAGGCCTGGTGGAGAGCAGACTCACTGTGAGAAGTGGTTGGTCCTGCGGGCATGGGGGGCCTTAAGCAGTGTCCGGCCTCAGTGGAGTAGGTGCCGGTGGGCTGAAGGTCTTAGCACACCAGAGTCCAGAGGCCCAGCCTATGCTAAGCAACCAGTCCCATCCTCCCCTCCTCCTGGCCCTGAGACTCCCATGTTGCACAAGGATTGAGGCCACCACCAGCAGGGGACTCTGGCTGGGGTCCTGCCCTCACTGCACTCTCCAGTTCAAGGGGGACTGAGAACTGGACAGATAGAGTCAAGTTCATGTCTGGGTCCTCAGTGAGCAGGACGTCCAGCCTCTGTAGATGCTCAGACACTGTGCCTCCTCCCCACATTCTTCCACGTGACCCACCTGAGCTCAGTGGATCACTTGGACAGCAACACAGCCCTGCCCCTAAGTGCACCAAAGCACAGCGCCCCGTGAGGCAGGTGTAGACCGAATCTGCAGTTGTCCCAGGAAACCGGTGGTGGCGTGCGCGAGGCATAGTTAATGAGACCGGTCAAGTATCCACCAGCTCTCTCACCACGCTGCCCAGCCTGGGTCACTGCACGATGGCTGGAGAGGGCTCAGTCCTTACCAGAGGTGGCACAGAAAGACCCTGGGGGGCAGGGCGTGGCCTCAGGGCTACCCTCAGGGCAGAAGGAGCCGGCTGGGCACCTGCCCCCCGTGGCCGTGGCTGGGCACAGGCAGTTGGTGCTGGTGTAGTTGTCCAGGTCGAAGGGGCGGGCTGTCCATGCTGCTGACACACAGAACCAGCCTGAAGTGGGAGGCAGCAGGGGGGCAGGCAGTGACCCGGAGGTCAAAGGCACTCCTATCCCTGAAGCTGTGCCAGGGGGTGACCGGGTCACCCCAGGTCCGGGGACAGAAGTGGGAACCACAGGAGTCAGTGGGGACGTCTCCATGTGCTGCGGGAACGTACCTGCCTCGCAGGGCCCGGAGACCTGCGTCAGATTCTCCTGCCCACAGTAGTGGCCAGGAGGGCAGGGTAGGCAGCTGTCCAGGCTCTGGGTCAGTGGGTCTGGGTTATAGTAGCCCCGAGGGCAGGGGAACTGGGTGGCATACTTGGTGCCTGAAAAGCAAAGTCAGAAGGTTGGATCCAGCCTGGGCGTCCAGCCCTGCCCTGGGCTGGGGCAGGAGGCAGTGCCACCCTCCTGCAGGGCCTGTCCCCACAGAGCCCCGGCCTCAGCCGTAGGAGCCCCTTCTCACCCACCACTTCCACCAGACTCCCCGGCTGTGTGGCCCTGGCATCCACAAAGCCACAGAATACATAGGACTCCTCCTCCAGGTGGTCAACTGTGCTGAAGGGCATGGGCCTCCCAAGTTTGTAACACAAAAATAATAAATATCTTTATTTTTCAGTCAACATGGATATATTGTGGACATAGAGGACTGAGTCTTGGACATAGAGGACTTCTGGGCTCCAAAGTTGCTGCAGCTTCCAGGGCAGTGAGAACCAACCTCCACCCCCTCCCCTCAAGCTGAGCGGGGCCCAGGCACTCACCCTCGGGGCAGTAGAAGCCAGCCGGGCAGGGGTGCCCACTGTAGGTCGTGAGGGTCTCAGGGCAGTAGTAGCCGGCAGGACAGGGGAAGCAGGAGGCTTGGCCTGTCAGGTTATTGTAGGAGCCAGCAGGGCAAGGCTGGGGGAGGCTGGTCCCTTGAGGGCAGAAATGGCCTTGGGGACAGGGACCCCCCTGCTCAGAGTGGCCTGGGGAGAAGGAGGTTGGCTGAGGTCAGTAGGCCAGTCACAGCAGAGCTGGGCGACTGATGTGGTGCCGCCAGGATAAAATGTGGACCTGGGTTTGGGTCAGAGGCTCAGTGGTTTTATAAAGAGATAATGCCCATGGCTAGCATCTGCACAGCCCTGACAGACCAAAAAGCAAGTCTGTTACACACGGGCTAAGCTATTAGAGCCCCTTAAAACTCCCCTGTGGTAGGGGAGTAGGGGTGATGCTGCAGTGTCACGGGGTGCTGGCCTGAGACGGTAACCCACTCTTCCAGACACAAAGCCTTGTCCGCTCACACTCCCTGGAGCGCCCTTAGAGGCTCTGTGATTATTTTCTTAATATGCCCGCATCCCACTGCGGGCAGGGGGTCTTGTACCCCACCTGCTACGAGGCGCTCTCCCATGGGATGGAGGTGAGAGCCACACCACTGGCGAGCCAGCTCACCTCTCGGTGGCCCACAGGGCATTCTCACACCCACTGTCTGGTCTCTGGAAGCCTTCGGCCTTCCCTGCCTTCATCTCTGCAATTCTGCGACATTCCCAGTTTTAGACCACTGGGGCTTTGATTCAGGAAGTGGGGTGGGTCTGTGGTAGGCTTGGGGCTGCAGGGTGACCAGAATCCCATGACTGCAATGCAGGAGGGCAGTGAGCACGCTGTGAGACACTGCTGGACAGAGGCTGGACACAGGAGGCCAGGGGGCCCAGGAGTAGCGGTCAGGCCTACACTGCCCACACATGGCCTCTGTCCTCAAACTGCCTGGATCCAGTCACATCCCATCATTAGATTGCCCACCTACCTGTGGCCAGTGCGGGGACCACCCCTGTCCTGAGAGGCACTTACCTGTTGGGTTTGGGGAGGTGACTCCTGCTAAACAGAAGTAGCCAGGGGAGCAGGGTCCTGAGGGGGCAGCGAGGCCAGACGCACCACAGAAATGGCCAGAGGGGCAGGACGAGCACTCGGAGGCCCCAGAAAGAAGCATCCTGGAGAGACAGAGACCTGGGAGCTGGGGCTGGAGCCAGGCAGGGAGGGTCCTGGGCAGCAAGGAGCGGATTGGGGATGGGCTCTCAGCGGGCAGAGCTGCCTCTACACTTCCCTTCTTGTCATTCCCGTGGGAGTCCTCATGCGTTCAGGGTACCCAGGGCAGCGTCCCACAGATGCTGAAGGAAAGGCTGGCTTCTCTCTCTCTCTCAAGATAGCTGCCTGGGTGGAGGGGTCCTTTTCTGTCTTAATCCCCAAATCAGACTCAGGCTGCCTGGGTCTGGACCCCTGGGTCTGGAGCTATCCAGAATGGCCAGAAGCCCTCCAGCCCTGGCTCCACTGCTCTCCCCTTGCTCTGGGGCATCCTTTCCTGGGGCTGGGAGGTCCCTGAAGGTGGGGACACAGGCCTCTGCTCTCAGATGAGACACAGGTGAACAAGCCATGTTCTTGCTTTTCTTTCTTGGCATGGCATGTTCTCAAGCTCCCAGCTGTGGACATCCTGGGTAGCTCTCTCCCCTCTTTCTACTGCTAGGCACAGGATGTTTGCCCCACAGGCCAGATGGGAGTCCTGCTCCCATGTGTGGCCCTCTGAGGCAGAGGCATGTCATTGGTGAGATGTCAGTGCAGGAAGGAGGACCAGGGAGAAGACAGTTCTGGACTCACCCCATGGCTGGGGGCACTCACCGATCAGAGAAGGTGCCCTCAGGGCAGGGGAGGGGCACCCCTGTTCCCACTGGACAGAAGTAGCCTGGAGGGCAGGGGCCCCCTGCTGTGGTACAGGCACCTCCGACAGCTTCAGCTCCTGCCCAAAGCCAGGGGTGGGTGAGATCACAGAGCAGCCTCCCCAGCCCAGAGCCAGTCGCTCAACCTGCCCCCACCAGGTATACACTCTGCAGCGAGCCATTTACTGTCACAGCCCCTCGACTCCAAGGGTCCTGTCCAGTCCTGATTTCTGTGGGGATATCGGGTGATACAGGGTTGGATGGGGTCCTGAGATGTGTCTCCTTCTAAATTATGGGCTGTCTGGGTGGCACCCAGCTTAGGAGCTAGAAGGTGGGGAGAAAATGTTGGGATGCCAGCAGCTGCCCCATTCAGGAGAAATGGCACAGAACAGAAGGGGGTGGGGGCTCTGGGTGGCGAAATGCAGGCCTCTGGGCATTCTGGAAATCCGTCTTCATCTGGGCCAGGTCTTTTGTTCCATTTGCACCTTTATGTCCCCTTTTGGTCTGCTCAAGCCTTTAGGGGATGAGTAGGGGCACCTGATTATATTGACCCCAAACTCTGAGGACCTAAAGGGCATTGTATTATTTTGGGAAGAGAAAAGAAAATGATGTGTGACTCCCGCTTTGTGACTGCCCTCAAGGCTGGGGGTTTGTGGAAGCCTGAATGTGCACACATCTGTATGCAGGTGTGGGGCCCGCACGCCTGCATACTGCGCTCTGACACAGGCTGAGGATGCTGGAAGAGGCCCAAGGGACACATCTCTAAGCACTGCAGCCTCACAGTTATGTGAACCCCAGCTCCACAGCACCAGGGGCGCTGAGGAAACAAGGAGAGGGTGGGCCATTTTGGAACAAGAGCGGCCGAAGTCAGGGGCTGGTTTTACCAGCCTTGGGCCCTGACCTCATCCTGGAGGATGTGCCTATGAGGCGGAGCCTCCTGGCGGGGACTCTCAGGCTGGTGTTTGTCTTACACATGTGGGCTTGGGGTCAGCCCTCACCGTGGAGAACCTGCCCCAGTGGCACCGAGGTCCTATCCCCTGAGGTTCCTCCAGGCAGAGATCCTGTGACTCATGACCTTGTGTGTCCCCCCCTTGCTCAGCTGAGGCTGACCTGGGAGTGAGCACAGCTTGGGGCGGGTGCAGTGCCCCACCTCCAAGGACGCAGCTGGATGGAGCTGCTGCTTGGTGCTCCCTGCAGGAGGCCAGAGCCCCTCTCCCATCTGGCTGATGACGGGTCACCAAGCACACGNGGCAGAGCTGCCTCTACACTTCCCTTCTTGTCATTCCCGTGGGAGTCCTCATGCGTTCAGGGTACCCAGGGCAGCGTCCCACAGATGCTGAAGGAAAGGCTGGCTTCTCTCTCTCTCTCAAGATAGCTGCCTGGGTGGAGGGGTCCTTTTCTGTCTTAATCCCCAAATCAGACTCAGGCTGCCTGGGTCTGGACCCCTGGGTCTGGAGCTATCCAGAATGGCCAGAAGCCCTCCAGCCCTGGCTCCACTGCTCTCCCCTTGCTCTGGGGCATCCTTTCCTGGGGCTGGGAGGTCCCTGAAGGTGGGGACACAGGCCTCTGCTCTCAGATGAGACACAGGTGAACAAGCCATGTTCTTGCTTTTCTTTCTTGGCATGGCATGTTCTCAAGCTCCCAGCTGTGGACATCCTGGGTAGCTCTCTCCCCTCTTTCTACTGCTAGGCACAGGATGTTTGCCCCACAGGCCAGATGGGAGTCCTGCTCCCATGTGTGGCCCTCTGAGGCAGAGGCATGTCATTGGTGAGATGTCAGTGCAGGAAGGAGGACCAGGGAGAAGACAGTTCTGGACTCACCCCATGGCTGGGGGCACTCACCGATCAGAGAAGGTGCCCTCAGGGCAGGGGAGGGGCACCCCTGTTCCCACTGGACAGAAGTAGCCTGGAGGGCAGGGGCCCCCTGCTGTGGTACAGGCACCTCCGACAGCTTCAGCTCCTGCCCAAAGCCAGGGGTGGGTGAGATCACAGAGCAGCCTCCCCAGCCCAGAGCCAGTCGCTCAACCTGCCCCCACCAGGTATACACTCTGCAGCGAGCCATTTACTGTCACAGCCCCTCGACTCCAAGGGTCCTGTCCAGTCCTGATTTCTGTGGGGATATCGGGTGATACAGGGTTGGATGGGGTCCTGAGATGTGTCTCCTTCTAAATTATGGGCTGTCTGGGTGGCACCCAGCTTAGGAGCTAGAAGGTGGGGAGAAAATGTTGGGATGCCAGCAGCTGCCCCATTCAGGAGAAATGGCACAGAACAGAAGGGGGTGGGGGCTCTGGGTGGCGAAATGCAGGCCTCTGGGCATTCTGGAAATCCGTCTTCATCTGGGCCAGGTCTTTTGTTCCATTTGCACCTTTATGTCCCCTTTTGGTCTGCTCAAGCCTTTAGGGGATGAGTAGGGGCACCTGATTATATTGACCCCAAACTCTGAGGACCTAAAGGGCATTGTATTATTTTGGGAAGAGAAAAGAAAATGATGTGTGACTCCCGCTTTGTGACTGCCCTCAAGGCTGGGGGTTTGTGGAAGCCTGAATGTGCACACATCTGTATGCAGGTGTGGGGCCCGCACGCCTGCATACTGCGCTCTGACACAGGCTGAGGATGCTGGAAGAGGCCCAAGGGACACATCTCTAAGCACTGCAGCCTCACAGTTATGTGAACCCCAGCTCCACAGCACCAGGGGCGCTGAGGAAACAAGGAGAGGGTGGGCCATTTTGGAACAAGAGCGGCCGAAGTCAGGGGCTGGTTTTACCAGCCTTGGGCCCTGACCTCATCCTGGAGGATGTGCCTATGAGGCGGAGCCTCCTGGCGGGGACTCTCAGGCTGGTGTTTGTCTTACACATGTGGGCTTGGGGTCAGCCCTCACCGTGGAGAACCTGCCCCAGTGGCACCGAGGTCCTATCCCCTGAGGTTCCTCCAGGCAGAGATCCTGTGACTCATGACCTTGTGTGTCCCCCCCTTGCTCAGCTGAGGCTGACCTGGGAGTGAGCACAGCTTGGGGCGGGTGCAGTGCCCCACCTCCAAGGACGCAGCTGGATGGAGCTGCTGCTTGGTGCTCCCTGCAGGAGGCCAGAGCCCCTCTCCCATCTGGCTGATGACGGGTCACCAAGCACACGCCCTGTGTTGTGGCCCCATCTTAGCCTCAATCAGGCTGAGTCCTTCCTCACTGCCTTCCTCTGCTCTACATCGTTGAATTTTCACTTCAACATTATGCATTCGCATCAGAATTAACATGATTTCCCACAGGAAGGAGCTGTACACTGGGCTCTGCCCAAGGCCCAAGGCCCTTTCCTTCCCCACCTTTCACAGGGCCCCCCAGGCCCTGGGCCACTGAGGAGAATGAGCTCCCTGGAAATTGCCACCCCTCAGGCCCCCCCAGGAGCGCCCGTCCTCCCCCTTCTATCGCCTCACCTGCAGGATATTGCCAGCAGCCTTGGGGCTGGCTCTAACCCTGGCCTGAAGTGGACGTGCCTGGAGGGCAGGCCAGGGGTAGGCAGTGAGTGCCCTGGAGGCAGTAATGACCAAGCGGACAGGCCCTCTTTTGATGGCTCTCTTGGCCTGGAAAGCAGAGTGCTCTTGTCGCCCTGTGGTTCTGTCCACCCCATGCTATAGTGGTTTTCACATCAACCCTGCTTTGCTCTCTGCACCAAGTACCTGAGCCATTGCTGTGCTGCCTGTCCAGCCAGGGCATGGTTGCCAGTGAGCCTTCAGGGCAGATGTGGTGGTCCTCCATGCCGAGGTTTCCCCAAGGCCCACCAAGAGGTCTTGGGGTGTGTGCCCCTCCTGTACAGTAAAATCCTGGAGGCAGAGAAAGTGCTCAGGCTGGTCTGCTTTGGGGGCTGCAGCCCAGCTCCTTGCATTTGTATCCCCGAGGGTCCTGTGTTCCAGTGTGGCTCCTGTTTGCACAAACCCAGCCACACAGGCATATTTCCCTGGATTCTGTCTGCCAGGACCGGGGTGGCTGGCTGGCACCTCTCTGCTTGGTGCCTTCCCACCAGTGGTCAAAGGCTCCCTCACCTGATGCACATGGGCCCCTGGGGGCAGCCTGCCCCACCTCAGCACAGAAGAGCCCAGGTGGGCAGGGCAGGCACCAGCTCACATCCGGTGCCCCTCTCTCTGCGTTCCAGGTACCCACAGGGCAGGGCCTCTCTCTGGGGTTCTCGGTGCCAGCTGGGCAAAAATGGCCGGGGGGGCAGAGGTCACCGAAGGGGAGTCCGTCCTGGAGGAAGATGGGCCTGTTAAGGCTTAAAGTCAAGGACGAGAGGGTTGTCTCTGCCGGATTTCCTCCTGGTCCTGCCTGACCCCTCTCTGAGGAAGCCTGCTCAGCTCCACCTGGCCACTCCTGTTTATGCACATATGCTGACCCTCACTCACACCTCCCCTGGGAACAGCTCTGGTTAACTTTACAGAAAAATAAAGCAAACTTTAGTATTAAATAGCCCAAACCATCCCAGCTCTCTGCTAAAAGTATTGTGTAAGATATATCTGTTTCTATCTATCTATCATGTTTCAATCATTTATGTATCAACATAGTATACTTACTTGTTGATTGTTACTTGTGACTTACTTGTCATTGTTAAGAGTTACCTAAAATCCTACTGGGTTGATATGCTGTATCTCTGACAAGATATTTTCTTATTACTGAGCCTTGAAAGTGTTTTGTAATTGTTTTGGTTTTGCTATTAAAATCTGTGGTTTGACCGTCTTTCCATAAATCACTTTTTCCCCTTTCAGGCTTTTCCCCATATTTG
Organism: Neotragus pygmaeus; assembly: GCA_006410875.1. Classification (NCBI taxonomy): domain Eukaryota; kingdom Metazoa; phylum Chordata; class Mammalia; order Artiodactyla; family Bovidae; genus Neotragus; species Neotragus pygmaeus. Next base: position 123,784 of record SJYV01012445.1, on the reverse strand, counting down.
AATTATTGGGTCAGAAGATGGAGCTGCCTGAGGGCTCTTGATCGGTACTGCATGCTGTTCTCTGGCAGCACCGCTGGTAATCATCTTGTTTTTGGGGATTAGTAGATGCAGACAGTGGGACTTCCCAGGTGGCCCTAGTGGTAAAGCTTCCACCTGCCAATGCAGGAAATGCAGGAGACCCGAGTTCGGTCCCTGGGTCAGGAAGATCCCTTGGAGGAGGGAATAGCAACTCATGGAGAATCTCATGGACAGAGGAGCCTGGCGGGCTACAGTCCATGGGGTCACAAAGAGTCGAACACGACTGAGCGACTGAGCATGCACTCATGCAGATGCCTGTGGTACACAAGGACTTTGCTTCCTGTCCTTATTACCGGTCCAGCTGTGCTTTTTTCTGGTTGTGTTTGGTTCCTTTTCGAGTGGAAGCTGGAGATTGTCATCAGATCCTTTGGCCCTGTCTTTATTTGTTCACACTGGCTGGTCATGTATAATGGTCTGTACCCACCAGCTCTGCTCCGTGGTGGTTTCATCCCACCTGCTGGGGGCACCCTGTGCGCCCACTAGGCAGTGAGCCATCGAGGGCAGGCACTAGGGTTTGCCCTCTGTGTGTCCCCTGACCCTGGCCCAGTCCTGGGTGGTTAGGAGGCTTGCCTCTGGGTGGCCCTGTGGGGCCTGCACTCACCGGGGAAGAGATGTTGGAACCAGGCCCACAGTGATGTCCTGGACGGCACAGCCCCTGAGGCTTGACCAAGCCAACTCTGCCACAGAAGGCCCCAGGGCGGCACGGCTGGCAGTCCTCCACACGGGCAGCCCCAGGGGCCTCTCGGAAGGTGCCCTGGGCAGGGAGAAGCCTGCTGAAGTCAAGGTCCTGAAGCCAGAGTGGGGCTCTAGGCCTGAACAGGTTGGTCACTCCACCAGGAAGGGAGCAGAGCAGGGTCTGGGATGGACGGGCAGGGGAGCAGGAGCGGCCTGATCAACAGGCTTATAAGAAAGGATAGGATTTACTTCTCAGCAGATCAAGGGTTTGACTGCTAAACACAATCTGTAACTGGAACGCAGAGCAGATTTGATAGCAGACAAAACAAGCAGACTGAAGCCACCCCTAGGAGGGGTGTGCTTCTTGGGGAGGGGAGCCATGGTTTGGGGGAGGAGCATGAGAGAGGGGCTTTGGGAGGCTAGGGTTCCACCTGGGCCTCCCTCCTGTCCCTACTCTTCTCCCATCCTACAGGCCTGGCTCGCATGGTCCTCTGTGACTTTCTGGTCTAGAGCCATCATCAGAAACCAGCTGCAGGAAAGCGGGTGTCCCAGCCCCGTCGAAGCAGGTGTGGCCCTGCCTTGGTGGAGGGACGCTGATGGCTGCAGAGATTTTCCACACAGAAGCAGAGAGGTCGGAGGTCAGAGGGAACGTCTCACCTGGGGACAGGGGATGGACAGCAAGCCGCGGGCTGGGCAATAGTGTCCGGGTGGACATGCGGCAGGGCTGGCCAGCTTTGTCTGGTTGCAGAGTTTTCCTCCTGGGCACTCCTGGCACCAGAGATGACCTGGACCCTGGAAAGAGGGGTGGGCAAGAAGACTGGTCTCTTTCCACACCTCGACATCAGGGTCAGGCCTGGACAGAGCAGGTGCTCAGGAAACATGTCGAATCAGGTTGGGGATACTTCTGGCCTTGGCCCTAGGCTCCATGTGCCGCCCCTTCTGAGGAGAGTGGGCGTGCGGGGCCCAACAGCAGCGTGGACACCAGCAGTTCTGAGGTGGTCTCTGAGTATCTCCTTGGTCCATAGGTTTCCAGAGTCTGGAGGAGGGGCCAGGATGGAGGCTCTGTTCTGTTAGCCTGTACCCCGTGTCCCTGACTCTAGGACTCCCCTACTCCAGGGCCTTGGAGCAAACACTTACCGAGAAGCTGCCTGCGCTGCATGGCCGAGGAGCTGCGGTGCCCAGCTCAGGGCAGTGGTGGCCAGCTGGGCACAGCACACAGGCCACAGCCAGCCTCGCCCCAGGACTCAGGCGGGTGGTTCCCCTAGAGTGGAAGCGGAGGGAAGGGTGTAGGGCCCAGAGTCTTCCTGCGAGAGGAGCTATGACACCCAGGCAGGGTCACCATTGTTCCCATGCCAATTGCAGGGCTCAAGGCCACCAATGGGACAGGTGTGACCCCAAACAACATACATGGTCGTGAGGTGCAAAACGTTTTACAACCTGGCTAGGGGCCAGTCGTGCTTCTTTTTAAAGGTGCCTGTTTTCACACTTTGCTTCTGTTTTTTCTGCTGGTTCTGTCTCTCTGTCATGTTTTATATGATTTGTAATGGCTTTTTACATAGTAAGGTACTAAGTAGATGGATGGTTAGCCTATTGTTCATGTTGAAAATATCTCCTTGCTTTGGTGTTTCCCTTTTAGCTTCCTTTAGAATCACTTTGAAAGATAGAAGTTTGAAACATTGTGTTCAAATCTTGTAGTCTTTTCCTCAATTATTTCTGCCTTTCATGCTGTGCTTAGATTTTCCAAATTCTCTCAGATGCTATAAATGTCCATTTATATTTTGCTTTGTAATCTTATGATTTTGTTTTTTTACCTTGAAATTATAGTTGTTCTGAAATTTATTTTTGGATAATGTTGTTTTCACTTTTTTACAAGACCATACATTGCTTTTTTTAAAAATAAGAAAAATTCTAAGATTTGCTTTTTAACTATAGGAATAAAAAGCACAACTTGGTAAAAGCGGCTATTAGCAGAGAACCCCAGAGCTTGGGCCAAATCTCTGCTGAGACCCCCAGCTGGAGTTAGATTCCAGGCTCTTGGCTTTTGGGCCGGGTCATTCTGAGGTGGCTTCACGGTTGCAGCACCCACCAAAGGTGCGACAGGCACTTCCTCACTGACTCTAGCCCCAAGCGCCCTCCCTCCTTCCACTTCTGGGCCCATGGATGTGCGGCTCTCATATCAGCCCATCACCCTAGGCCTTGCACCCTGGCCCTGCCCATTCTGTTTCTGTGTCTTATCTCAAAAAGGCTGCCAGGTCCTGAGGGTCTCTCTAAGACTCTTTGGTGCCTGGAGCAGCACTGGGCCCCAGTGTGTAACATGTAGTCACTTAGCTTCAGGAGCAGCCCCCCGCCTCCATCCTCCCATACCTTGGGCAGAGCACAGGCTTAGGGGCCCCTCTGGGGCAGAAGGCCCCTGGTGGGCAGGGCAGGCAGTCCTCCACCTGGCTGTTGCCTGACTGGGAGCTGTAGGTGCCCTCTGGGCAGGGGAGCTGGGCGCCCCACTTGGTACCTGTGTCAGGGAGAAGAGCAGGGGCTGAGAGGGGTCAGAGCCACATTGTCATCACAGCAGCTCCTCACCTTCTCCCAGCGGAGAAGGGGGTGGGGCGGTTCTCAAGGGAGGCCCTGGGGAGGGGCAGGGAGCAGAGGAGCCCCTTCCACAGGACCACATCATCTGGGCTGAGACGCCCCAGGAACGCGCAGTCAGGGTGCGCATGGCTGACCAGTCCCAGCCTTCCTTTCAGGAAGGTCTTCCTGAGACCTAACCCTGATGTGGGAGGGCTAAAGGCTGCTCATGATCTCGCCCCAGCCCTCACCTCTGGCCCCTGACCCTGCCAGGACAGACACTGCCCCGCTCACCTTCTGGGCAGTAGTGTCCAGCTCTGCATGTCCCCGAGGGCACCTGGGCTCCCCCGACACAGAACCAGCCCCCAGGACAGGGCGCACACTCCTCGCTCGCCGTCAGTCCAGTCCGGTTACTCCAGGTACCCGGGGGACACTGGAACTGGGTTGGCTGTTTGGTGCCCCAAGGACAATAATGGCCAGCTGGGCACAGAGTGGGGGGCTGGCCTGGACCCCCAGTTCCTGCAAACACAGTTGTGAACTAGGCCTGCAGAAGTCTCAGCCCCTCCAGCCACAGCCCTCTGGCAAGGGTCAGCAGTGGCCCAGAGGCTGCCTTCCTTCCCACTGCATAGAGAGAGTGGGCTGGGACCTAAGAACATTCTTCATGGTCCCACCTGGGAGTGGACCGTGCTCTTTGTCGGGAAAGCAGGGGCTGTGGGCCGGGGTCTGTTTCCCTGGGCTCCCTGTGTCTTCATCCAGGGGCAGGTCTGGCAGGTAGCGAGGCTGCCCCTCTGCCCTCACTCACCCCTAGGGCAGGCCAGTCCTGAGGGACAGATCTCACACTGGGACAGGTCAGAGAGGTCGCTGCGGTTGCTGAAGGTCCCAGCTGGGCAGGCATGGGTGGGAGCGTGGGGACTCGAGGAGCCCACAGGGCACACGTACCTATGGCAACCAAGGTGTTGGAGCGTGGTACCCAGCAGGCAGAGCCCTCCCATCCTGGGGAGTCTCACACTGTGCCCACCAGCCTGCTGTGTGGCTTTGGCATGGTGACCTGGCCTCTCTGAGCTTCCTTTTCCTCAGCTGCTCCCGAGCATGCTCAGGCCCCAGGAGCCTCAGGGCTCCCGCAGGAGTTCTTGGAACTGGAGACTGGTGTGACCCTAAGCTCTGCTGGGGCCCTCTTGAGATATCAAGGGGGTGAATTCCTGGAGAAGCCCTCCCTGAACCCAAGGCGCTGATTCTCCACTGGTGGAAGAGGAGGATTCTGAGCCAAGGAAAATCAGAGCCCCTTACCCTGGTGTGCACTCTGCGTCTGGCTGAGTCAGCCCAGCCCGCATACAGGCCCTGCCTGCGGGGCATGGAGTGCAGGCTGTGGCTTCGTCCTGGCCTGGGAGGGGGCCGAATGTGCCTGGCTGGCATGGGATGGGCTGTGTGGCTTCGCTGGGACAGAAGTGTCCTGCTGGGCACTGCAGACACTGGCTGAGGACTGTGGAGAGAGCAGCCTAGATCATGAGTTCTCTCTGAAGAGCCTGGGCTGCTGTCTTCAAAGGAGAAGCAGTGACCATCTCCCAGGCCCTGGTGCCCCTGATACTCCCGTGGACCTGGGCGTGCAGGGAGCTGGTCCCCCTCCCAGTTTACCAGGAAGGGCTTCCCTGAAGAAACAGCGTGGGGGCTGGTTCCTGTCTGCCCATGCAGAGGAGAGTGGCCTGTGCTAACTGCTGGGCATCCTTGCTCCGCTCAGCCTGTAGGGAGCTCTGGCCTCCCACAGACGGCTGTGATAGGCAGGCTCCCAACTCCCCAAGCCTCCATTTTCCTTTCTATAAAATGGGTATCAGAACCACACCTTCACTCAGGCTGGCCGGGAGGACCAAATATGACATTGTTCAAATGGACAGAGCTCTGCAGGGCACTGGACACACGGCAAGCCTTGGTGAGTGCTAGTGAAAGTGAAAGTGTAAGTGTTGGTCACTCAGTCTTGTCCGACTCTTTGTGACCCCGTGGACTGTAGCACTTCAGGCTCCTCTGTCCGTGGGATTCTCCAGGCAAGAATATTGGAGTGGGTTCCCATTCCCTTTTCCAGGAGATCTTCCTCTTGACCCAGGGATCGAACCTGGGTCTCCTGCATTACAGGTGGATTCTTTATGGCTGGGCAACCAGGGAAGCTGCTTGGTGAGTGCTAAGTAGGTCCTGAATTCCCAGCTGATCACGGCATCCTGGGGCTCCCATAACTGGGGTACCAAGGGGCCTGCTGTACCCTGAGTGTGGCTTTCCTGTGGTCATCCCTCACCAGCGCCTGGACTGCCGGCCATACTCAGTACTGAACAGTTAGCCTTCACAAGCCTTTGGAGAAGCACCTGACTAGCAAGTCACCCTCCTCATTGTGCAAACAGTGGACAGAATTCAGACCTGACCTGTTGAGTGGAAACTGATGTTGGGATGAGGCATCTCCCTCCTGGGCTTGAAGCTCCTGGCCAGGTATGGCTCAGCAGCACCGTGCAGACAGGGCACATCTCCATCTGTGAGGGGACATCTCATGGGTGGGTCCTGACAGGGTTTGGGCTTCATCCTGGAGGAGCCCCCAGGGCGAGGGATGGTGTGCAGGGGCCTGGGTGTAGGCCCTGTACACTAAGGATTGTGAGACTCTTCCAGGACTACAGAAGGGAAGGGACAGAACCTCACCACTGTGCATATTTCCTCTGCCTCATCTCAGTGCATTCTCCCCACAGCCCTGAGGGGATGGGTTTGAGACCATCTGGGCTCCCGGGGAGTGTGCAGACCCAGCACCCTCCTCACCCACTCTGCCAGTCTTTCCCAAATGCGGTTAGGGTTTCCGGCCAGCTCTTACCTACCTGTAGGGCAGGGCTGGCAGCCAAGGCCTCTATCAGAGAAGGAGTCCAGAGGGCAGAAGATGCAGCCAGCCTCCTGCTGGGCAGGACAACAGGGAAACATGTGGTGAGACCAGGTGGGTTGTGACTAACACCTGTATTTAAACGGTGCTGACAGTTGGCACCTCAGCTCATGTGCTTACTTTGCCAAGTGTTTCTGCAGACTCCCTGCAGACCCAAATCCCTCTCTGATTCACCAGGGGACAAGCCTACTTGCTCCTTGCCCTCCTTGCTCTTGCCACACAGAGCTGGCTGGTGACACACAGCAAGTAGCTCAGCTACCCAGTGGCTGCTGTGTGTGTCTGGGCCCCAGCCAGGTAGCTCCTGCCTTAACTGAAGGTCCCATGGAACTGCGGCTCTGAAAGTCCCAACACCTCCTGTGCATCTCCTCCCTGGGTCCCTGCCACAGCCCTACAAGCAAGCACACCTGCTTTCGGGTTATACTGGCTGGGCTAGTGCCTAGGGTCAGAAGTGTGGGCCGCTGTCGACTGCCTCCTCAAGGACAGTGTTGCCTCTTTACCTTGCCATGTCTCAGGGAGATTCGGAGCAACTCTGCCTCTTCAGGGACTTCCTGAATGCCTCCCACCCCTGCCCCGGAATGGCTGAGACAAGTGGCAGCCCTCCCTGGACATCACCTGACAGTCCTCGCTTTCTGGGAGTCCTGGGAGCCCACCACGGGTTCCGGTGGGACACAGCCATGGAGTCGTCCTGTCCCCCAAGCAGCTGCAAATGCCAAAGGAAGTTCAGCAGCTAAGGAGAGACCCTGCAGGCCAGGGGACAGCTGGCTTTGATGGCAGCAGCAACGGCAAGGAGGCTTGGGGGACACTCAGCTCAGCTGCAGCCTGGTCCACCTTCCGTGGGCAGACGTGGAGAGAGAAGGTGATCTGACAGCTAGCCTCACTCTCAGGTGAGGACTCGCCAGGTCACAAGACAGAGAAGCAGAGCCCTGCCAGGCCCCCACCCTCCACCTTGAATTCGATTGTGGTCAGAAGACTGTGGTCTGGGCAGGCCTGGGGGGCCCACCACCAAACTTCTGTGCTCACCAAGCAGCACTCAACCCCTGGGAGGCCTCACACTTGGGGCACCATGGACAGGACTTGCCTGTTCCCCAGCCCCTGTCCCTGAAGCTCTCCCCTTCCCTCCTCTTTCCCGGGGCGTTTGTTTCTTACTAAAAGCCCGCAGGGCACTGTTGGCAGCTCCTAGCTGCAGAGGGCCATCCTGGGGGGCAGGCGACGATGAGGCCCAGGAGGTGGCACGGGGCCCCACTGCGGGGAGAGAGGGCGGCTGTCCCTGTGAAGAGCAAAGGAGAGTGGGGCCTGGCTGTGTGACAGCCCTTCTGAGCAGGGTTGGCTCCTGTGATGAGGCTTCTCCAGCAAAAGCCTGTAAGGACTGACCAGTTGTCATAACACTGCACTCAGAACAGGGTGCAGGGGCTGCTGCTGAAGATGGTGGCTCTTCTGGGCACAGCCGGCAAAAGACAGGAGGAACATGCAGAAAGGCTATGTTTAGGGCAGCAAGGTGGCTGAGAAGCCTCCTGAGACCCCAGAAACCTGACACTTGGGGAAGCTCATGGCTTTGTTGTCCCTTTTATCTGCTAGAATTTCCAGGCTCTCAGAGCACCTGCAGTCAGTAACATAGAATAGCTGAGCTGACATTTCAGCTGGTTGGCCCTCTCATTTTACACTGCAGGGAGCTGGTGTGGCCAGCCAGAACCACCCCCCAACCCCAAAGCCTTGGTGGGAGGGCTGCTGCAGCAGGTGTGTCTGTGCCCCAGCCGGTCGGCGGGTCTTTCTGTGCCCCTGTCTGTCAGCAGGTGTGAAGTACTGCCCCTCCCTGGGCTCCTTCCACCCTGTCCCCATAGGATCTCTGCTGGGCTGAGGCAGCAGAAGGCCTGTTTCACCTTTGAAGCTGCTCAGTAGATCTTTACGGGAGGACCTGAGGCTCCAGCTGTAGTGGGATGTGGCCCAGACCCTAGCATTTCTACCCACTGCCAATGATCAACTTCTTCCCAGCTCAGTTCTACTGGGACACAATGCCTGCCTCAGATAATTGTGGGCAATACATGAAAAAGGTGTTTTTATATATATACACTGGAGAAGGCAATGGCACCTGGAAAACCCCTGGACAGAGGAGCCTGGAAGGCTGCAGTCCATGGGGTTGCTGAGGGTCAGACACAACTGAGCGACTTCACTTTCACTTTTCACTTTCATCCATTGGAGAAGGACATGGCAACCCAATCCAGTGTTCTTGCCTGGAGAATCCCAGGGACAGGGGAGCCTGGTGGGCTGCCGTCTATGGGGTCGCACAGAGTAGGACACGACTGAAGTGACTTAGCAGCAGTATATATATATACACACACACATATATATGAAATATATAACATGTATTGAATAAACAGGTAT
>SJYV01012445.1:104622-114820 GCA_006410875.1 Neotragus pygmaeus | reverse complement strand
CTGTGCTCACCAAGCAGCACTCAACCCCTGGGAGGCCTCACACTTGGGGCACCATGGACAGGACTTGCCTGTTCCCCAGCCCCTGTCCCTGAAGCTCTCCCCTTCCCTCCTCTTTCCCGGGGCGTTTGTTTCTTACTAAAAGCCCGCAGGGCACTGTTGGCAGCTCCTAGCTGCAGAGGGCCATCCTGGGGGGCAGGCGACGATGAGGCCCAGGAGGTGGCACGGGGCCCCACTGCGGGGAGAGAGGGCGGCTGTCCCTGTGAAGAGCAAAGGAGAGTGGGGCCTGGCTGTGTGACAGCCCTTCTGAGCAGGGTTGGCTCCTGTGATGAGGCTTCTCCAGCAAAAGCCTGTAAGGACTGACCAGTTGTCATAACACTGCACTCAGAACAGGGTGCAGGGGCTGCTGCTGAAGATGGTGGCTCTTCTGGGCACAGCCGGCAAAAGACAGGAGGAACATGCAGAAAGGCTATGTTTAGGGCAGCAAGGTGGCTGAGAAGCCTCCTGAGACCCCAGAAACCTGACACTTGGGGAAGCTCATGGCTTTGTTGTCCCTTTTATCTGCTAGAATTTCCAGGCTCTCAGAGCACCTGCAGTCAGTAACATAGAATAGCTGAGCTGACATTTCAGCTGGTTGGCCCTCTCATTTTACACTGCAGGGAGCTGGTGTGGCCAGCCAGAACCACCCCCCAACCCCAAAGCCTTGGTGGGAGGGCTGCTGCAGCAGGTGTGTCTGTGCCCCAGCCGGTCGGCGGGTCTTTCTGTGCCCCTGTCTGTCAGCAGGTGTGAAGTACTGCCCCTCCCTGGGCTCCTTCCACCCTGTCCCCATAGGATCTCTGCTGGGCTGAGGCAGCAGAAGGCCTGTTTCACCTTTGAAGCTGCTCAGTAGATCTTTACGGGAGGACCTGAGGCTCCAGCTGTAGTGGGATGTGGCCCAGACCCTAGCATTTCTACCCACTGCCAATGATCAACTTCTTCCCAGCTCAGTTCTACTGGGACACAATGCCTGCCTCAGATAATTGTGGGCAATACATGAAAAAGGTGTTTTTATATATATACACTGGAGAAGGCAATGGCACCTGGAAAACCCCTGGACAGAGGAGCCTGGAAGGCTGCAGTCCATGGGGTCGCTGAGGGTCAGACACAACTGAGCGACTTCACTTTCACTTTTCACTTTCATCCATTGGAGAAGGACATGGCAACCCAATCCAGTGTTCTTGCCTGGAGAATCCCAGGGACAGGGGAGCCTGGTGGGCTGCCGTCTATGGGGTCGCACAGAGTAGGACACGACTGAAGTGACTTAGCAGCAGTATATATATATATACACACACACATATATATGAAATATATAACATGTATTGAATAAACAGGTATATATAAATTATGTCTATAATTGCTATATGGAATGTTATTTATAAGATTTATATTTTAAATAAATATATACAAGATACTATGGGCTTCTCTGGTGGCTCAGTCGGTAAAGAGACCACCTGCAATGCAGGAGACGCAGGTTTGGTCCCTTGGTTGGGAACCTCCCTGGAGGGAGGAGGGCATGGCAACCCACTCCAGTATTCTTGCTTGGGAAATCCCATGGGCAGAGGAGCCTGGCAGGCTACAGTCCACAGGGTTGCACAGGGTCAGACACAACTGAATAGGAGCACATACTACTACTAGTAATTTATTACCTGTCAGCTCTGTGTTCATAAAAGGCATAACTGCTAATTGAATACAGAATATTAAATAATTTTCCTTTGATAAAGCCAACTGCAAGTACTTGTTTCACATGAGGTCCAGAGAAGCAGAAAATTCACAAAGAAAAGTTGATATCCGTTAGGACATATGGGGCCCCTCAGGGCTGCATGTGATTCTGGAGCCTGAAAGGAGATGCAGAGTAGAAGAATGAGAGGACCAGAGACAGTGGCCCCTGAGAGAGTGAAGGCCTGCAGACAAGGGCAAAGAGAGTGCAGGCAGAAGAGCCCAGGGCAGAGGCCAGTGGTATGTGCCCCTCCTACTGTTCCCTCAGGCACTGACCAACAGAGATGAGGCCATGGGTTGGGCTCCTGCCTGGACCTGACACTTACTGATGGCACACCCTTGACCAGGAGCCATCTGAAAAGTGGCCTTTAGTGATATAAATGCTCAGAGCTGATGAGAGGTCTAATAGAGAATGCACACAGCGGGCTTCTGTCCCGCATACAGCATGCACCCAGTCGTCACTGACCTTGACTCACCTGCAGTGAGGGTGGCTAGCAGAGGGGCCAGGGCCATCCAGAGCCTGTACTGCAGCATGCTGGAATGGTGACCAGAGAGGCTGAAGCAGAGATGTGCCGGAGCCTCAGTCTGTCTACCCTGAAGCACGTGACCCAGGCTGAAACCTGACCCTCCTCAGCCTTGGGCCAGACCCAGCACACTCACCAAAGTCCCCTGGGAATGGTGGCCTCCCTGAGAGCATCAGGGAAGGACAGGTGGGTTGTGCTTCTTGTCCAGCTCTCCTGCCCTCTCCTTCCAGGCTGCAGCCAGGAGAAGTCAGGCTTCCAGGCTCCAGTGTCCTCATGAGACTTACCAGCTGTGGGATCCTGGAAACGACTTATTCTTTTTCTATGGCAGTTTCCTCATCTGTAAAACTGAGGTGATATGAGTACCTGCCCCCAGGATTATGAGGGGGTGGAGCTGAAGAAGTCTTGGGGTATCCTCAGAGCAGTGTCTGCGCACACATGCTCAGCATTAGTACTGATTCATTTTTAACTCACTGAGCCTGTGTTGAGCATTCAGCATTTGTCTGGCAGCATACAACGGGCAGAGAATGGAAAGTCTTGACCATGTTCCCAGGGCTTAACTAAAAAGATCATAGAAAAAGCAAGGGAATTTCAGAAAAACAGTTACTTCTGCTTCATTGACTATGCTAAGCCTTTGACTGTGTGTATCACAACAAACCGAGGAAAAGTTTCAAGAGATGGGAATACCAGACCACCTTACCTGCCTCCTGTATGCAGAGAAACCTGTATGTAGGTCAAGAAGCAACGGAACTAGACATGGAACAACAGACTGCTTCCAAATTGGGAAAGGAGTACGTCACCTTGTTTATTTAACGTATATGCAGAGTACATCATGCAAAATGCCAGGCTGAATGAATCCCAAGCTGGAATCAAGATTGCTGGGAGAAATGCCAATAACCTCAGATATGAAGATGACACCGCCCTCATGGCAGAAAGTGAAGAACTAAAAAGCTTCCTGATGAAGGTGAAAGAGGAAAGATAAAAAGCTGGCTTAAAATTCAACATTCAGAAAACTAAGATCACGGTATCTGGTCCCATCACATCATGGCAAATAGATGGGGAAACAAAGGAAACAGTGAGAGACTTGATTTTCTTGGGCTCCAAAATCACCACAGATGATGACTGCAGCCATGAAATTAAAAGATGCTTGCTCCTTGGAAGAAAAACTATGACCAACTTAGACAGCATATTAAAAAGCAGAGACATCACTTTGCCAACAAAGGTCCATCTAGTCAAGGATATGGTTTTTCCAGTGGTCATGTATGGATATGAGATTTGGACTATAAAGAAAGCTGAGCACAGAAGAATTGATGTGATTAAGGAATAAGTATTGTCCAAGTGTCTTTATCAATTTATCAGTTGTTTAACCTTGACTTGTAAGTCTTTTGTCATTTGTAGATGACATTACAGAAAGGGCTTCACTATCAAGGAGATTCACATGAAGTCTATGAAAGCAGTTACAACAGTTCCGAATCAAAATGGTGGCTTATGTGAGCCAAGATACTGGAGTAGCTGAGTCGTTGACTTCCTCTAGAACTTGAGCCTCAGCATATGCTCTTTGTAACATACTAGCAAGTTAAGTGATGCACCCACAAGTAGATGGTGGCCCAACTCAGTGTAAAGAATCTTTTCCAGATACTCTACAGGTTGAAAGTTAAAATTTCACTGAGATAAGTTGTGATGTAAGGTTTGTGAAAAATGGACCCCCAAAGGGGTTTTGTACATGATCAGTCAGGATTGACTAGTTCAGTTCAGTTCAATTGCTCAGTCGTGCCTGACTCTTTGTGACCCTGTGGACTACTGCAAGCCATGCTTGCCTGTCCGTCACCAACTTCTGGAGCTTTCTCAAACTCATGTCCATCAAGTCGGTGATGCCATCCAACCATCTCATCCTCTGTTGTCCTCTTCTCCCCTTGCCTTCAATCTTTCCCAGCTTTGGCGTCTTCAAAGATTTGTGAAAAATGGACCCTGAAAAGGGTTTTGTACATGATCAGTCAGGATTGACTAAGCCTAAAATAAATTTCAACTGGATTACATCTAGTTATATTAATCATTCTTTAAATGTGTTCTTTGTTTTCAAACTGTGTTTTGTGTCTCCCTGCTGCACTATGTCATTGTCTGCATTACTTATATCCTGTTTAATTGATAAGATTGCTGTCTCTTGCAGTAACTAATGTGCAATTAGGCCTCCAGCAAATCTCCTAAGGCTAAATGTTTTGAGAAAATCATATTTGTCGCATAAAATAATTGCAGTAATATGATTGTAAGTATATGAAGAAGGGAAAATGTCTCCTGGATTGAAGTTAGAATCCAGAGAATTTTAATTATTGATGGGGTCTGGTCCAAAATTTAACACCCAGAGTGGCATATCAAGAATCTTTGACTGAATTGGAATGAGCCTCTCAACACCATGGGACAAAGTTGATCATGTAATGTCTCCCAGATAATGGCCATTCATGACCAAAAAGGGAATGCCTGAGAAATGGAATCAGTGATTACAGCCCTTCAGTGTGAGCCTTTGATCCCCAAGGAGGGGGAATATTTGCCACCTGGCAGTCATCAGACTGCAGCCACTCCAGTCACTCCTTATGGTGAACCCTGAGGAAATTCAGAATGCAGGATTATAAGCCCCAAATGGCTGAGGTTCATGCCAAGAAAATAATCTTTAGTGAGCCCTGACACTTGCATCTTCCCATACATAGAAAAGTGCTAAATTTCTTAACTTGAGATCTTGTCTCCTAGATTTGAAGTTTAGTATTTCTAAGTCTACAGGTGTAAAATACACCCTTTTCAAAAGAGGAACAAAAAGAAGACAAATCTCAACGTTTGAAACACTGGCAAAGATGGTGGATACTCCTAGAAAGATCCATCTGACTAAGCAAAAAGATCTTCACTCACTTTTTCCAGCAAGCTTGTGGAATGGAGTTTTGTTGCAGGAAGAAACATAACTCCATGTTGGAAACTGTTTCTTTGACTTGGTTTTATTATTGCAACCATACTCAGTGGCTTGCCTGGGGGACCCTGCCCCTCTGCTTGACTGTAAACTAAAGTGCTTCTGTTCAGCTCCCGGAGAGATAGTTTGTCCTGCCCATCTGTGAATAGAAGAGGTTAACACACCCTTTCCGAAGGCTGGACATTCCCTTGGAGATGTTTTGCGAGAAACTGAAAATCCTTTCACTTTACTTCCCCACTGAATCTCCCTCTCTATTCTGCCTTTTGACTTTAGTTCCTCATTGCTTCTTTCTCTCTGATCCATAAAAGAACCTGACATCCAGACCCCAATAAGATGGTTATTCTGAGGCACTAGCCTGTCATCTTCTCCATCTGCTGACACCGCTATTAAAGTCTTCTTTGCCTCAACACCTCATCTCTCAGATTCACTGGCCTGTCAGGTGGCAAGCAGAACGAGCTTGGACTCAGTAACATTTCTATTGATTGATGGCTCATTCCTTTCTATTGCTGAGCAGTATTCCACTGCATGTGTATGGAAGGAAAAACAACATTTCCTCTACTCTTCCAGGTTCTTGTTGTGTTCCATGAGAGGGTTGGAAAAGAATTTCCAGACATGAGGCAGAATGAGAAGAGAACATAGTTTATTAGAATGGGAGATGCTGTTAGAACTGCGGGCCAGCTCAAGGGAGAACTGGCATTGAACAGGGGTCCTTAGTCTACTTTTATACCCAGGGTACGAGGAGCAGGAAAGGCGTCTTGCGTGTCATTTGCTGATTGGACGAAGCACATATATTGGGTGGGGGAAGAGTAAGGCAAATACTGTCTCCCTGTGTGGGGTAGGAGGGGAGATAGGTAATACTACTCAGTAGGATCTGAAATCTGTTAATAGTTATAATATGAGGGAGGGAAGGATGATAAAGGTATGGTTTTTCCATTCCTGCCTTCCAAGATCCTCCTTGGTTTTATCTTCTCTTTCATTCTTGGGTCACCACATTCCTCCCTCTATTTTTAGGGTCGCTTCCTTGGCCCACTTTGGTACCCTGCTCAGTCTCAAGGGAAAAGGGATGATGACCTCCTTGGCTTCTTCAGGCTGTACAGGGGCATCATGGGGCTCTGGGTTCTCTTTGCCTGCTCTTTGTCAGAGTGATTTAGGGAGGGATGAGAGTCCATGGAATGATAAGGCAGCTCGTTTCAGCATTGTCTAGGTGTTGGCCAGGGAATATTCTTGTCGTACTACTACTGGGAGATTTGTTATATTCTAGAAGTAACAGACTTCACAAGCAAGTTAAAGACACATGGCCCAAAGATTACTAGAAGTAGAAAAGCTGCTGAGGAGCTAGCCAGGAGAACCAGGCCTAGACATTGGTTCATGATGTTAGTGTTTCTCTAGGTATGAGAAGATGCAAGAGTTTGGGCTCATAAAATCTTTACCTCAAAGCATCTGACTACCTGAAGGCCTGTTCTGGGTTTTTCCCATAGCACAGAGTGCCTTATTTCTGACCTTCACCCTGAACTCCTTTCAAGGGGTGTTGAAGTTCAGCAGGTTGTAGTGGTCATGATTTAATCTTTGTAGAGGCAGCTGGCAAGTGCCAACTTTTAGTGTGCAGGGTCCCTTCATAGCCACATATTTTCCCAAGCTTTGGGGCATTTCATGACCATTGTGTCCAGTAGTACTGGGAAGGCTCATTCCAAGTTCTAACGAATATTCCATTGACAGGTCACTCAGTGTGCTATTACTAGACCAGGCCTTGCAAGTAGCAAAATTCTCTGGACCATACCCGTCTTCCTAGTCTCTTGGTCCAGGAAAATATTCCCTCTTGTTGCGTCTTCCCATGTCTAGAGTTATTTTATTACAATCATTGATCTCATATGGAACTGCATTTCAGGATTTTATCACAGGCTCAGTCACACATTTGGTAATGTAAGTAACAATCTTCTGAAACAAGTGACATAGAAAATAATACACCTAGTGGTTATTAGGAAGGTCACAAACAAGTCAAGAACTTTCATTAGGTATAGTGGAGTATACCCCGGTCATCTGATTTAAATGATTATAGCCAGGTGTTAATCACCTGGTTGTACATCATGGAGCATCTGAAGTTTATCCAAAGATTGGTTACTAAGATAAGCTTTAGAAACAACCTTAGAGTGTCCTTTTTAATAACTTAATTAAATCTTTTTAATTAAGGATTTTAAAAATAGTTTAATTAAAAATTTTTTTAAAAAAGAAATTTAATAGTTCCTTTTTAACAAGGAACTGTTTCAGAAGTGAGTCATCATAAACACAGACCTTAATTAGCAAAACTAGAATTTAATATTAAGTGAAATATAATTTTTTGTCATAGTGAGGGCATTAACACTGTAGCCAGGGAAAGCTTTAACGCATCTAATAAAAACGAGGTTTGTCAGGGAGCCAGGAAAAGCTGAGCGGCTGTCTTGGATTTACCATAGCCCTGACTCTGTGATTTACAGCTATTCACCCATTTCTGATTCCCTGGTTTAGAAGCAGACTATTGCCATGTTTTAAGGCCATAAGGATAGCAAAAATCTAACCGTGAGGGGTAATATTTGTAGAAGCACAATGAGCTCTGTCTACATGTACCATAATCATAAATTTAGCACATTTAAATTACCAAAGTAACAAAAGATTTTAAAAACAAATATAAATCACTGAAAGGCAAACAAATTCTTAACCTGCTATTAAAAGTTGCATTGTAAGAAAACTTTGTTCTCTTAACTTAGAGAATAGACTAAATTCCAGTCTGGTACTAGCTTCAGTTCAGTTCAGTTCAGTCGCTCAGTCATGTCTGACTCTTTGCGATCCCATGAATCGCAGCACGCCANGTTCAAAAACATCAATTCTTCGGTGCTCTGCCTTCTTCACAGTCCAACTCTCACATCCATACATGACCACAGGAAAAACCATAGCCTTGACTAGATGGATCTTAGTCGGCAAAATAATGTCTCTGCTTTTGAATATATTATCTAGGTTGGTCATAACTTTTCTTCCAAGCTTACCAAATAGCAAACAAACAAACAAAATTTGTTTATCAATTAACCTTAGAAAAGTCTTTTCCATAAATCTTGAAGTAGCAATATTCTTGCAAAGGCATCAGAGTGAAACCATAGAAGGGATGTTTAAAATCTGATTAAATTGCAATTGATAAGGTAACCTGGTCATTGCTGTGACTTCTAACACTTTAACATTATAACTAGAATTATAACTGACAATAGTTTACCAGGTCATATCAGATTTTCACAAATTTTACATAATTTCCAGGATATCTATATTAGTAACATTCAACCATACATTATAACCTGAGAAGATTCATCTAACAATACTTCCCGTGTAATTTAACATGTCAAATGAACTCAGGTTGCTTAGTATCTCTCTTTGGGATGTCTCAGGGGCCCTCTGAAGCATCCCAAAGTTAGCTACAAGTCAAGTTATTTAGGAAGGTTTGTCGATAAATATCAAAAGGGTTCATAACAGTCAGGTAGGATCAGATAAGTCACTGTGAAACAATAGTTATCCACTTAGCCAAAGTTAACAAAAGATTTCAAAGGTAAACATAGAACAGNTCAAGTTATTTAGGAAGGTTTGTCGATAAATATCAAAAGGGTTCATAACAGTCAGGTAGGATCAGATAAGTCACTGTGAAACAATAGTTATCCACTTAGCCAAAGTTAACAAAAGATTTCAAAGGTAAACATAGAACAGAACACTTCAGAGGGAAAGATATTTAAAATCCATTATCAAAGGCAGTTCAACATCTCAAGAAAACTTGTATTATGCACAAAACAATTTTCTAGGGGTTCACTTTCCATAAAACCTCTTTATCCTTTTCTGTACCCATTCTTTTGTTCTCCTATCCTGAAACAGCCACCTGTAAGTCAGAACTACTTCTTTTTCCCTTCATAAAATGCAATTTCATTCTTCATACCTTTGTATTAACAAGACATACATCCCACTTTCCTTCAGTTCAGTTCAGTTCAGTCGCTCAGTCGTGTCCGACTCTTTGCGACCCGCAACAATAAACTGGCTTTTATGTTAGCATCCTATAGACTGGTGAACATAAACACCAGTGAAAATTTCTAGAAAAAACATTGGCTTTCGTATAGAGAACATCTCAGGATGGCACCAAACACTATTCATTAATAGTATAAATCTTTTTAGTTTCTGTGCAAGAGGAAGGTAGTGTTAAGCAGTGAATGTTTTAGAATGTTATTTATATGGAAATGACCTAGATATTCAATACATTTTCAGTACTTAGTTTAGCACAACGATAGAAATTCAGGTTACCAAAATCTGGAGAGACTATTTTAGACAGACATTTCTAAGTATAATTATTTTTAATAGTTTATCTAAAAGCTCATATCACATTTATATTTTTTAGGAGTTTTTATTATTATTATTTTTCCTAGAGGCACTTTCCTTGTTGACAAACTTGTAACAGATATAACAATATAGCAATATTTAACTTATAATAAACCTAGGCACAATGAAAATATTACGCTTAATGTTAATGACTGTTACATGTGTATATTAGATTAGTAAACAAACATTAATACTAGATATTTAATATTGACTATTTCCCAGTTCATGTGAATCTGAAATTCATTTAGGTTATTTTTTTTTCTTTTATTTAGAAATGTTTGATTTGTAAGCACTTATTTTTCTTTATGGGCTTCCTTTGTGGCTCAGCTGGTAAACAATCCATCTGCAATGCGGGAGACCTGGGTTCTATCCCTGGGCTGGGAAGATCCCCTGGAGAAGGGCAAGGCTACCCACTCCAGTATTCTGGCCTGGAGAATTCCATGGACTGTATAGTCCATGGGGTCGCAAAGAGTCGGACATGACTGATTGACTTTCACTTCACTTCACTTTATGCCAATTAGATAAAATCTCATGTACAACTTCAGCAATATTATCAAAAAACGAAAAGCATCTCTTTGACTCCCTGCCCCCCCCC